>BSBM01000550.1:5377500-5865000 GCA_027924585.1 Larix kaempferi
ACCTTAAACTAAAAAAATAATAGGTGAATCTAGTTTACTTTGAGTTGGTTTTCACTAATGTCACTATAAACCAATCCCCCTTACTCCACATTCAACAACATAAAAATAAGAATTTAGGAATTTCTATTGTCTCGCCTAGACACAAATATGAGACTTTGATACATAGGCACATTGGATATTCATATACACATTCTCATTAATAATACATAGAATCCAACAATAAAAAAATCATATAGAAATATTATCCTGGCATGGGCCCGCTCAAACCAAGGCTATTGAACTGTCAAAATCGAAAATCAAACAAGTGAAAAATCGAACCAGTCAAACCAGGCCAAAATTGCGCGCTCAGTGGATGGTGGAAGAGGTAGCTTCGTGGACGATGAAGCAGTAGTTCATTGGACGGTGGAAGCGGCCTAGACCAAGTTGAAGACAGGGCTTTATCAAGAACTATGTCGGTAAGGGTTTTCTCCACTATATCCTTTTGGTCCAGTTGCATCATAAGGGTTTCTTCCAGTAACCAATAAACAATGGTAATTTAGGATGTCATTTCATATCAGGGCATTTCCATTATTGAATACTCTTCTATTAGCATGATTTTTTTCTCTAGCATATTCTTCTGATCTGTTCACTGTTATTCATATAATGTTTTCAGATGCTTCCCCAACATAGTTTAGGAGCTCCTATTCCTCCATAGCGGCCTGGAGAGCCTGAATGTACGGTGAGTAATTTACTTCTAAGTGTTTTCCTTGTCCATATATACATTTATGTGTGCATTTGCTAAGCTGTTTGGTATAGTTATTTTTCCCCATCTGATTATTGAGGGACATGTTTGGTCTAGATAGGTAAGTATAGAGCATCGGTAGAAATTTTTCTTTGGCTAGGATCATGTGAAGAGTGGAATACAAATATGAAGCATGAAAGATAAAATTTGTGATCAATTCTTATGTACTTAATATCTATTTCAGGGATTTTGGTAGCCATTTCTAGTCTTTGTTAAGAGAAAATGCTATAACAATATTAACAAATTAACTTTTCCCAATGTCAACATTCTTGATTTTTTACAAGGTCACTTTTGTTTCAAGTCTCTACAAATCAAACCCAACTATTAAAACATCTTGAGAATTGTATCTTGCAGCATATTTTAGACACGAGTTTTAGAAATTTTTGCAGCATATTAGGTCATTTTCCATATTAGCCTACTTCTTTGTTCAGAATGCCCAGCTATGTCAGCTTACTTGTTTAAAACGCCCAGCCATGCTAGATTACTTGTTCAACATCAAAATGCCCATCAAAAAGTTGATTCACTTTCAGTGCTTGTGGAAACAACTTCAAATCTGTGTTAACTTCCGGTCATTGGGTTTGCCGGATTCTTTGGGGCATGGATATGGTCTGAGACTTCTTTTTTCCCGAGAAAACTGGTTGAATGTCCATCAAAAAAATGATTCACTTTTATTGCTTGTGGAAACAACTTCAGAATATCTGATAACATCCAATCATTGGGTTTGTTGGATCTTTGGGGCAAGGATATGGTTTGAGATTCCCTTTTTCCTGAGAAAACTAGTTGAGCAATCCTATAGGTGATCCGGCTTTAGAATTGGACAGCATTATTGTGTTGGGAATTAGTGATTTCCATGTAGAGATTCTATTTATCCTTTCTTATAGTCCTTCCATGTTAGGCCCATAGTCCTTATAGTAATTTATGAAATTCTAAAGCATGTTGTTTGTAAATTCATTAATATGACTATGGACATGTTAAGCATGTAACATGTATTTTTTGCTTCTAGAGGTTTGTCATGTACTATGTTATCTCCAATTTTTCAGGTGAGACTCTTTGATAGAGGATTGATTGAGATATTTGTAGTTGAATACAAATGTACAATATTACAGTAGTGCTTGGATTTTCTGCATGAATGTGTCCTAATAAATACACATAGCCAGTAATTATTTTTAATTTGGACGACTGCCAAGTGGATTGAATTCACGGTAAGCCTTTAAATTTATAACCTTCATTCCAACAGTCTTTAATTTATATCCCTAATTCCATCAGTTTTTAATTTATATCCCGAGACTGTCAGTCTTCCAAAATTTGAATTGTTTGCTTCCCCACGTTGCACCGAGAGGAGCGAGGTTCTCTACAACCCAGTATGGGGTGGATGTTTTCACATAATGTAGCATTATGTCAAAAGTGAAAAGTAATTAAAAAATCATGTTGCTAAAAAATAAAAATAAAATTAGAACCAAATGAAACGCAATGAAAAATATGTTTGTCGGCTCACAGAACAAAAGTAATTAAAACCAGCATAGATTCATCTTAAATCTGGATCTATCAAGCACCAAGAGGGATCACATTTCTTGAAGTGTAAATTTTGTATGGATGTGTAAAAAATTTAAGATTAAAAAAATTACACCACAAGAAATTGGATCCCTCTCAGTGGTTGATAGATTTGGGATTAAGATGGATCTATGTTGGTTATTCCTTCAAATTTAATGTGTCAGTACATCTTTAATTTGAAAATGTCTGGTTGTCTGTAGTGTTGCCGTGTTTTTTCTTTTTCTGGTTGGAAGTAAGTTGTCAGTTACAACATGTTCAAACCAATGGCAACATTTAGAATGAATCTCTTTGTTGTTTTATAGTGCACTAAGTTATGACTCTGTTTATTGTTCAGTTCTACATAAAAACTGGTGAATACAAATTTGGCCCCTCATGCAAGTTTCACCATCCACTGCATAGACCTGATCCATCTGTGAAGTTGACTCTTGCAGCCTTCCAATGAGAGAGGTATACATCTAAATCAAATAAAATGCAAATTTTTTTTTGCCGAAGTCCCCTCTTATTGTTGTTGATTGTCTTATCCTATCATAACATTTCACAGGGTGAAACTATTTGTCCATTCTATCTAAAAACTGGGATTTGTAAGTATGGTGTAAACTGTAAATTTGACCATCCTCCCCCAGGAGAACTTGGCGCAGCTCGTGCTCAGCCACCTATGAAATTGACTCTTGTAGGATTTCCAAGACGAGAGGCATGTAAATTTGTACGACATTATGCTATATCAGATGCATATTTTGATTCAAAGTTTCATTTCTCATCATGTTTTTCTATTTGCCTTACATTTCCGAAATGGAATGGTTGGCAAGGTGAGGCTATCTGCCAATTCCATATGAAAACCGGAACTTGCAAGTATGCTGCAACTTGCAAGTTTGTTCATCCACCTCCAGGAGAAGCTGTAGCCAAAGCTGTTGCAATGGATGCAATCACTGAAGATATTCCAGAAGATAACAATAAGATGGATTCAGGTATCGCGTGGTTAATATAGAAATCATAGGATTTTCCAGATTTAATGGAAGAAATATGAAAATCAGTAAATAGAAAAATGACAGATTAAATTTGGTTAATTACATCAAATATGAACAGCCATAAGTGATGGTTGTTCTACCTGCATATGAGAGCCAAGCCATGATGCAGATAATTTATCTTGATTGTTAATTACTGCCTAGATGGATATATATATTGAAGTAGTTTTTTTGTGTTATGTGTATCTATGGATTCATTTTGATTTTACCCTGCATGAGTTTAAATGACTATGCTGTTTGAACATCATTGTGCTCTCCATTAGATGAGATATATGTGTTCCGGAATGATTGTGGCCGAGAGATTTGATGCTGGATGGGCAAAGAAGGAAGTGTTGAAATTGTAGTTTGCATTGTTCAAATCACGATTTTAAGGATCTGGGTATTTTTAAAATCCAAAATTTACTTTAAGAGCGATCATACTAATTGTTGAAAATACATAAATGCAAAAATTGCAATTTTCAGGGGCGATTTTAGCCGGATTTTATAAAAATGCCAGAAAGCTGGGGCGATTTGGTTGCTCTTTATCCTA
Organism: Larix kaempferi; assembly: GCA_027924585.1. Classification (NCBI taxonomy): domain Eukaryota; kingdom Viridiplantae; phylum Streptophyta; class Pinopsida; order Pinales; family Pinaceae; genus Larix; species Larix kaempferi. The sequence continues at coordinate 5,381,384 of BSBM01000550.1, forward strand.
TGCGGGCCTTTATGGAAGGGTTGATGCCATATTTCTTATTTAGTTTCTTCCATTTGTTCATTTCCATTAGGATTTTGAAATCACTTAAAACCAGAAGCCCCTCCCTACCTGCATTTCTGTCGAAACTTTTGTTGTTGTTAACATGATCCACAATGCAAAAAAAAATGCACGATTGTTGTTGCCATGATCAGCACCATACTTCATAAAAAAATAGTGTGCATTATCCATGAAAAGGAAGGAGATGAAAAGGATGGCTCCTTACCTAGTGAACCTTGGCATGCCCCATCGAAGTATCCCCAAGGACTAGTGAAGTCTATAATGGGTTGTTGTAAGTTTCTTAGAACTTTTTGTTTGGTAGACTTTATTTCTTCTCCAAAAGATAACCTAATTTGATGAGTTAATCTACTGATATGAACATTTTTTCCTTCAAATAACAATTTGTTCCTGGTTAACCAAATACCCCATAAGATATAACAAGGAAGTGCTTTATAAGATGCCACTGATCTGTCTATCATCTACGATTCGATGCATTCAAGCACAGTTAATTTTTCCCAATTGTTTTGTATATTATAGCTACATTGCATCTCCAACCAAACAGTCTTAGGGAATGGACATGTTACAAATAAATGGTCCATTGTTTCATTTTCCATCTTACACAAGCAGTGCCATCCTGGACCAATCTGATTCCTTTTTTTCCCATTTTCCCGAGATAACACTTTTTTGGTAAAACGAACCATAAGATAATTCTGATTTTGAGTCGATAAACCATCTTCCATACTGCTTTCCACCTCCACAGGAACTCGCCTCCCTGATCTTCATTTTTTCTGCTTCATAACCTAGCTTGGCGGTTAGCTCTTCAGTGGATTTGTTTTTTGACCATTTTAATTCATCTTGATCTTTAAGAGCAATGGCCCTATGATTAAGCAAGGCAATGTATTGTGACCTTTCATCAACCATTGTGACCTTTCGCTTCTCATCCCAGTATGGGGGAGATGTTGTCATGTTACAACGTAACGTTCCCAACCATTATGGAGGAGATGTTGTCATGTTACATACTATGTAACTTAATGTTCCAACATAGTAATAATTGAGTAGACTTAAATTTTAATTAAACATTTAATAAGAACTCCTAAAGAATAGGAAAAATGAAAAGGTAAAATAATGTAAAAAAAATTAAAAAGTAAAACATTGTTAAAAAAGAAGTAAAACAATTTAGAAAAATTAAAATGTTAAACAATGTTAAATGGTAAAGGTATTATTTAACGTGCTAGATTGGAATGGGTTTAAAACATGTGTTTTTAACTACGTGGTAGATTTGCATCTGCAGCCAAAAGATCTGGTCCTTCTAAAGGAGTTAATTGATAAATATCAGATACCCAGTGAGATCGGGTTTTCTTTATGGACTTGAATCAGATATATAGGTGCATTTCCTTCTCTGAGCACTTGCAGGAAGTTCAGCTGCATTAGACTTTTGGCCTTCATGGTATTGATGCAATCAAGTGACAACCATGAAGAACTGGGAGCATTTTTTTCAAATGATCCTGATTTTATGAATGATTTGATTAAGGTGTTGAAATATGAGAGCTTTATACCAGATAACATAAGATTAGCTGCTATTTGGGATTTAGGATACCAGTTTGCAGTAATCTCTGCATCTAATGAGAGGAGTTGTTGAGATATTGTAACTTCAAAGAATATTATATTTGTACTTTATTATTCCGGAGATGATTCATTCCTCTGTGAAGATCTTATTGTATATCCCGAGATGTTTATTCCTCCGTCGGAATGTGGTAACTTGGGTTATTAGACTTCCCCAGTGGGGGTCGGCCCTGTATGTGTTATGTGGGTCAAAGGGTTCTTAGACCACCATAGAGGGGTCGGCCCAGTCAGTTGTAGTGGGGTATTTAACCCATTGGTTAAATACGAGCCTACATGATTTGTGTAAAAGACAAGTCGGAGTAGTGTATAAATAGAGGAGGTGTATTCCTCATCTTTACACACACTCACTCACTTGAGAGTGGTGCACTTGTGAGAGAGAGGTCTGCTATGGAGAAGGAGGAGCTTATGCTTAGGGTTACATCTTTTGTATTTTCTGGTCATCTATATTGAGGAAGCTTTGCTGGATTTTCTACCCCATGGGGGTTTCCCAGGATAAATCTGTGTCTCTTGTGTTTATGTTGTGCTTGTTGTTTCTTCAGTGATCCTGTATATGCTATTATTGTGAAATGGAATGTAATGCTGCTATTTTCTATCTTAGCATATTAAATATTAACATGGTATCAGAGCTAACCTGAAGGGAGGCAATGTATGGCACTTACGACACTTGCTTCACTTGCGACAATTTGAAGGTTTGGGTTTTACATAGCAAAAACCAGTCATCGTGGAACTTTCGCTATAAAACCATTTATGCAAATTTTTAGGATCTGCAAAGTTTACAGGTCATAGATAACATCCCCGGGTACCTTGTGTATAAAGGGAACCCTCAGATTAGTTGTAATTTTTGAGTTATGATCAGTACAAGTTAGGGTTTCTGCCTCTTCCAGATCTGAGCCAAAATCAGGTGACCTAGGAAAAAAGGTCATAACTTGGGCTAGGAAGCCCCAAATGAAATTTCGTAAAACGTGACAGGTAGTACATAGACTGTAATATCTTAGGAAACGTTTTCAGAGGCCGAAGCTGAACCAATGACATGTGGCATGCTGTACATGTTCGCTCTCCTCTTTTCTCCCATAAACAGGTCACGCTGAGACACGTGGCATAACTCTCTCTTTGAAAATCCAATTGAGGTCAGACCTATTGGGATGGAAAGATGACAGGTCAAGATACCATAGATAAAGTTTTCAGACCCTGTGGAGCGAAAAGTTCAGAGTTACAACAGAAACAATCAGGTACATATTTCTGTCAAAACAGAATTAGTTTTGGAGCACCTTCATTCATGGGTTCCAGAATTTAGGGTTTCAGAGAAAGTTAGAATTTTTGGAATCGGAATCCACGGCTGAATGCTACTCAGGAAAATCAAAATTTAGAGACCAAGATCGAATTTTTTGGTTGGGTAGAAGACCGGGCTTGATCAAACCCCAGTTCGGGATTTTGATCGGAAATATGGAAAATTAGGGCTTCAGCAAAAGTTGGAATTTTTTAAGTCTGTAACCACGGCTGGAAGCTCCTCAGAAAAATAAGAGTTTAGAGCCTTGGATCGAACCTTTTGATTGGGCAGAAGGGTGGGTTTCATCAAACCCTATTTCGGGATCCTGTCCAGAAGATCCAGAAGGTTCGAAGGCAAATTTTGAGGGGTCAAATTTTGGAGATTTCAAAATTGAAGCATGCTAGTTTGATCAGCTCAGGAAGACACATCCTTCCATCCATTCAGAAGTGTGAAAGTCAAAGATTGAATTTTTAGGGTCTCTCTAACAAACCCTAATCAAGCTCCAGATCAAGTTTCAGGGGGAGTTGAGGCTAAGGCCTTACATAAGAAGACTACAAGAAGTCTCGACATGTATGTCTTAAGGAGATACAGGTATGTCTTGAAATCTGATTCCTTATCAAGTTCATAATATGTCTATCTTCATATTATTTATTAGTGCAATCTTGATTAATGTTAGAATTGTCTTATCACCCTAGTAATAGTATGAATGCATGTGAATGATAGAAGACATTCATTGATTAGGTCCATATGATTGTACTAATGCACTGTGGTGTTGTATGAGGTTGATGTTGTCTGCTAACAAGATACAGGTACATCACGAAAGACAAATCAAGTTCCATGACCATGATAACATGAAGACAAAGACTCATCCATAATCTTTGATCACATAGAATTTCTACTTACAAGGTATGTATGACTTTGTTCTATTATGCTTAACCTATGAGATATGCAGGTTCCAGCATAGGATCTCTAAATCATTGAAGAGAACAAAGAAGATATTGATTAGGTATGTTAGACATAACTAAGCAAGTATACTAATCCAGGTATGTTTTCCTATGTCATGTTAGAATCTTACCTTGTGTTAGGATCCCTTATATAAGTATACTTGGTATGATTGGTTACGCTTATTCATAAAGTTAGTAATCAAGGGTTTATGCATATTATGTCTCTTATCTTGGTTGATGATTTAACTAACCAGATCAAACAAGAATATGCATGAGTAAAAGAAGACTTCCCTGAAACCTTGAATACTATCTATAATCATGACTATACATTTTCAAGATTATTTAGAACTATAATGTTTTGATAACATTGAGAATATACTAATGAATGTATGTTTGTGTATGAGGTCATGAGGATGATACTTGAGCATTCATAGTGGTATAGAATGAATAGAAGTTCAAAAGACATACAGAAGATCAAGCGGGAGGCAACCACACAAACATAAAAGATAAGTATTTGAGTTGTTATTTGAAATAGCAAATGATATTTTCTGTAATAGGCTATATGCATATTTGTATTCCTAGAATATATCATGCTAAGGGTAAACATTCATAGAGCATTGAACAATATACTACTAATATGCATATGATTCGTAAATTGGACAAACATTCCATTGTTGCTTGTCTAGAATGAAACCTCTTTACTGGCATGCTGAGAGTTGTGCACACTCTCGATAGTATGTTCCGGTAGAGATGGAAGGCATCTAGATAGCCACTGTATGCATACAGGATATGGAAAAGTGTTGTGGCAAAGTATTGGTCAAGATAGTTGCATAACTATGTAAATGATATCTGTATGCATAATAGATTTCATGATTATGAAGTATTACTAATCATGTCCTTAATTTTGATATGTAGGAAAGATCATGAAGAATGATGAACACCGAACAAGTGATGAATGTTCAACAAGAAGATTTACAAATCAAACAAAATATAGAAGGCTCATGGCTAGAAGATTCTCTTAGAAAAAGGAAGAGAATCATGACGAGATGTTTCCTCCAAGTGACTAGATAAGACCATTCTCTTAATGATGTAATTAAAGAAGAAGTGTGAATCAGGTTCTGTATGGGTACCCAGGATCGATAATCAATTGTTGAGCTTAATGATCACCATGGGTGATGTGGATCTCAACCTTTGCTACAAGGTTGAATATGGTTTCTAGACACAGATGACATGGATGCAAGAAGGAACTCACCACAAAGTTCGAATGATATTGAGGCCCATATCAGTAGAACCATCTAAGGAGAGATGGCACAGATAGATATGCAAAAGATCATTCAATGCAGAGTGTGAATGATGTTCAGTCACAAAGGGAGAATTGACAGTTTCTTGATAAGCTTGGGCTTTACCAAAAGTAAAGTTGTTCCTAACCTTTACCTTAAGGTTATGGATCATACTATTATTGTATGTAGATGATATCTTTCTGATAGGGAATGAGAAACAGATCATGAAAAAAAAGAAGAAGATGGCTGCAGAAATGAAAATGAAAGATCTCAAATTGATGCATTACTTCCTAGGTCTAGAAGTATGGCAAGGCTCATAAGGAATCTTTCTCAACTAGGGAAAGTATGCTGAGAAATCTTGAGAAGAATTGATGTGTTGGAATGGCCACTCTCATGGATTCCAACTTGAAGCTGTTAGCAGATGACTCATCAGAGTTAGTGGATATAACTCTGTACAGAAAAATGATTGGGTCATTGATGTATCTAACGAATACTAGGTCAGATATATGCTTTGCTGTGAACACCTTGAGTCAGTATCTAGTGGAAACTAGATGTGTTCACCTGATAAGTTGAAAATCATGTGATGCGGTACCTAAAGGATACAATAGACTTTGATCTATGTTATCTTGGAGATCATGACTTCAGATGGCTACACAGATGTTGATTGGGCAGGAAGTGTATCAAACAGGAAGAGCACATCGAGAGGATGTTATTGTTTGGGATCAACCATGATCTCGTGGTTTAGCAGGAAACAATCTAATGTGGCTCTTAGCACAAGCAGAATATATGGCTGCTTGCTCTGCTAAGTTATGAAGTAGTATGGCTTCAGGTCGTTTGATCTATGTTATCTTGGAGATCATGACTTCAGATGGCTACACAGATGTTGATTGGGTAGGAAGTGTATCAGACAGGAAGAGCACATTGAGAGGATGTTATTGTTTGGGATCAGCCATGATCTCGTGGTTTAGCAGGAAACAATCTAATGTGGATCTTAGCACAAGCAGAATATATGGATGCTTGCTCTGCTAAGTTATGAAGTAGTATGGCTTCAGGATTGTTTGACTTAGAGATAGATGCAACTGTGATCCTATGTGACAAACAGAGTTGTACCAAAATGGTAGAGAATCTAGTGTTCCATAATAAGTCAAAGCACATAGAGATCTGACATTTCTATATACAAGATATGTTCGAATTTGTAACAAGTTACCAATGTACTAACCAAACTTCTACCGATCCGATGTACTAACCAAACCTCTACCTCAAGTAAAGTTTCCCGAGACAAACTTAATATAGTTTAGAAGGACCCTCCTCGAAAGGGGGAGTGATGTGATCACTTATGATGAGATTGCCTGCATCGACAGTGAGGTCGATGATGTGAATACCTATATTGATGATGCCGACAGAGAGGTTGGTGGATGGTCCTTAGACAGGGTCTAAGGTGACAAGGGGATTGTATCATCCTTGAACACTTGTTCTAAAATGAGCCGTAGACAGGTGTCTCCGAGAAAGAAGAGGGATTGTATCATCCTTGAACACTTGTTCTAAAGTGAGCCGTAGACAGGTGTCTCCAAGAAAGAAGAGGGATTGTATCATCCTTGAACACTTGTTCTAAAGTGAGCCATAGACAGGTGTCTCCGAGAAATAAGAGGGATTGTATCATCCTTGAACACTTGTTCTAAAGAGAGCCGTAGATGTATGTCTTCGAGAATGAAGTCCTTGGTGGACATGTGAGGATTGGATCATCCTTGGACTTCAGTCCTAAAGAGAGCCGTAGACATGATGTCTCCGATAATGAAGTCCTCAATGAACAGGTAGGGGATTGTATCTTCCCTGGACTTCGGTCCCAGAATTGAGCCATAGACATGATGTCTCCGATAATGAAGTCCTGAATGAACAGGTAGGGGATTGTATCTTCCCGGACTTCGGTCCCAGAATTGAGCTGTAGACATGATGTCTCCGATAATGAAGTCCTGAATGAACAGGTAGGGGATTGTATCTTCCCCAGACTTCGGTCCCATAATTGAGCCGTAGACATGATGTCTCCGATAATGAAGTCCTGAATGAACAGGTAGGGGATTGTATCTTCCCTGGACTTCAGTCCCAGAATTGAGTCGTAGACATGATGTCTCCGATAATGAAGTCCCGAATGAACAGGTAGGGGATTGTATCTTCCCCGGACTTCGGTCCCAGAATTGAGCCGTAGACTGGGTCTCCGATAATGAAGTTCTGAATGAACAGGTAGGGGATTGTATCTTCCCTGGACTTCGGTCCCAGAATTGAGCTGTAGACTGGGTCTCCGATAATGAAGTCCTGAATGAACAGTTAGGGGATTGTATCTTCCCTGGACTTCAGTCCCAGAATTAAGCCGTAGACTGGGTCTCCGATAATGAAGTCCTGAATGAACAGGTAGGGGATTGTATCTTCCCCGGACTTCGGTCCCAGAATTGAGCCGTAGACTGGGTCTCCGATAATGAAGTCCTGAATGAACAGGTAGGGGATTGTATCTTCCCCAGACTTTGGTCCCATAATTGATCCATAGACTGATGTCTCCGAAAATTGAAGATAGGATTGCATCATCCGTAGACATGAGACTTGTCTTAAAGGTACATGTGAGGACTGCATCATCCATGAACTGGGTTCAAAATGTACGTGATGGGATTGCATCGTCCCTAGACATGAGACTTGTCTTAAAGTGATAAGGATTGATCATCTTGGAACTTGATATGGATTGTGTCATCCATGGACCTATGTCCTAAAGAGAGCGGGATTGATCATCCTGTAATATGATCGTGTGTGTTGCAGGGTATGCTGCTATGCATACTTGATTGATGAGGATACTTGTATTGATATTGATGAGGATACTTGTATTGATGATGTGTATACTTGTATTGATGAGGATACTTGTATTGATGATGTGTATAATTGTATTGATGAGGATACTTGTATTGATGATGTGTATACTTGTATTGATGAGGATACTTGTATTGATGATGTGTATACTTGTATTGGTGTGGATACTAATACTGATGATCCAGATGCTGTAGATCGAGATGATCCAGATGTTGTAGATCAAGATGATCTAGATGTTGTAGATCGAGATGATCCAGATGCTGTAGATCGTGATGATCTAGATGTTGTAGATCGAGATGATCCAGATGCTGTAGATCGTGATGATCCAGATGCTGTAGATCATGGTGATCCAGATGTTGTAGATCGTGATGATCCAGATGATGTAGATCAAGATGATCTGGATGCTGTAGATCGAGATGATCCAGATGTTGTATATTGTGATGATCCAGATGCTGTAGATCGAGATGATCCAGATGCTGTAGATCGAGATGATCCAGATGCTGTAGATCGAGATGATCCAGATGTTGTAGATCGAGATGATCCAGATGTTGTAGATCGAGATGATCCAGATGCTGTAGATCGTGATGATCCAGATGCTGTAGAATGATATGATCCAGATGCTGTAGATCAAGATGATCCAAATGCTGTAGATCGAGATGATCCAGATGCTGTAGATCATGATGATCCAGATGCTGTAGATCGAGATATTCCAGATGCTGTAGATAGTGATGATCCAGATGTTGTAGATCGAGATGATCCCGATGCTGATGATCATATGATGACGATGCTGATGATCGTGAGGATCCAGATGTTGATGTTGTTGTAGCTGTTCGAGTGTTGCAGAAGATAAAGACTCAGTACTGAAGATGTTGATGTTCCAGTATTGAATATGTTCCAGTAACTACTTGAGTTATTGATGATGTTGAGAAAGATTCCAATGATTTATAGATGTATCATGTATGACGTTGATGACTCCTTGCTCATGCAGATGTTGTTATAATATCCTTCTCGTTAAGGGGGAGTGTTGAGATATTGTAACTTCAAAGAATATTATATTTGTACTTTATTATTTCGAAGATGATTCATTCCTCTGTGAAGATCTTATTGTATATCCGGAGATGTTTATTCCTCCGTCGGAATGTGGTAAATTGGGTTATTAGACTTCCCTAGTGGGGGTCAGCCCTGTATGTGTTATGTGGGTCAAAGGGTTATTAGACCACCCTAGAGGGGTCGGCCCAGTCAGTTGTAGTGGGGTATTTAACCCATTGGTTAAATACGAGCCTACATGATTTGTGTAAAAGACAAGTCAGAGTAGTGTATAAATAGAGGAGGTGTATTCCTCATTTTTACACACACTCACTCACTTGAGAGTGGCGCACTTGTGAGAGAGAGGTCTGCTATTGAGAAGGAGGAGCTTATGCTCAGGGTTACATCTTTTGTATTTGTTGTTCATCTATATTGAGGAAGCTTTGCTTGGTTTTCTACCCCATGAGGGTTTCCCAGGATAAATCTGTGTCTCTTGTGTTTATGCTGTGCTTGTTGTTTCTTCAGTGATCCTGTATATGCTATTATTGTGAAATGGAATGTAATGCTGCTATTTTCTGTCTTAGCATATTAAATCTTAACAGGAGTCAGGTGTTAAATGTTCCAAATATTGTTAGTAATGCAGCAAATCGTGTGTTTTTATTGAGCTTGTTGCAGAAGGCTATCATGTCATTGACTACTATGGAAGCATATCCTGTTGAACTATTGGAGGGGGATTTATATTTTTTTTCTGGCATATGTGACATCATCATCGACTTCTCCAAGTCCTATGAGAGAAACTGGACTGATTCCAGCCCTTTTGCCTTTGTTAAAAGACACAAATTCTTGTCATACGCACCTTGTCATCTTTGCTGTAAAGATTCTCCAAAATTTTATGGATTACAGCAATCCAGTAGTCACTCTATTCAGAGATCTTGGAGGTCTAGACAGTACTATTAAGAGACTACAATTTGAGGTTACTAGAGTTGTGGAGTTGTCAGCAGAAAGCAGTATTGCATCTTCAACATGTGATGATGATGAAGTATAAATTCCATATTCTTGGAGGTGTCTTATCAAGGCCTTACTCAAGGAACTGGGATCAACAACGTATGCCCCAGCAAGGCCCACAGGCTCAGAGGAGAGTACCTTTCCATCAAGCCTATTATTAATATTCCATCATTCCCATAAGTTTGGTGGTGACATTTTCTCTTCAGTTGTGACACTTATGAGTGAACACATTCATAAAGATCCAACTTGTTTCTCAATGCTGCATGCAGCAAGTCTTACAAGTGCCCTTTTGGATGCTATATCAGAAGATTTACTTATGCCTTCCTCAAAAGCACTTTGTTGCATCCCTAGTGGTCTTGATGCACTATGTCTCAACAATACAGGATTGCAGGCAGTGACTGAAAGAAATGCTTTGCAGTTTCTTGTACATGTCTTCACATCACGAAAGAATTTTCTACCATTTAATGAAGGGGTTGCTCATTTGGCTAATTCAATGGAAGAGTTGATGCGCCATGTGCCTTCTTTGAGGGTACCTGGTGTAGATGTTATCATTGAAATTCTTGAGAAAGTTGCTTCAGTGGGTGACGTGGGGTTAGAGGCCAAAGACAAATTGGATAGTCTTGTTCCTATGGATACTGATTCTAAATATAAGCATAAAGAATGGGTTGGAACTAGTGGATTGTCTCCTGAAAATATGAGTAATGAACGCTTTCTACAATTAAGCATTTCACATGCCATGGTGTTTGTGCATCAGGAAATGGAAAATCCTGAAACTTGTAGAATATTTGTTGAGACAAAGGGCATTGAAACCCTTATGAGGTTCTTGACTCTTCCAAGTATTTTTCTATCTTCAGAAGGGATGTCTATATCTATGCACATGGTTGGAGTTTGCAGAGCATTCACGCAGCAACACTCAGTTTCCCTTTCAAGTGTATTTTGTGCTCATCTGAAGGAACATCTCAAGACTACATTAAATTTTTTGGATCCTGTTGCAGGGACTAATTTATTAGCTGCAGAAGATGGACTGAATCAGAAAGTATTTTGGTGCTTGTTTGTGGTACAGTTTTTTGTCTTTCTAGCTGATGCTACTAAAGAGAATTGATGGTTGGCAGCATTAATGGTAGAGTTTGGAAATGATAGCAAGGATGTGCTTCTTGATATTGGGATGATACATCAAGAAATACTATGGCAAGTTGCACTTACTGAGGATTCAAAGGCGTTGTTATATAAAGATGATGGCAATGTTTCCAGTAGTGTCACAATTGATTTGGATGTGCATGCAAATGAAATTGATGATCACTTGCCAACTTCTGTTGGACATTATGTGGATCTTATTTTGAATCAGCACAAGCAATCATATGTTTGGAATGCTGAACCTCAAATTTTTTATCTAATACATCTATTTCATGATATTGGTCACCGTGCTCAGCTTCAACGAAGGTTGAACATCGATTCCTCTTCCCGAGGACGACAAGCCTATGTTCGTCAACCAAAGTCTTCTCATTCTAATGAAGGACCTTCCAGAAGAAAAACGGAAGGCAGTAAGCAAAATTCACTCCATGCTTTTTGCTATGAGATATTAAGGTCATTGTCATTTCATATAAGTCATTTGTTTTCAGAACTAGGAAAGGTGATGCATCTTCCCTCTCGCCATCGGGACGATTCTCCCACTGTCAGTCTTGCTTCCAAATTTGTAGCATCTACATTTGCAACCATCTTTCTAGCTAATCTGAACTTTGATGGACATGCAAGTACATCACAGAGGGAGTTTCCATTCTCAGTTAAGTGTCGCTATTTGGGTAAGGTTGTTGATTTTATTCAGGCTATCGTTGTGGACCAACAAGAATCATGTAACCCTGTTTTGTTAAATAGCTTTATGCACATGGTGTGTTAAAGTTGATACTAAATACATTTGAAGCTACTAGTCAATTACTCTGGACAGTACCGCAGACACCTATCTTGATGGAAACGGACAGTGTCAATAATGATGAAAATGACAAGACCTGGATATTTGGTACACTAGTAACTTATGCTAAGTTGATGGACCACCTAGCCACACCTTCTTGCATCTTGGGGTCTTCCTCATCACATTTACTAGTGCAGCCTGTTGCCGATGGGACCATTTCTCTGCCACCTTTTATTTCTACCAATAATTTATAACATGGCCATTGGATGCCTCATAGATAAATGTATACATTTCCTGTATATTTACTGGAAACTGTAGGTTGGATAGGTTTTTCTTTTTAACAATCCACTACTTATGTCTTTCAACAATTTGCATATATTCTAAAGATAGCATTATATTCTTTAAGGAATTCCTCAACAAGTACATGATGGTGTAGTATCATTTCTATGATTTAAAATGAATGTAGTATCATTTCTATGCTAGTATGTGTTTGATCTGCATGTCCAACAAAATATATTGGATCCCACAAAGCTCATTCTCGAGGACATCTCCTTGCAATTTCAATACTCAAACTAATTCTGATGTTTTATGTGCCAGTGTTATTGTCTCATTGATGGGTCATGAAATGTCTACCTTGTAACTATAAACCTAACTTTGAACTTCGTGACTCTTTGAACAATGAAAACTTAGAACCCCCTGAATACAGATGGTCCTTAGGACCACCTATAATAAGCCTTTGCCATTGTCTAGTTATAATTATGCCATTGATGATTAAAGCACCCAACAAAGGGATAGTTTTACAAGTTAATTTCACATGGGAATTATGTATACAGGGGGTATGGATGACAACCAATTAACAACCAAAGGAAGTAAGAACAAAGTTATCATAATTTGTTGTACAAAACTATCTTGCTATCACACTTATATGAAGGCCAAATATGAAATCCATTTCATTTGAGTAGTCAATGTGAGGAACTCTTACCACTTGATATATTTGTTGTTATAATTCTGCATTATTTGTCTACATCTAACAAATTAGTTGTTGAACTGGAATCATAATTCATTCAATTATAACAACACCTTCATAGTTTTTTTGTTAGTGGCACGTCTAGCTCTCCAAGACTAGTTTCCACATCTATTTTCCACAAACACTTAAGGTCAATTGTATCAAAATTAGTTATTTTTACCTTGAGTACATAATTAAATGATGGATGTATCAATAGTAACTAAACTTTGATGTTTCCTAGAAAGTAACTTTACTTTGACGTTTCCAAATAAAGTTACTACAATCATCCAGACTGTATGCCACAGGTAGTTGTCGAACTCAAACTGTCAAAACATACTCAACACTTGAACCCAACTATCAAAAAAAATTATTAATTCAAAGACAATGCCTCATATTTTATGAAAAATAAACTTACACTAACCAACAACACCCATGACTAAGCAATCATCCAGACTGTATGCCACATGTAGTTGTCGAACTCAAATTGTCAAAACATACTCAACACTTGAACTCAAACTGTCAAAAAAAACTTATTAATTCAAAGACAATGCCTCATACTTTATGAAAAATAAACTTACACTAACCAACAACACTCATGACCAATCAACATACTCAAAAATCGTGTGTAGTCACTCATGCAAATGGTCAATCCTATCAGACCGTTCATCATCCTCAAAGCTCTAGTTTATCCAATCATGCAATCAATCAATCCACTCAAATATCTACAACTCATATCATGATTGATTACTATTTAGAGAGAAGGAAGAAAATCCAACTCTCTTATATGTTGACCTCCTATCGCTGCTTATGATACATGAGGATCCCTGTCATGTTTAAAGACCCTATTCATCAAGGTGCATTATAGAGTATTTTTGGCTTGATAGCCATTGGTCCCATCTTTTGATGTCTACTTTTCCCATTGACAATTATCTCTTGAGGCAACATTGCATATTTGCAGGCATGATGGCACATGTGCAATGCTCTCAACCTTTGAAGTCGTCATCTACATAATTTCATGCTTATTTGTTCACTAGAAGGGACATCTAATAACATTGGGCACAAGAACATATATGGAGGCATGCCAAATCATCAAAGAATGGATTGGGATGAGTGCCTCGAATTTTGGCCAACATTTGACATCACATTGCCACATGACATAGATCAAGGGGCTTGTTTGGTAGTTCGTTTCAACAGATGAGCTTCCTTTGACCACTTCCATGATTATCTTGAGGAGCACTTGGAATATGTATGGATATCTTCACTTTACAGTTTGGATTTTGCAGAATATAAAGCATTGGAAAATTAGTAGCACAGGTTGGAGCTGTAACATATTCCTTTCTTTCGATCTAGGAGATTCTTTTGCACTCCCACCTTGTACTTTATATCTAATGTACACTTATAGTCCTATTGACCTACTTTGGCCCACATTTGACTTCACATTTCCACTTGAAATAGATCAAGGGGCTTGTTTGGTAGGTTGTTTCAAGGGATGAGCTTCCTTTGACCACTTACATGCTTATCTTAAGGAGCACTTGGTAATGGATGGCTATCTTCACGCTTAGTTTCATTCACACTTGTCCTTGCACACATGTGGAGAGGAACACACATCAAATTATTTGGAGGAGCTATGGTGACTATGCACATGGATTCACACTAATGGCACATGGTTTGATTCTTCATGCCTATATTGAGGAGCATTCCACTTCTTTTGCAGCTTTCCATAGAGATTTCCACCATTTGACCTTGTTTTAAGGATATTGCAGGGTTTTGCATGTCAATTCATTTATTTATTATTATTATTATTTTAAATAATAATGTCCGTTTCTATAGCAACGAAGTTCCGTCGCTATTGAGACGACATAGTATAGCAAGTTCCGGCGAACTTGCTATACTAGCAATGAACATTTTCGTCGCTAGTATAGCAAGTTCGTCGGAACTTGCTATACTATGTCGTCGCAATAGCGACAGAACTTCGTTTCTATAACGACGGAGTGGGTTTGAGTTTTTTTTAAATATAGGACTCCATCGCTATAGCGACGACATAGTATAGTAAGTTCTGACGAAACTTCGTTGCTATAGTGACGGAGTGGGTTTGAGTTTTTTTTTAAATATGTGACTCCGTCTCTATAGCGACGACCCTTTGTCGGAGCTTGTTAAGGCTTTTCATCGCTATAGCAATGCAAAAAGTGTTGATATAGTGACACAATTTGGTTTTTAAAACAAAGCACGATCCCTGTCATTTATGTCGCTATAGTGACGAACTTTGGCAAGTGTTGCTACAGCGCCGAAAGTTTTCCCACGAAAAGAAGGGGACATGTTCGTCACTATAGCAATGCAAAAGTGTTGCAATAGCAACGATTTTACATGGGAAAAATGTCCACATGTACTAGTGGATGTAACTAGAATACTATCATTCATGGGAATCATAGGTTACTACCGGAATTTTATAGAAGGATTCTCAAGAATCGCAAACCCCATAACCTCTTTACAGAAAAAGGGAAAGAAATTTGTTTGGGATCAAAAGTGTGAAGAAATTTTTAAGAAATTGAAAGAACTATTAACTACTGCACCTATTCTAAAAATTCCGGATCCAAACAAGGACTTTGTTGTATGCACTGATGCATGCAATGATGGACTTGGCGGAGTCTTAACACAAGAAGGTCACGTAATAATGTATAAGTCAAGAAAGTTGAAAATTCATGCAAAGAACTACACTACCTATGATTTAGAGTTGGTTGTTGTGATACATGCTTTAAAGATGTGGCGCCATCATCTAATCGGTAGAAAGTTTTCATTAATGACAAATAATAAAGGTCTAAAATATTTGTTGGATCAAACAAATCTGAACGCAAAGCAAGCTAGGTGGTTAGCTTTCCTCAGCAAATATGATTTCGAGATCCAGCACATAAAAGGTAAAGAAAATAAGGTGGTTGAAGCCTTAAGTAGAAATGAAAAATTAAATTTTATGGCAGCAATCAATACTTATAAAACAGATTTAGAAAATCAGCTTGAAGAAGGAATAAAACTGGATAAAAATTATCTAAAATTACAAGAAAAGGTTGCAGAAAATAATTCTGAAAATTTAGTAACAGATGACAGTTTAAATCAAAAGGGTTTAATGTTGTATAAAAACATACTATATGTGCCTAATGTACCTGAAATTAAGTTGTTGATTTTAAATGAAGTACATAAAAGTCCTTATTCAGGACACCCTGGTTACTAAAAGATGATAACAATGTTAAGGAAATATTACTTTTGGCCAAATATGAAGAATGAGGTGGCTGAATAAATAGTTAGGTGCTTTGAATGTCAGCAAGTTAAAGCTGAGCATCAACACCCAGCTGGTTTATTACAACCATTATCAATTCCAGAGTGGAAGTGGGAAATTATCAGCATTGATTTTATAACTAGTTTGCCTAAAAATCAAAAGTAGAATGATTCAATAATGGTAGTAGTAGATAAGCTTAGCAAGGCAGCTCATTTTATACCTGTCAAAACTAATTTTAAGGCTGCTAACATTGTTGATGTGTTTATGAAGCAAGTTTTTCGTTTGCATGGAATCCCTAAGGTAATAATTTTTTATCGATTTTCTAAATTTACTGTAAATATGTGGAAATCGTTGTATAAAGGTTTGGATACTAAATTAAATTTCAGTACATCTTTTCATCCGCAAACTGACGGACAAACTGAAAGAGTAAATCAAATTCTAGAAGATATGTTAAGAATGTATGTTAAAGATCAGCCAACTAAATGGGAAGAATATCTGCATTTTCTTATAATAATCACTATCAAGCTTCAACTAAACTTAGTCCTTTTGAAATTATGTATGGTAGAAGGTGTAATACTCCTATCTCATGGAGTAATCCAATTGATAGATTGATGTTAGGACCTAAATTATTGAAAGATATGGAACTAACAGTGAAGTAGGTACAAAGCAATTTGAAAATTGCACAAGACAGAAAAAAGAGTAATGCAGATCTAAAAAGAACTGAGAAAGAATTCCAAGTAGGTGAGCATGTTTTTGTCAAGGTAAAACCCAAGAAAATCTCTTTTAAGCTTGGGAGTTGTGCTAAATTAGCACCCAGGTATTGTGGACCATTTGAAATACTATCAAGAATTGGACCAGTGGCATATCAGTTAGCCTTACCACCTAATCTGAAAATACATAATGTATTTCATATTTCTATTTTGAAAAAGTATGTACATGATTCTACTCATGTAATCGATTGGAATGACATACAGGTGGAACTAGAATTAGATTTTCAGGTGGAACCGGATTGTATCCTCGACAAGAGGGAAATTTTACTCTGGAATCACACCATTGGACAGGTAAAGGTGCAATGGAAGCACCTTAGTCTAGATTAAGCAACCTGTGAATTGGAAATTCATATGCCGGAAACATATCCAATTCTGTTCCAGGAAGACTCTAATGATGAATAAGCAACATCAAGGACGATATTGAACTTAAGAGGGGGTGTTTGTAACCTACCTAGTACTTGAAACATTTTATTTTTGTGGAAAAAAATTACTTTAACTTTTATTGTAAAGTTTTATATTAATGGCCAAAGATGGTCAAGGATGACTGTAAATGAATAATATTATTATTTAATAAATTAAAATAGGAGACACACACCCAAAGATACTGTTGAAGAGTGTTCACTTACCCACTAGGAGGAATGAAACTGGTGTAGAAGGAAATCGACAAGTGGCAGCATCTGCACTCACTTACTAGCTGTTGCAGGGGGAAACTTTGCCAAAAATGTAGTCACATTCCCCAAGGATGGTGGAACTAAGCAGGTGGCTCCTTGAATGCAAAACTGACCCGAAAAACCTAGGCAATATTTTATAAGCCATTGAATTGAGCAGACGCTCACAACTTTTTCCTTGTGCTGTTAGAACTGAACCCACAAGAGATTCGATGATGGGAAGTTAGGTAATGAGTTGTAGAGTAAGACTATCTTTCCTGTTGAGTGCAGAGGGAGTGTTATGTATGCAAGTCTTCACGATTACTGAAGTGCATATGAGTAATTTGTATGCAAGTCTCCATGATTGTTGAAGTACAAAGAGAGTTTGTATGCAATTATTCTTTATTGATGAAGTACAAACAAAGTGTCTTGCTTCTACATAGTATCTTCATCCTAGTGGTTCAGTGAACAGGCTCGGGGGTCCAAACGCAAGTGATCTTCGCTGCTTTCTAGAGAAGGTTGGGAGGAACGGTTTGTTGAGGCCTCGGGGGTGCAGGGTAATTTCAAGGTACTAGAATGGGTCCAAGGCTCCCAACAGAGGGTGAAAACCTAGACTGAAAGGCTTTGAAAGACCCTACGCAAGGGCAGTTCTATCCCCAGCCTGTTTGGTATGGAAATCTCCCATGGATATTCGGCCTCCACTGGCACTCTATGAGTCGAAGTTTCGATCAAAGGATCGGTTCTTGAGTTAAGGAAAACAAAGTGTGAAAATTTAGAAGTGTCCTAACTTAACCTATTTAAAATAGAAAGATCTATTCTAGGTTAGACCTATTCTAAGGAAAATCTTGTCGTTGTGCAGATCAATCTTGATGCAAGAGGAACAAGTGTATTTGCCAACTTCAATAGAAATGTAAAAGGTGCATTTACTTGTTTACTTAAATCATAATCAATTAATGAAAATTAAATGACAATAATATAAGCATGTAAACCTGTTCAAGATAAATCTGTAAATATTTTCTTCATTGAAAAATTAACAATGATTATTTGAATGTTGATCACTTGCAGAAATTGATAAAGAAAGTAACTTAATTGACAGAAATTCAATTAAACATTTTCTCACACAAATCAGCTATAAAGAGAAATCGGTATAACAGATATTTATGTGAAATCAATTACTTGCAAAGATCAAATACTGTAGATGACAATTTGAAGTAAGAAATCAGGCATCGTCAAATAAACTTGAACAATAAACAAGAGATGATTCAAAAGATTACTTCACTGTATAAACGAAGTCTGTAAACAAAATTACAAAGCTCTACTAAGACAGAGTATCTCCAGTTCGTCTCCTATTGATCCCTTAACCAAAAATTCCCAATCCTTAGCATCGAGAAGCATTCCTCTTTAAATAGGAAATTACAAAAGAGTACAAAAAATAGAAACCCCACAGGATAGGGATTACAAAATCGGATCGAGCTACCAATCCAGGGGATTCTGCCAAAATAATGTAAATAGTTTAGCTCGAACAACTCCCTAAAAGCTTGAGATAAAATTTGAAATATGGATCATCCTGTTGAATATTGTAACTTCAAAGAATATTATATTTGTACTTTATTATTCCGGAGATGTTTCATCCCTCCGAGGTAACCCTATTATGTATCCGGAGATGTTTATTCCTCCGAGGGTTAGTATTAACTAGGGTTATTAGACCCACCATGTGTGGGTCGGCCCTGTAGTTATATTTTAGGGGTTATTAGACTTCTCCAGGTGAGGTCGGCCCCAACAGGTCTTTTAGTCAGTTGAGAGTCAAGTATAAATAGAGGAGGTGAACTCCTCATTAGATCACTCACTCACTTGTGGAAGAGTGCGCACTTGTCTGGGAGATCTGCTAAGGAGTCTTAGAAGGAAGGAGCACATCTTGTATTATGGTTGATCATCTTATTGAGGAAAACTTTACTGGGTTTTCTACCCCATGAGGGTTTCCCAGGATATATTGTGTGTCTATCTTGTGATTGTGTTTCTATCAGATATCTTGCTTGTCTATTTGGTTTAAAACTTAACATGGTATCAGAGCTAGACTGAATAGGACATCTTTCACAAGGTAAGATCATCTCTCTCTCTCTTTGGTGAAGTTAGGGTTTCAGCCCAAAGTTGGTATTATTGATTTTTTGTTACATGGTTGGATAGCCCTTATCAAGAGCATTCTTTTAAGCCCTAGATCGAACTTTTTGGTTGGGTAGAACTCTGGGAATTGCAAACCCTAATTCTACCAAAAGTGCGATACGTCAGATTTTGGTTTCAGAAAAAAGTTGGAATTTTTTATTTCTGTTTACATGGTTGGATAGCCCTTATCAAGAGCATTCTTTTAAGCTATAGATCGAACTTTTTGGTTGGGTAGAACTCCGGGAATTGCAAACCCTAATTCTACCAAAAGTGCGATAAAATTCTGTTTCAGTTTCCGGAAAAGTGAAAAGTAACTTTCCAAGTTAGTCTACTCTGTCTCTTGGACTCCCCCAAGAGAAGATGGATCCAAATACTAAGCTTGAAGACAAGCTAGAAGGCATAGAAAATTTCCGGGCATGGAAATACAGAATTGGTCTCATTCTTGAAGAGAATGATCTTGCTCATTATATCAAGGAGGAAGTTGCAGAACCAGAAGAAGATGAAGCCAAAGAAAAACACAGGAAGGATTTGATTAGGGCAAAGAGAATCATAGCAGATTCTATTAAAGACCACTTGATTCCCCAAGTGGCTTCCAAGAAGACTCCAAAAGAAATGTATGATGCCCTAGGAAGAATGTATGAAGGGAAGAACATCAATAGGAAGATGAATCTAAGGACTCAGTTGAAGAGTACCAAGATGCACAAAGGAGAATCCATTCAAGACTACTTCTCAAGAGTCTCTCTAATCAAAGAGCAACTAGATGCCATTGGTGATACTCTTGATGAGGATGAACTTGTGATGACAGCTCTAAATGGTCTCACTAGACCTTGGGAGTCATTCATTCAAACTATGTGTGCCAGAAAAGAAAGTATGAAGTTTGATGTAGTTTGGGAGGATTGTGTGCAAGAGGAGGCTAGGGTTGCAAATAGAGAAGCCCTACTCAAAGTAGATGACCAAGCCTTGGCCACACACACCAAAAGAAGAAGGAGTCAATCCTACTCCAAGAAGGGTAGTCACAAGGAGTCTCATCCTCCTCACAGATTTCAGAAGAAAATAGGATCTACTCAAAGAAGGGATTACTCTTCCTTCCAGTGATATTCTTGCCACAAATTAGGACACATTGCTAAATATTGTCCTCTACAAAAGAAGAAGGGTTCTTACTACAAAAGACACCAAGCACATCTTGCAGAAGATGACAGTGAAGAAGAAGAAGTTGAGGAAGAAAGGTCTCACAATAAAAGGCCTAGAGATGAAGGGGAGGAAGAAGAAAGGACCTTCTCCAAAAGAAGGACAAGGAGAAATACAGAAGAAGATGCAAAAGAATATGTTCTCTTCTCCGCACTCTCTGGATCCATAACCCCTGAAGAAGGTACATGGCTTATTGACAGTGGTGCTTCAAAGCACATGACAGGACAGAAAAGGACTCTCTCAAAACTTGAAGAAAAGAGTTCTCCCCAAAAGGTATCTCTAGGAGATGACTATCAATATCCCATTAAGGGAATTGGTGAAGCAAACTACAAATTCGATTCTGGAACTCCCATGAAGATGAAGGAAGTTCTATATGTTCCAGGATTGAAGAAGAATTTGCTTTCAATCTCAGCTTTGGACAAGAAAGGCTACAGAGTTGCTTTCATTGATGGACAAGTGTTAATGTGGTCCAAAGGCAAAACCATTAAGGATGCAATTGTTATTGGTGAAGAGGAAGGAGGTTTATATAAACTCAAGGGTTATCTGGAAGCTGCTCTTGTTCATGAAACCTCCAGCCCCAGTGAGCTATGGCATAGAAGACTAGCTCACATCAACTACAAAGCCTTACCTTATGTAATCAAGGTGGTCATAGGACTACCAGATTTAAAGGTTGATCATGATGGCTCATGTAAAGGATGTAAGAAAGGCAAGAATGTCAAGAACCCCTTTCCGAAGAGTGAAACAAAGACTAAGGGTATCTTGGAGTTAATACACTCAGATGTATGTGGTCCAATGCCCACCACCTCTCTAAGTGGTTTTGAATACTATCTTTCATGTTCATTGATGATCATTCAAGGAAAACTTGGATTTACTTTCTAAAAGGTAAAAATGAAGTCTTTGGAAAGTTCAAAGAATTCAAGGCCTTAATAGAGAATCTCTCAGATAAGAAAATCAAGATTCTCAGGACAGACAATGGTGGAGAATATACTTCAAAAGAGTTTGAAGAATTTTGTAAAGAAGCTGGAATCAAGAGAGAGCTAACCACTCCCTACAATCCCCAACAAAATGGGGTTGCAGAAAGGAAAAATAGAACCATCATGGAAGCTGTGATGACTATGATACATGACCAGGATCTTCCCATGTATCTATGGGATGAAGCAGCCAAGACAGCAGTTTATGTGCAAAATAGATTATCTCACAGTGCTCTTGAATTCAAAACTCCAGAAGGAGTGTTTACAGGTAAGAAGCCTGAAGTAAGCCATCTTAAAATATTTGGGTGTCCTGTGTACATCCACATTCCAAAAGAAAAGAGAACCAAGTTGGATCCCTTAGGTAAGAAGGGAATGTTTGTTGGTTATTGTGAAACTTCCAAAGCCTTCATAATCTACATACCAGGTTTCCATCATATAGAAATAAGTAGAGATGTAACCTTTGATGAGGAAGCAGCTCTCAAGAAATCCAGAAAGTGTCAACTTGAAGAAGTTTATGAAGAAGATACATCTCCCAAAATCTCAGAGACTGTTCATGTCCCTAAAGAAGATACACCAGAGGATCATGACATGCTGGAACCACAAGAACCTCCTGTAGCAGAATTATCTAGGAAAAGAAGACCAGCATGGGCTAGAGATATTATTCAAGGAGCTGAAAGATATGGTGCCCCCGAAGGCTCCACTAGAGAAAGGAAGAAACCAAAACTAGTGTCCAACTATATGGCCTTGATGTGTGATCTTGTGGATCAACTACCTACCAGCTATGAAGAGGCAGCTCAGAAGAAAGAATGGGTAGAAGCAATGACAGAAGAATATCAGTCAATAATGAAAAATGATGTTTGGGATATAGTCCCCAAACCCAAAGATAAAAGTGTGGTTTCTTCCAAATGGATTTTCAAGATAAAACATGCTGCAGATGGTAGCATTGAAAAATACAAGGCAAGATTTGTTGCCAGAGGATTCTCTCAGAAGGAAGGAATTGACTATGAAGAAACATTTGCACCTGTCGCTAGATATACTTCAATTAGAACTATCATGGCACTTGCATCCATGATGAAATGGAAATTGCATCAAATGGATGTTAAGACAGCCTTCCTGAATGGTGTAATTGAAGAAGAAGTATACATAGAACAACCTCAAGGTTTTGAGGTCAAAGACGGAAGGACCCATGTATGCAAACTGAAGAAGGCATTATATGGTTTGAAGCAAGCTCCCAGATCTTGGTATGGAAGAATTGACAGTTTCTTATTAAGCATGGGCTTTACCAAAAGTAAAGCTGACCCCAATCTCTATCTTAAAGTAATGAATGATGAACCTGTTATATTGCTATTATATGTAGATGATCTATTTCTAACAGGAAATGAGAAACAAATCATTGAAAGCAAGAAGAAGCTTTCTTCAGAATTCGAAATGAAAGATCTCGGATTAATGCACTACTTCTTAGGCCTAGAAGTGTGGCAAGAGCCAAAAGGGATCTTTCTAAATCAAGGTAAGTATACTGTGGAGATCCTCAAAAGATTTGATATGTTGGAGTGTAAAGCTATGGCCACTCCCATGGACTCCAACCTAAAACTGCTAGCTAATGATTCATCAGAACTAGTGGACATAACCCTATATAGACAAATCATTGGATCATTGATGTACTTGACAAATACTAGGCCTGATATATGCTTTGCTGTAAATACCCTAAGTCAGTTTCAAGTAGAACCTAGAAAGGTTCACCTTATAGCTGCAAAGCATATCATGAGGTACCTAAAAGGTACAGTGGACTTTGGACTTTACTATCTTGGAGACAATGAACTCAAGTTGCATGGTTTCTCAGATTCTGATTGGGCAGGTAGTGTCTCAGACAGAAAAAGTACTTCAGGTGGATGTTATGGTCTTGGATCTGCCATGATCTCCTGGTTCAGCAAGAAACAATCTAGTGTGGCCCTCAGTACCGCTGAAGCAGAATATATAGCTGCTTGCTCTGCCAGCTATGAAGCGGTGTGGCTTCGGAAACTCTTATCTGGAATCTTTGACTTAGAAATGGATCCCACTGTGATTATGTGTGATAATCAAAGCTGCATTAAGATGACTGAAAAGCCTGTGTTCCATGATAAGTCAAAACACATTGAGATCCGTTACTTCTATATACGAGACATGGTGTAGAGAGGAGCCATCAAGCTCGAGTATATAAGCACTGAGGATCAGGTTGCTGATATCTTGACTAAACCTCTGTCTCGAGTGAAGTTTGAGTACTTCCGAGACAAGCTTGGTATAGTCCAGAAGGACCCTCCTCGAAAGGGGGAGTAGTATAGTATTTCTGTCGCTTATTTTCTGTTTTGTTAGCTACTTACAATTATTTAGATTTAGAACTCTTACATATCGTTTATGCTAGATGTATACATGATTTGATATGATGTATTAGTGAGAATACATGTCTGATGTATACATGTTTTGTTTTGATATACATGCTAGTGATGTATACATGTTTTGATGTACACATGTTTTGATGTGATGTGTACATGTGTTGATTAAGTGATGTATACATGTTTTGATGTACACATGTTCTGATGTGATGTATACATGTTTTGATGTACACATGTTTTGATGTGATGTATACATGTTTTGATGTGATACATGATTGTACCTATATGGATGAGAATACAGTTGAGGGGATTGGATCATCCCTGGACTTTCAGTCCTAAAGAGAGCCGTAGACGTGAGGTCTCCGAGAATGAAGTCCTTAGTGGACAGTTGAGGGGATTGGATCATCCCTGGACTTTCAGTCCTAAAGAGAGCCGTAGACGTGAGGTCTCCGAGAATGAAGTCCTTAGTGGATAGTTGAGGGGATTGGATCATCCCTGGACTTTCAGTCCTAAAGAGAGCCGTAGACGTGAGGTCTCCGAGAATGAAGTCCTTAGTGGACAGTTGAGGGGATTGGATCATCCCTGGACTTTCAGTCCTAAAGAGAGCCGTAGACGAGAGGTCTTCGAGAATAGAGGATAGGACTGCATCGTCCCTGGACCTTAGTTCAAAATGTACGTGATAGGGATTGCATCATCCCGGAACTAATAGTTCAAAATGTACGTGATAGGGATTGCATCATCCCGAAACTAATAGTTCAAAATGTACGTGATGGGGATTGCATCATCCCGAAACTGATAGTTCAAAATGTACGTGTTGGGGATTGCATCATCCCGGAATTGATAGTTCAAAATGTACGTGATGGGGATTGCATCATCCCGGAACTGATAGTTCAAAATGTACGTGATGGGGATTGCATCATCCCGGAACTGATAGTTCAAAATGTACGTGATGGGGATTGCATCATCCCGGAACTAATAGTTCAAAATGTACGTGATGGGGATTGCATCATCCCGGAACTAATAGTTCAAAATGTACGTGATAGGGATTGTATCATCCCCGGACTTCGGTCCCTGAATTGATCTGTAGACGAGTGGTCTCCGAGAAAGTGATTGTATTGATGATGTATCGGTAGGATACTTGTGATGACGATGCTGCTGATCGTGTGATGACGATGCTGCTGATCGTGTGATGACGATGCTGCTGATCGTGTGATGACGATGCTGCTAATCGTGTGATGACGATGATGTTGATCGTGTGATGACGATACTGCTGATCGTGTGATGACGATGCTGCTGATCATGTGATGATGATGCTGCTGATCATGTGATGACGATGCTGTTGATCGTGTGATGAGGATGCTGCTGATCGTGTGATGAGGATGCTGCTGATCGTGTGATGACGATGCTGCTGATCGTGTGATGACGATGCTGCTGATCGTGTGATGACGATGCTGCTGATCGTGTGATGACGATGCTGCTGATCGTGTGATGACGATGCTGCTGATCGTGTGATGACGATGCTGCTGATCGTGTGATGACGATGCTGCTGATCATGTGATGACGATGCTGCTGACAGTGATGTACCAGTAACTGTTTGAGTTACTGATGAAGACAAATTGAAGAAAGATTCCGATGATTTATAGATGTATCATGTGTAGTGACTCTTTGCTCCTGCAGATGCTGTTATAATATCCTTCCTGTTAAGGGGGAGTGTTGAATATTGTAACTTCAAAGAATATTATATTTGTACTTTATTATTCCGGAGATGTTTCATCCCTCCGAGGTAACCCTATTATGTATCCGGAGATGTTTATTCCTCCGAGGGTTAGTATTAACTAGGGTTATTAGACCCACCATGTGTGGGTCGGCCCTGTAGTTATATTTTAGGGGTTATTAGACTTCTCCAGGTGAGGTCGGCCCCAACAGGTCTTTTAGTCAGTTGAGAGTCAAGTATAAATAGAGGAGGTGAACTCCTCATTAGATCACTCACTCACTTGTGGAAGAGTGCGCACTTGTCTGGGAGATCTGCTAAGGAGTCTTAGAAGGAAGGAGCACATCTTGTATTATGGTTGATCATCTTATTGAGGAAAGCTTTACTGGGTTTTCTACCCCATGAGGGTTTCCCAGGATATATTGTGTGTCTATCTTGTGATTGTGTTTCTATCAGAGATCTTGCTTGTCTATTTGGTTTAAAACTTAACACATCCTCTTATTTCGGTACAATCCCGTAAGAAAACTGTGGAATTGAACAATCGGCCGACTAGCTGTCGACAAAAGGCAAGAGTCGGTCCAGAAAATCTTCCTGTTGAGTCGCCACGGGATCCTCCAGCTGATCCTTTACGTCGTCGAAAACAGAAAAGTCAGACAACGAATCCTGCTTCTCAGGAGATGATGGAATATCAGGTTCCTCATTGATTATAAAATCACGGATAATGGAATCATCTCGCTCATGCTACTGATCATCAATCTCCTCTTCATCCTTCTGAGGGAGTGGTATGCAAAGGGGAAGAATTTCAGAATTTTCCTTTTTGCCATCAGTGCTGGTATCAAAAACACCTACGTCAAAAGGTGGTAACATAGGTTCTGGAAATATCAAAGCATGAAGTTCTTCCTACATATAACAGTCATCAGAGGATTTGTCACCTTCCTGCATGTTGCTCATCAAATCGTCAGGCAGAAAGATTTCAAAACAAACTGGAAACTTATCTAACAAATTCAGACGATGAACTAAATGTTTCATACTTGCGACCATACTTAAGAAGGATTACAGAAAATCATAATGATTAAAAATGATGAGCTGCTTATGATTAAAATCATACTAATTCAAGACTGTAATCATTTGAACTGGAATGAAATGACGTCGCAGCATGAGTTAGCCCAAATTGGATCACGACGAAGTATATTTTAACAGAGTCACACACGATTCGAAGTTGGATCTGGAAACTGTCATTACGAACCAATCTAATCAAGCAATCATATCTTCAAAAGCAATCATGAGATGAGAATTGCAGTGAAAAATCTGGTCGTAAAACAACGTAAACGAGGCATCAAAATTGCAAGTTCGAATGATGGAATTTCATCCACCAGATCAAGTGAATCGACGGCTATGATTAACCAAAACAGGACGCGGGATGAGGTCTTGGAGATTTATTGACAACTTTATTCATGGTTTCTGAAAGCCGCAACCTGAAACTTACGGGTTTCGGGTTGGTAAACCGAGCAAAAATACATAAAGGGGTTTCCGAAAGCCGCAACCCGAACTTGCAGATTGCGGGTTTCGTAAACACACAACTCAACTAAACGGAGAAACGAAAAATACGAAATCCAAAAGCCACAACTGCGGGTTTCGGGTTTCGGGTTTCAGGATGAAGATTCCTCGAATATTATTAACAAGGGATTCCCGCAACCCGCACCTTTCGGGTTGCGGGTTTCGGGAGGCCAAAACCAAAAGATCATAAATTAACTCTCACAACCCGCACCTTTCGAGTTCGGGGTTTCTGGGTGTCAGAATGTCGGGTTTCGGATTGATAGAGCTAAAGTGTCAAAATACTTTAAAATTTAAATCTTCCTACAACCAAAACACTTAGAAATTTCCAAGAAAAAGAGTGACAATCAGGCCAAACAAAGGTACCAGAATAAGATCATAGAAAGCAGGTTAAAAATCTAATGTTCACAAGAACACTTACCCAAATACCTTTGTGCTTATTAAAAATTGGGGCTCCTATGCTTAGCTGAAGCATGGGATCTGTTGTGGCCACAACAAATGGTGACTGGCTGGGAAGAACCAGTTATCTCTGCACACAACTTCAGTTAGAGAAAATATACCAGTCTACTGCTTTTCGAAACTGAAACTTTTTTAGAAAATATTTTAAAGAGGGACAACGAACAAGCAGAAAACATAAGATTGATATATCCCCATCGATGATCATATTAAAGATGATGCAAATCCGATAAGGAGAATTAAGAAACAGTCAATATCCCGTACCATTATGCAATCAATGTTCATCAGCTAGTGTTGAATCCGAGACAAACTTAAAACTACTCATGGATATCTTATTTACATACCACCTTGGTTTATTAATTGGTTTTATATACAACAATTCTTTTGGTTATATACACATTTTCTCCTTTTCTTTTTCCTTCTTCTTCCTTTTTTTTTGTATAAAGAGATAGCTGCACATAAGACCTTGTTGATAGAAGACCACTGCCCTGACTTGGTAATCAGATATAAGAAGTGCCATTCACAAGCCTAATTCAGATACCGATCAGGTTGGCTCGATAAGGAGACCCCTTGTCCTTCAGCTGTGATACTGAAGGAAACTATCGTGGCTTGGTGACCACATGATGATAGCTTCAGTCCAAATTAAAATCATGATCATGGCAGGGATATCTTGTGATAAGACTCCCCTGTCCTTATACGCAACAAGTATCTTATAAAAGAAAAATACAGATTCTATTAAATAATAGACTACAAGGCATTGTTAAGGCTTGGTAACCTTATGATAGCAACGTTACTCACCAGTGTTTTGCAGATCATGAATGGACCGACCTGTGATAGGATCTTTCACCTCTCAACAAAACTGAAATTCATCTTCCAAGTGTGGTGGCTTGATGTGAAGATGTCATTCCACTAAACACCTATGAACCTAAAGGGTTGGCTTAATATAAGACCCCCCTCCTTGTAATCTATGTTTATTTTGAGAAAACATTATTTTCAAGGTGATTGTAAAACGATCCAGAGCAGATAAAGCTGATCATATTATTATGATATGCTGTGACAATGAAACATAAGATAAGAATATTTCAACCATTCCCGATATCTCAATTAAACAGATAAAACATATGAAAGATAATGACCAAGGTGGAAAGGTATCAATACCAGGGTCTTGCATTCATTGGTTGTACATTCTTACAAAACAAATTTAGATATCAGTCGAAAGAAGCTGAGACTAGCATACTATTCTTGCAACTTCAGGTTAAAAATCATCTTCATGTAAAACTGGTTTGGAGCCATTACCAAATGTGTGGAGTTTATTATCAATAAAATGAAAGAAACCAATCAAACAAATAAAGAATAAAAACACACCAAGCCTATGTACAAAAGCACCAGTTGTTCAAACGAAGTACTTTTTGAGCAGCGAAACATTCACTGGGTAGGTGTCCACGACCCCTTCCAATGTTTGCAATCGGACCATACTGGGACCTATCTTTTCTGTAATAATGAAAGGTCCCATCCAAAGGCGCTGGAATTTGGTATACTGGTTCTTAGCTTTATGTTATTTGTCCCATCTTAATACCAAATCCCCAACTGAAAATTCCCTGTCAGATGAAGATTTTCCATCAAACCATCTCTTCACCATCTGTTGATGATGATATAACTTATTTTTGGCGACCTCCCTGTCTTCTTCCAACTTAAGCAGAGTATCAATCCTCTGTTGAAGAGGAGAAGAATCATCTTCTTCAAGAGATTGGACTAGTTGCAGTGATGGAATGGTAAGGTTGGAAGGAAGGATGGCCTCTTTTCCATAAACCAAACAATAAGGGGAATTGCCAATGGCTACTTTTGGAGTGATCCAATCTGTCTAAAGAGCATTATAGAGCTGTGTGTGCCAATCCCTATGATGAGTGGCTACTGTCTTCTTGAGAATATTTATCAGGTTCTTATTCGAAGATTCAGTGAGCCCATTACCCTGTGGCTAATAAATGGCAGAAAATTTTAATTTAATCCCTCTTTCAAGGGTGTATTGTGTCAAGTCAATCGAAGAGAAATAGGATTCATTATCAAAAATGAGGTACTCAGGGGCACCAAACCTTGTAACGATCTAACTGTCTAGGAAAGATATTACCTGGTTTGCATTGCACTGCTTCAAAGGAACTGCTTCTATCCATCTGGTAAAGTAATCAGTGGCAGTAAGGATATACCTGTGTTGAAGGGAAGAAGTAGGATTAATGGGACCAACGAAAGCTAATCCCCACTGCTGAAATGGGAACTGAATTGTCATCGGTTGCAGAGGAAAAGCAGGTTTCTTAAACTTCCCCGCACATTTCTAACATGGTTCACACTTTCTTACATAGGCATATGCATCCTTAAACAATGTAGGCCAATAATATCTTGCCCTGAGGATCTTGTGTGCCGTAGTTTCTCCTGAGAAATGGCCTCCGGCAGGTCCTGCATGAAATTGAAAAAGTATACCATCAATTACAGGCTTCTCCAAACACCTAAGGAATACTCCATCATAATTTTTTCTAAACAAAATTCCATCAATGAATTGATAAGGAGCAGACTTTAATCTTAAAGCTCTGCGTTTTTTGAAATCTAAGGTTTCAGGAGCAAACCCATTGTTCAAAAAAACCTAATATGGTCATACCATTCAGAAGGCGGAGTATCTATTGCATTGACAAAACCTGTAGGGAGTTCTTCCTCCTGCTCCCATTCTGTTTGGTGTCGTACAGGGTCATTCGAATGAGAAGTCAGCAAACATAAGCCTTGCCCCTTAACAATTTTAGCTGGCCTGATTTCCAAATCATATTCTTGTAAAGCAGTCATCCAATGGGCCCTTTTCTTTCCCAATTCCTTCTGGACCAGTACATTTCTTATAGTTGTGTATGGGACAATTACCTTAGTTCTAGATTTCAGCAGATAAGGCCTGTAGTGTTTAACAGATTTATACACCGCATAAGCCTGTTTATCAATTTGGGAGTAATTCAATTCAGCTCCCTTGAATGTCGAAGTCATGAAGGAAATTGGAATTTCTGCGTCACTATCATGCTTCTGTGTCAAAATCGCTGCATAAGAGAAATCAGTGGAAAAAGTATAGAGAATGAAATATTTATCAAATTCAGGGGACATGAGAGTAGGAGCCTCAGCGATAGCCCTTCTAATTTCGACAAACGCATCTTTATGTTCCTGTGACCAAGTAAACTGTACATCTTTCTTGACTAACTGCTCCAAAGGTTTAAGTATCTGTGCAAAATTAGGTACAAACCTACGGACAAAATTTATCTTACCTAGGAAGGACTGCATGGCCTTGTGTGAACCGGGTAAGCCAATCTTTGAAATAGCATCGGTACGTTCTGGGTCAATTATCATACCTTCTTTGGATACAATGAAACCAAGAAGCTTTCCTTCTGTGACTGCAAAAATAGACTTTTCGGATTGAGGGAGATCCTATACTTCCTACAATGCTCGAAAACCTGTTTCAGGGCAAAAATATGGTCATGTCGCTTCTTAGAATATATAGTAATATCATCTAGATAAACCATGACATAGTTATGCATCAAGCCTCTGAAAGCTATATCCATAGCTCTTTGAAACGTAGCCCCGGCATTTATCAACCCGAAAGGAATCCGCCTATAGGAAAAAGTGCCCCAAGGGGTTCTAAAAGCAGTTTTGAGTTGGTCATCGGGAGCAACCATAACCTGGTTGTATCCCGAAAAACCGTCCAAGAGTGAGAACATCTCTGATCCTGCTACCTTTTACAGAATCTGTTCCATGGGAGGAACGGGATGATTGTCTTTTTCGGAGGCCCAATTCAAATTTCGAAAATCAACACGGTCTGATTTCATCACTCTTCTTATGCACAGTCACCAAATTGGTGATCCATTGGGTGTGTCTGATAGGAAAAATGATTCGTGTCGTGAGCAGTTTTTCTAGTTCTTTTCTCACAGAAGGTTCTGAGCTAGGGTGCATTTTGCACAGTTTCTATTGATAAGGCTTCACCTCCAGCTTCATAGGTATGTTGTGGTGCATGATGCTTGTATCGCAGGTTTTCAATTCGTCATAAGTCCATGCGAAAATGTCTTTGTATTCTTTACATAATTTAATGATAGCCCTTCTTTCTTTGGGAGAACAGTCAACTCCTATGTTAATAAAACGAGTTTCTTGCTTAGTACCTAAGTTGACCGGTTCGTAATTAAGTGAGGAGCTCTGGGTTTTGCAATTGGTTTGGTGTCTGAATTTATCATGTAAATCGTAGAACTTATCTAGACTGATAATAGATTTCGGGATAACATTTGAAGTATCAGAAAGTGATTTTTCATGTTCTTCTTCATCTATAGCCATATTTTGAAACCTATCCTGAGTTGTGAGGAAATCAAGTATCTGCTGATCGTCGTAAAAAACTTTCCAGTTTGTCACATTGTCAGGTATGGACGGCCTGTACATAATTTCAATCGAAAAGGTTCGAGGTGACAAACCCTCAGGTGGTATCAATATGGATGTTGTGTTTGCTAAGAGATCAGCATCGAAGTTCTGTGACCTAGGGACTGAGTTAATATTAAATGCAGAGAAGGAATGGGTAAGATCTCTTACCAGCTTCTGATAATTCATCAGGCATGGAGACAAGCAGTGTATCTTATTCCTTACCTGTTTGACAATGATTTCAGAGTCACCAAAGCAATGGATTACCTGTACCCCCATATCAACATCTTTTTTAAGTCCTTGAACAAGGGATTCGTATTCAGCTACATTGTTGGTACAGTCAAATTCCAGTCTGCATGCTATCATAGTTTTAATCCCTTTTGGGTCAACGAGGACACAACCTGCACTAGCTCCATCCTTAGACCTGGAGATATCAAAAAATAAATTCCAAGCAGTTGGATCTATTCTAAAATTTGTATTTACATTAAAAACGTTATGTACAACATATCCAATGAAAGGTACAGAAGTAACCTGAGTGATCTGCGATTCTTTCTGTAAATTTTCATCTGGGGAACAGTCAACAAGCAAATCTCCAAAGAAAGTATCAAACGTAAAATGTTCAATATGTGCACTGTAGTAATTGGCAGGTTCACTAGAATCGTTAAGGTCTGTGACTGTCTGTTTCATAAAAGGCTCCCTACTAATTTTGATTTTATTGGGATGCCCATTATAGGGTAACCATAAGTGAGACCAATCAGTGGCAAATTAGCCCTTGAGTTTCTTCGACCAATCCCTACTCAACCACATCCCATAAGCTTCAGGAATGTTAGCCACTACAATGTATATAGTTCGGTGGATATGAGGATCTGCAGACAATGTGAGAAACACATTTCTCAACCTTCCTACTACTCTGACTTTTGATCTGTCTAGTTGAACAATCTGAGTAGGGCATGGTTCCCAAGTGGCATTCAATTTCCTACACACAGATAAGGGCATCACATTTGATGAATCACCCGAATCTATCATGCAGTTATGCACGTTCCTGTTGAATATCTCGAAAGTAAGAAGAAAAGGGGTTGTCCTTTTGCTTCCAAGTTTTTGATCATCCGATTTAGTGAAAGAGTCAAGATTATTGTTCTGTAATTCTCTAGGTTGTTTGATTATCATGCTTTTGGGTAAAGTATCCCTCATGGAACGGATCTTTAAAATTTCAAACAGAGAGATGTTTTCCTTAACTCTTTTTAGATCTTCAGCTAGATTGTACTCCATCTCTGGGATGACTGTGTCCTTTTGAGGAATGGTCTTGCCTTTATTGGGGACCGTTGTTGAAGAAGAGGGTTCCTAGGGAGTTTGTGGTCTTGATCTTGTGTTATAAGGGTGTTGGACATTAAACACAGTCTCAGGTTCCTCTTGCTCTTCATTCATAGGAAGTTCGGAAAAATAGCTAACACTGTTCACCTGTGAGTCCTTTTGTTCTTCATCCTCTTGTGGTAACAATGAGTCTTGGTTGACCTGATCATTGGAGGATTCAGGGATAGTTTGAGATTCTGTTGCTAGGGCCCTGAAGATAGAATAGAGTTCTTCATTTGAAAGTCCTTCAGTTGGATTGGGAGGTGGTGGATTTTAAGGAGGTGGATAAGGTCTCCTAAAAGGCGGCCTTACAAACCCTCTGTTTTGATTTTGATTGTCGTTATTATTTCTTTTCAAATCGACCATCTCATTTGACATTTTTTGAAGGAACTTCTTCACATCAGACATGTCGAAAGGGTCCTTGTTCTGAGCAGTGGTTTTAGGGGTGTTATCAGTCTTTTTTTGAGAGGTAGAAGGTTGTTCTTCTGAAATTTCAGGACTATCCTTCAAACATAACATATCCTTCTCAACTTGTATTGCTTCAGCAAATGCTTCTAGCAAAGTCCCCTTTTGTGCCCTTTTTACCCACATGACAATAGGAACAGGCAAACCCTTTTCATAATAAGCTACCAACAATTCTTCTGCAGGAAGAAGGTTGGTGGGAATTCTATTCTTTAGATAAGAGAACCTCTGGTTAAAGTCTTTAACCCTTTCCTTTCCTTTGATATTCATGGAAGATAACTCCAAAACCAAGTCCTGTGGTGTTTTTTCATCTCCAAACTTTTGAATAAAAATATTCTCGAACTCATCCCAAGAGATTATAGATTGGGCTGGCAAGGAAAAATACCATGTGGATGCCTTCCCTTCAAAACTGTAAGGAAAGAGTATGCAAACCACATCCTCGTGGACTACACTCCTGAGCCCAATAGCCTGCATAAAAGTTTTAATGTGATCTAAGGCAGGAAATTTTTCATTAGGGTTAAACTTGGGAAGCCATTTCTCGGGGTTCTTAGGTAGTCTATGCTGGTCCCCGAATATGAATACTACATCTTGGTCCAACCAAGGTCTATTCTGGCCTTCTCCAGCCATAGGTGGTTCTTTTTCTTCTTCGGATGAAGAGCTAGAAGAGTGCTCACTTTCGGATGAGGAGGATGATGAGGAAGGAGGACTAGGTGGGGGTCCACTATTTCCAATTTTTGGTTGATATTGTACTTCTTGGAAAAGTGGCTCAAGATTGTATTCAGGAGATCCTGAATTGTTAGTTGTTTCGGTGTTTTGAAGGTTTTGATCAGTTGTTTCTTGGTTTTGAGGATTTTGATCATCTGTCAATTGTGTTCCTTGCTCACTGGTATGCAAAATATTGTATGTATGAATAGCTACCAGACCTCTGCCTCTTTCAGCAGCGTGTCTTTATTCCAACCTAGCGACACTATCACTAGATGCCTTCAAGATTTGCTCGATTGTGAGGGGTCCTCTTTTAGGGGATATAATGAGCATATCCCTTCTGGTTGTCTGCTCTACTGCAGGTGTAGTAGGAATGGCAGTTGGTTGTGACACTATTTTTTGTTCAGACGTTGAAGCTCTAGATTGGATTATAGTGACAACCGACGAAGTAGTTACTGGAGGAGGTTTTTGAGTGTTCTGTTTAGGCATGTTATACTACTGGCCCTCCTTTTAGTGCCATTTGTTGAGGCCTTGGGGGTGCAGGGTAATTGCAAGGTGCTGGAATGGGTCCAAGGCTCCCAACAGAGGGTGAAAACCCAAACTGAAAGGCTTTGAAAGACCTTAAGCAAGGGCAGTTCTATCCCCAGCATATTTGGTATGGAAATCTCCGATGAATATTCGACCTCCGTTGGCACTCTATGAGTCGAAGTTTCGATCAAAGGATCGGTTCTCCAGTTAAGGAAAATAAAGTGTGAAAACTTAGAAGTGTCCTAACTTAACCTATTTAAAACAGAAAGATCTATTTTAGGTTAGACCTATTCTAAGGAAAAGCTTGTTGTTGTGCAGATCAATCTTGATGCAAGAGGAACAAGTGTATTTGCCAACTTCAACAGAAATGTAAAAGGTGCATTTACTTGTTTACTTAAATCATAATCAATTAATGAAAATTAAATGACAATAACATAAGCATGTAAACCTGTTCAAGATAAATCTGTAATCATTTTGTTAATTGAAAAATTAACAATGATTATTTGAATGTTGATCACATGCAGAAATCGATAAAGAAAGTAACTTAATTGACAGAAATTCAATTAAACATTTTCTCACACAAATCAGCTATAAAGAGAAATTAGTATAACAGATATTTAATTGAAATCAATTACTTGCAAAGATCAATTACTGTAGATGAAAATTTGAAGTAAGAAATCGGGCATCGTCAAATAAACTTGAACAATAAACAAGAGATGATTCAAAAGATTACTTCATTGTATAAACGAAGTCTGTAAACAAAATTACAAAGCTCTGCTAAGATAGAGTATCTCCAGTTCATCTCCTACTGATCCCTTAACCAAAAATTCCCAACCCTTAGCATCGAGAAGCATTCCTCTTTAAATAGGAAATTACAAAAGAGTACAAAAAATAGAAACCCCACAGGATAGGGATTACAAAATCGGATCGAGCTACCAATCCAGGGGATTTTGCCAAAATAATGTAAACAGTTTAGCTCGAACGACTCCCTAAAATCTTGAGATAAAATTTGAAATATGGATCATCCTCTTATTTCGGGACAATCCCGTAACAAAATTGTGGAATTGAACAATCGGCCCACTAGCTGTCGACAACAGGAAAGAGTCGGTCCAAAAAATCTTCCTGTTGAGTTGCCACGGGATCCTCCGACTGATCCTTTACGTTGTCGAAAATAGAAAAGTCAGACAACAGATCCTACTTCTCAGGAGTTGATGGAATATCAGGTTCCTCATTGATTATAAAATCACGGATAATAGAACCATCTCTCTCACGCTGCTGTTCATCAATCTCCTATTCATCCTTTTGAGGGAGTGGTATGCAAAGGGGAAGAATTTCAGAATTTTCCTTTTCGCAATCAGTGCTGGTATCAAAAACACCTGCATCAAAAGGTGGCAACATAGGTTCTAGAAATAGAAAAGCATGAAGTTCTTCTTGCATATAACAGTCATCAGAGTATTCGTGACCTTCCTGCATGTTGCTCATCAAATCGTCAGGCAGAAAGCTTTCAAAACAAACTGGAAACTTATCTAACAAATACAAACGATGAACTAAATGTTTCATACTTGATGTTCGGGTACACAGGGTACTACCAAAGGACCGAACACCAAGAGCAACCACTTCACACAAACAGATCACAGATCAACACACCGATGTTTTGACGTGGTTTAAACCCTCTTGAGGGAAACACTCCACGGCCCCGGCCAAATAGCTTCTACGGGACAATTTATTATGCAAAGAAAGAAATTTACAAATGAGCTTCTCATAATCGATTAACTAAACAATGACCCTCCATGCTCTTTAAATAGAGATCATGGACCAATCAGGTGTTAAGCCACGGATCAAGGTTAGGTTTGATCTAAGAGAAGTTGAGCCGTCGGATCACTCTATGTCGGAAACATATCGTGACCGTCGGATTAAGTATATACAAATGCATACTAATGCATACTAAAGAAACACACTATCCCTAACGGATATATTACACAAGTTGATCTTAACTAACTCCTAAGTGTCTAAATATCCTAACATCCCCCCTTAAGAACAACTTGGGATAGGATTGAAGGATTTACAAAAGTGACACTATTAGGAGAAGGAAGGAGGCATTAGAGCCTATCCCCCCTTAATGACAAGTTCCTGAACTCCTAACATAGATCGAAGTTTAGAAAACTTCGCTTCTGTAAGAGACTTGGTGAAGATGTCTGCAACTTGATCATCTGTAGGGAAAAAGAGCACTTCGAGAACACGATCATGAACAAGATTTATGATGAAGTGCATATGTAGCTCAATGTGTTTGCTGCGTTGATGTAGAACTGGATCTTTGGCAAGCTTGATGGCACTTTGATTGTCGCACCAAAGTGGAGTAGGCTGCTGCTGCTCGAATCCAAACTCTGAAAGGATCTGTCGAAGCCATAAAGCTTCCTGACTGGCATTAACTGCTGCTCGATATTCTGCCTCTGCTGAAGAAAGAGCAAGAGCTTGTTGTTTCTTACAAGCCCAAGTAATAGGTCCAGATCCCAGACTGAAAACATAACCTGCAGTAGACTTTCGATCATCAGGATCGCCGGCCCAATCTGAATCAGTGAAACCAACCAACAAAGGTTTCCCCCCTGTACTGTAATGAATCCCAAACTGAACTGTACCTCGAATATATCGAAGTATTCTTTTAGCTGTTTTCCAGTGACTTTCATGAGGTGTCTGCATATAACGGGCAACTCGACCAACGGCAAAGGAAAGGTCAGGACGGGAATGAGTCAAGTATAAAAGACTACCAACAAGCTGACGATACAAGGTGGCATCTACTTCAGGTGAAGTACAAGTGGCAGAAAGTTTGACTCCAGACTGGAAGGGAGAAGGGGCTGGTGTACAATCTTCCATGTGAAAGCGACGAAGAAGGTCACAAGCATACTTAGACTGAGAAAGAAAGATTCCTTCTTTGGTTTGCAAAACTTGGAGACCAAGAAAATAATGCAAATGTCCTAAGTCTGACATTTCAAAAGTTTGTTTAAGACTGGATTTCACATGGGTTATAAGCTTAGGGTCACTACCAGTAAGAATAAGGTCATCAACATATAGAACAAGTATGATGAGATGGTTTCCTACTTTCTTGGTATAGACATTGGGGTCAGAATGGCATCTAGAAAAACCAGTGTCAAGGAGAAATCTATCCATTTTGGCATACCAAGCTCTAGGAGCTTGCTTAAGGCCATATAAGGATTTCTTAAGGCGGCAGACAAGGCTAGAGTTATTCTGAATATAGCCAGGAGGTTGTTCCATGTAAATTTCCTCCTGTAAATCACCATGTAAGAAGGCAGACTTGACATCCATTTGATGGACTTCCCAGTTGTGTAAGGATGCAAGGGAAAGAACAAGGCGGATGGAGTTCATTTTTGCGACGGGAGCAAAGGTTTCATTGTAGTCAATCCCTTCAACTTGAGAAAAACCTTTGGCAACTAACCTTGCCTTAAGTCTTTCAACACTTCCATCTGATGCATACTTAGTTCTGTAGACCCATTTACATCTGACAAGTTTTCTTCCTTTTGAAAGAGGTACAAGATCCCAAGTATCGTTCGCCATTAAGGAACGATATTCTTCATCCATGGCTGCATCCCAATCTGGATTCCCTGAAGCTTCTGCAAAAGTTTCTGGATCATGATTCTCGGAAACTTGAGCCAAAAGAGAAGAGGCTCGCTGAAACTGAGAACGTGTTCGACGTTGATCTCTAGGATCACCGGCAAGATCACCAGCTGCTTCACATGTTGAACGGACCCATCGAGGAAGCACTTGTGCTGGTGCAACTGGAGGAACATGAGCAGGCGGAGGTGGATTTTCATCCTCACTGTCATCATCAGAAACTGGAGTTGGAAACCTGTCAAGGAAGTTGGAAGAAGAAGAAGAAGGCACAAACGCCGAATCAGGCTCGCAGGCCAAAGATGGCACACTCGCCGAGTTAGGCTCACAGGCCAAGATATTTTCATCAAATTTAACATCTCTTCTAATGATTATAGCATGAGAAGGTGGTTGAAGAAGTCTATAACCTTTTACATCTTCAGAATATCCAACAAATATGCACTTTTCACTTTTAGGTTGCAATGCTTTCCGTTTTTCATCCGGAATGTGAGCCCATGCTTCACTACCAAACACACGAAAGTGACTTACATCAGGTTTAATTTTACTCCATGCTTCTTCCGGTGTTATACCTTGTAATGCTTTTGTGGGGGTGCGATTAACTATGTAATTTGCACAATTAATGGCTTCAGCCCAAAATTGAAGACTTAGTCCCTTAGATTGGATCATACAATTAGCCATTTCTTTTAAAGTGCGGTTCTTCCGCTCAGCTACACCATTTTGTTGTGGTGTATATGGAACAGTGTGCTGTTGTTGGATGCCTTGTTCAGTGCAGAAAGTAGTGAACTGTTTGTTAACATATTCTCCTCCATTGTCATATCTTAACTTAATAATTTGATGACCAGATTGTTTTTCAACAAGGGCCTTGTAGGCCAAGAACATGTTAAATACTTCGCTCTTAAGTTTTAGGAAATAAACCCAAGTGCGTCTGGTGTAATCATCAATAAAAGTTAAGAAATACTTGAAACCAGAAAAGGAAGCAGATGGAAGAGGACCACACAAGTCACTATGCACAAGCTCCAAGGGAACCGAGGCGTGCCAAGAGGCACATTTGTCAAAACTGTCCCGATGATGTTTTCCGAGTACACAACCGGAGCAAACACCATCTCTGCAAGATACCATCGGAAGACCTGTCACCATATTTTCTTTACATAGTTGTTGCAATGAGCGATAATTTAAGTGACCAAATCGCTCATGCCAAAGTTTGCTCAAGTTATCACTATGAGCAACAAAAACTGAAGGGAAAGGTGATGACCCAAAGTTGTTAAACTTGTACAACCTAGTAATATCATCAACAATTCCGGTAGCTAGAACCTGTTGAGAATCTTTAAAATCCTTGATTACAACTTGGTGAGGTGTAAAGGTCACAGTTTTACCTTCACCAGAATGAGTGATCTGATAGACTGATAACAAATTGCAGGAAATTCTTGGAACACATAGTACATCACTAAAATGACCATTATCTACTGGAACTGTTCCAGCTCCTACAACACTTAGAGATCTATCATCACCAACAAATATTTGTTTGGTGTTACATTCATGCATAGTAGAAAAGATGGCTTGATCCTTAGCCATATGATAAGATGCTCCAGAATCAATGAGCCATTCATTTGAAGTAGAAGAAGAAGATGCATTATAAGAATAACCAGAAGCACAAAGTGCATGTCCATGAGAGGCAGATTCTGAAGGCGAATCTAGGCTGATGTGGTGCTTCTTCATTGCTGCTTCCAAGGCTGCCATCTTCTTGAAACACTTGGATTCATCATGATTATCTTTCCCGCAATAGTTGCAATGACGCTCAGTCTTCTTGCCTTTTGGCTTGGATCCTTTGTCATTTTTTAAAGAAGGAGTTGACTGAGAGGGTTTTGGACCCTTGTTTGACTTATTATTGCGAAAATTTTGTTTCTTGGGAGGCTTGGACTTTTCTTTCTGTTGGGACAATAAGGCTTTCCCAGATGTATCTGCATTGTTGATTATTCCAAGATGAATGAGTTTATCTTGTTCCCTAATCAAGGAATCACAAAAGGATTCAAGACTAGGCTCTTGATAGCTAGCTGCATTCAATGACGCTTTCATGGAGTAAAATGTAGATACAAAAATAGAATATGCAGGTCCAAGTTTGGAAAGAATATGATAAATGCATTGTTTGTCTTCCCTCTCAATCTTACATTCTGCACATAAGAGCTTGAGAGTTTTGTACTTAGATAAATAATCTTGAATGCATGAAAAGTCACTTGGATTTAAAGAAATTAACTCATTTTCGAGTTGGTGACCTCGAATTTCATTGTGTTTACCAAACACAGATTCCAACTTGTCCCAAGCAGCATTAGGTTCATCAATTCCAGATATGTGGAATCGCAAATCAGTAGAGATTGACATCCCAATCAATCCACGAGCTCCATCACATCTATTTGCCCATTTTATTTTCTTATCATCATCAGTGGGTTCTTTTTCTTTCCCTGTTGTAATTCTGAAAAGTCCCCTACTTCGTAGAACATCCTCCATACGAGATTTCCATGAGAAATAGTTGGAACTGTTAAGTAGAATATCACAAAGGGCGGCAATATTTGTAAATTAATGGCTGTAAAAGCAGAAACCAATAGTCTGGATGTGAAGAGCTTGAAAAATAAGGCGGTTTAAAAAAAAAACGGCACTGAAAACGGACTCTGTATGATGAAGTTATGCTTGAACAAAGAAACTGTTGAAGATGTCCCCAATAGTGACGTGGCAGCTAGAGAATGTCCAGCAAAAAAAAATAACCCCCCTCTTCCCAAGATGAACCTTTTGACAATCACTTTACAAAAAAGTTGCTATTAAGTGAATCACTTTTGTAAAATAAGTGATTTCACTTTTACAATGATATTACTTTTAAATAGTGCAACAATAAATAAAAAGCTTAAGTGACTCACTTGTATTTTTATTTTTTATTATTTAAGTGAGATGCACTTTTACAATAAAGTAACTTGAAAATAGAAATTGCATGCACTTTTCTTTTTAAAAGTAACTTCCTAAGACTTGAACTCAAGACCTATTAAGGAATAAAGCAACTTTGGACCAAGTGAGCTAGTTTAAAAGGTATGTAAAATATGGAAATGAGGAAGGGGGCTTTTTTTTCTTTTTTTTTTTCTTTTTTTTTTTTTTTTTTTTACTCTTCTTGCTCGGTTTGCGTGCTTGCCCTTTTTCCTGCAAAACAAACCACAAAACGAAACAAAAAAAAATTTCCACACTTGTGGAGTTAGATCTTGTTAGCTTGCCCGGAAAGTCTACGTTTTCTCTCTGTTTCTGATTTGCCGAGAACGCGCAAAATGCACGGTAAAGAGCATACGCAGCCGAAAAAACCCTTTCCCTTTCTGTTTTTGA
This sequence comes from Larix kaempferi, assembly GCA_027924585.1. NCBI lineage: Eukaryota > Viridiplantae > Streptophyta > Pinopsida > Pinales > Pinaceae > Larix > Larix kaempferi. The sequence continues at coordinate 5,423,863 of BSBM01000550.1, forward strand.
TTTGCCGAGATCGCTCAAGGTGCACGGCAAAGAGCATACGCAGACGGGAAAGCAACAATCCGAACCAAAAAAAATCTAACAGTCAAAAAAAATGAAATATGAGATTTTTTCTTTTCAAAAACGAAATAAAAAAAATGCGTCACTGTAACATTATACCTTCAGATCTGATAAAAAACGTGTTTCTGGAGCAACCGGGAACCGTTTTCGATCAAACGAAAACTATTTCCCAATGGAAACGTCGCTCCGGACGCAATGGAACACCTCCCACAGCCCAGAAATGCACAGAAATACCAGAACTAGAAACCCTTTCGAGTTTCGGCAACAGCAGTTCAAGATCTAGATCATAACCGGAAGCGGCACTTCATAAAAGCTCTGATACCATTTTCGGGTACACAGGGTACTACCAAAGGACCGAACACCAAGAGCAACCACTTCACACAAACAGATCACAGATCAACACACCGATGTTTTGACGTGGTTTAAACCCTCTTGAGGGAAACACTCCACGGCCCCGGCCAAATACCTTCTACGGGACAATTTATTATGCAAAGAAAGAAAGTTACAAATGAGCTTCTCATAATCGATTAACTAAACAATGACCCTCCATGCTCTTTAAATAGAGATCATGGACCAATCGGGTGTTAAGCCACGGATCAAGGTTAGGTTTGATCTAAGAGAAGTTGAGCCGTCGGATCACTCTATGTCGGAAACATATCATGACCGTCGGATTAAGTATATACAAATGCATACTAATGCATACTAAAGAAACACACTATCCCTAACGGATATATTACACAAGTTGATCTTAACTAACTCCTAAGTGTCTAAATATCCTAACACTTGCGACCATACTTAAGAAGGATTACAGAAAATCATAATGATTAAAAATGATGAGCTGCTTATGATTAAAATCATACGAATTCAAGACTGTAATAATTTGAACTGAAATGAAATGACCTCGCAGCATGTGTTAGCCCAGATTGGATCACGACAAAGTATATTTTAACAGAGTCACACACGATTCGAAGTTGGATATGGAAACTGTCATTATGAACCAATCTAATCAAGCAATCATATCTTCAAAAGCAATCATGAGATGAGAATTGCGGTGAAAAATCCGGTCGTAAAACAACGTAAACGAGGCATCAAAATCGCAAGTTCGAATGATGGAATTTCATCCACTAGACCAAGTGAATCGACGGCTAGGATTAACCGAAACAGAACGCCGAATGAGGTCTTGGAGATTTATTGACAACTTTATTCATGGTTTCCGAAAGCCGCAACCTGAAAGTTGCAGGTTTTGGGTTGGTAAACCGAGCAAAAATACATAAAGGGGTTTCTGAAAGCCGCAAACCGAACTTGCGGGTTGCGGGTTTCGCAAACACACAATGCAACTAAACGGAGAAATGAAAATCCGAAATCCGAAAGCCGCAACTGTGGGTTTCAGGTTTCGGGATGAAGATTCCTCAAAGATTATTAACAAGGGATTCCCGCAACCCGCACCTTTCGGGTTGTGGGTTTCGAGAGGCCAAAACCAAAAGATCATAAATTAACGCCCGCAACCCGCACCTTTCGGGTTCGGGGTTTCGGGGTGTCGAAATTTCGGGTTTGAGATTGACAGAGGTAAAGTGCCAAAATACTTTAAAATTTAAATCTTCCTGCAACCAAAACAATTAGAAATTTCCAAGAAAAAGAGTGACAATCAAGCCAAACAAAGGTACCAACATAAGATCATAGAAAGCAGGTTAAAAATCTAATGTTCACAAGAACACTTACCCAAATACCTTTGTGCTTATTTAAAATCGGGGCTCCTATGCTTAGCTGAAGCATGGGATCTGTTGTGGCCACAACACGGTCCTCTTTGGGTGTTCGTCCACCCTATCAGTTAACAGGTTCTACTTTGTTTTTAAATTACTTACTTCTAAATTGCTGATCTATTTCTGGAAACTGTTTTTATATGCTATTATAGTTTTTCATATGTTTTCCTAGATATCAGTTAGCTGTTAGAAATGATAGATTACTAAACTGATAGTTTATTTATGTACAATGCATGGATGAATAAAGATTGGATAAATATAGAATGATGAATAAATTTCTTCCTATATTTTTCCTTTCACCATAGGTGATGTACTCTAGTACAGGAAGACGTTTAATTAACATAGATTAGAAATTATGTCCATGTTTGTATTAGAATAATGACCTTCTATTTTTCTACCAAGTATAGATATTTTCATAAAATGCATACTGTAATACTATTTAGAACTTAGTAGTTCCAAAGGCTATCTCTGTTTTTCATTCAAGATAGTAGATATCAGTAAAAACCAAGTAACACAGAATAGAGGAGAGTATCATAAAAAGGAATATTGTTCTCATTATTATTTATATATTCAATATATATTGTTGATCATCTAGAAACAATTGATATTGAAAACCAGCACCAAAACCTTTACTAAAAATCATCATAGATTCTTACATAGTAGATACATTTATAAACCCTAGCTATGTAAATGTTAAGATTTATCTATACAACAGGTAAATTACATTGTACAAACTGTCAACCACCACCTTTTAAATTCAAAACCCCATTTCTATAGTTTACGCCATTGTTTGTATGGTAGTTTAAACACTTTGACCTTTGAGCTATTTTTATATAGTTTGGATGATAAACTTTAATACCATCGAGATTTGCCTAGGAACCTCGAAACCCTTTGGTAGTAAGTTAACCAACTAATAAATGTATAATGTAAATCAACTAGAGAAAACAAGAGTTTATCACCATTGAGTTTTGGTTAGAGTCTCCAACTCCTTAGTCGAGTTTGGACTAAGTCTCATAATAATAATCTAACCAGTATGAAGTAAAGAAGTAGTTTATCACCATAATAATCTGGATCATAATATTAATACCAATTCTATGGATGCATGCCCTCACCTGGAACCTGGTCAAAGAGACATAATGCTTTAGCGTAAAGCTAAGTAAGCTTTGGGGCACCACAAAGAACCCCCGTCAACAAAGAAAAACATGTTCAGTATTAACAACATAATTATAATTATAATTTCATATTACGACATAAGGGAGAACAATTTAATTATCAAACATCGTCATAAGCATTAAATCATCATATTAAAGGTAGTCAAAAGAAGGTTGTATTCAGTGCTTAAGACATATTAATTTAAACAATAAATCTTGTAATTTAGTGTCGTCATTATGAATTGTAGTTAAACAATTAACAAGGAGATTAACATTCCAAAATTATACTTTACGCATAATAAATTGTAGTATTTATACTATACAGAAAATTTTTAATTTTGTGAATTTTGGAGGTGTTATACATAAGGTGTATTTATAGCCTCCTGCATGTTAGCTTTGACACAGGGTGAGCATTCTATTCCTATATCAAAGTTATTCTCTACATGTGGTCATAATCTTCCATTCCAATTATACTACATTGGTGATATATGAGGTAGATCAATAGGGGGTGGTGTAATGTTCACAATCTGATTTCACAAATGCCTGCGATATTCTCTAAGAAACGTTTTTAGATCAGCAAGGGGTGGTGTTATTCTTAAATACGGTTTCAAAAAATTCCCTCAATGTTTTCTGAGAAGAGCTCTATTATTTCCTTGTAGTGGACCATATGGATTTGTTGCTTAGATCTAAAGCCGATCAAATGTAAATAAATTATTTCCTCTATATCATCTTTTGTTTCTATTGATAATAAGCTTCAGCATGAGGAATGTTTTCTAGGAAACACTCTGCACAAGGAAGAGAAATGAATTTCAACTTCCAAGACATATTATTGCATCATTGGTCCAGTAATTTGTTTACTAAACTTGAAGCATCTTGCAAGGTTTATCTTGTATTTTATCACACATCCACCTCAGGATTCTTTCTTTAGATGTACTCTATTGTTGCAACTCTAGAACCCACAAATATCTTGATGTACTCTACTGCTGCAATTCTGGAACCAACAAATATCCTGATGTACTCTGCAATCCTGAAATTTGTATAACACTATAAATAATTCTAGGTGGATGGTATTGCAAATTGGAAACGGATTTTCCATTGTTCCAAAGAGACTTCTCAGAATGTAAGTGTGAATATTGGGAGGTAGCTAATGAGGATGAAATGATGGCAGGGATGTGAAAGTAGGCGAGCATTTAGATCCGTTAGAGGCCTTATAAGACTTCAAGCCCTTGTGTTCGTGACCACATGGTTAGGAGATAGGTTGTAGGAAGTTTACACTGTTTACAAGCAATTATCAAGTTGCAAGCTTTAGTTTGTGGTCACCAAGTTAGAATGTCAGAACAAGCATTGGTTGTACAGGAGAGGCTTGAACATACGCATAGACAAAATCCATCAAGAGTGAATGTTTGGTGAGGTTTTTTCTCATTTTGAATTATGGTATCTTTAAAGTATGAACTTGTTGCATATTGACATTTATGTAAATTTCAAATTGGTTAGCAAACTGATCGAGCTTGTTGTTGGATTTTGCATAAATTGTTTGTAATGCTCCAGGAAAGAAAAATCTCATCGATCTTTGTGGTCAATGGTACTTCCCGGTCTGAGAATCTGTTAGCAAATGCATTTGCTCATCATAAAGGCATATGGTTTTTTTTGTAGTTTTTGGATTAATTAATCATAAAGGCATATTTATTACAAAGTTGCAATCTTGACCTTGTCAATTATTGTGTTGCCCGAAGTAATGGGTCAGAAAAAAAATTGATGCAATATGTACTTTTGTCTACAATAATAATATTGAAAATCAATATTTGAGAGATCCTATTACAAAATTCTTTGAATTCTCAGTGATAGATAGATATTTGATTGTTACAAAAGGCCTACTGAATCCTTTGTAATTGTATAAAATGATACCCTTAATTATAATTATCCGACATCTATGTCATCTACACACATGGAGCATTTGCTTGCCAGGGTTTTCAGCCTGATTGCATCCTATGTATTCACTATTGAGAACATGGAGCATTTGCTTGCCAGGGTTTTCAGCCTGATTGCATCCTATGTATTCACTATTGAGAACATGAACCTGAACCTGTTTTAACTTCAAACTATCATGGGTCCACTAGTCTTGTGATACCTTGGCACTTGAACTCTTCTATAGCTAGCTTTACCACATATATTACTCACTTGGATAGTAATCAAAAGATAAACAAGGTAAGCTCATTTTTGGACCCTATTTTCCAATATTGTTACTTTTTATGATGTGTCTCCATAACCTTTTTAGCACGGTCCAATTACTATCTTCTATTCATAGTTTTACTATGGATTCTACACGAGGAATCTTTTTACTTTGTTTTTTACTTACAAGAACAACATCCGGCCATGTAAAAATATGGTGATACAATGTTCTTATTCAAATGATGATTATTCAATGCAGGACAGGTCAAGTGCAGTAACCTCACTACAAGGACAACACAGTTTATCAAAATGGTTCACACAACTACTTAAATATGTTCATCCAGATGAACAAAACAAAAAAGGCACTAGAATTTATACTACTCTAAAGTAGGGCAGGGTTTTTGTGGTCTTTCCTTTTCTCGATGTATTTTCCCCTTCCTACTTCCTATTGTGCCGTGTTGTTCATATGAGCAACTAATTTTCTTTTGAAATTATTCTACAGGTAGAGATAGTCTATAACCTCGGGCACCATGAAGTCCAGCCGTTGTCTAGCATTTCAAAGGATTTGAAGCAAGAGATAAGTGTTTTTAATGGTTTTGAATTTAAAAATTTCAACTTTAGCATTCAGGGATTAACAACGAAGAGCTCAGAGGTTAACATAAAGAGCACATAAATTTTTCCATATGTAAATATCTATCTTATGATAAACGTAAACATTTTGTAGAATCTTTGCTCCTCCTCGTATGTTTGGAGAAGTTTTGGAGGAGTTGTGGATAGACGAATGTGTGAAACTAAAGAGCATACGGGGGATGACGCATGGACAAAGTGTTAATGGGTCTTCTGAGTTAGAAGAGCTGCCAAATACAGAAACATTGACATATTTGGAGGATTTGGGGGCAGAGGGGTGTCTCAATCTGAATAGAATACGGGGGTTGGAGAACGCAACAAACGTGGGTTTCCTGAGTTAAAAGAGCTTCCAAGTATGGAAACATTGGCATGTTTGGAGGTGGTGGAGGCAACTGGATGTGTGAAGGTGAAGATCATACAGGGGTTGGAGCTCACGACAAAGCTTATAATCCTAGGTTTCCATTGGTTGTATGAGTTATAAGAGTGGCCAAGTATGGAAACATTGACATCTTTGGAGGGGTTGGGAGAAGAGGGGTGTGTGAAGCTGAATAGCATACGGGGGTTGGAGCATGCGATAAATATTTGGAGGAATTGTGAGCAATCGAATGTGTGAAGCTAAGGAGCATACATAGGTTGGTGAAAGGGACAAAGATTCGAGACCTAAGTGTTAGTGGTTGGTCATTGGAGATGTTGTGGGCAGAGGGATGTGAGAAGCTGAAGAGAATCCCGCGGTTGGACCAATGGACAAAGCTTAAACAACTAAGAGTTTTTTAGTGGTCTGAGGTAGAAGAGCTGCCAAAGTATGGAAACATTGGTGTCTTGGAGGTGTTGTGGGAAGAGGGATGCATGAAGCTAAAGGGAAGATGGTGTTCAGTGCACTTGACAAAATCTTTGGACGCTAATTGTTGGTTGATGCTTTTAGTTAGAAGGTGTTGAACATGCAAGCATGTAGTTGAAAAAACTTGATGTTTCTAGATGTCCCAAATTACAATGTCCAATGTCCAGTGTGGGAGTTGTGGACTAGTGGTGTAGATGATCAGTGGAGGTGAATATGTCCTCATAGGGCATATGTTGTAAATATTCAGGGACCTCCTTCAACCTTCAATAAGATTAGATCTCTATAAAGTTTAGAATCTTGGGTTTGGAAAAAACATGGACAATTTGAGTGGATCTAATGGTTAAGAATATGTATTTTCTCCTAATAAATCTTTAACAATCTATAATCCATTATCAAGAACAAGGATAATTTTAATATCATCAAACAATAGTTAGAAGTGCTCATATATAGATTATTTTCTAGTTTGATCGATTTATTACAAGGCTGAACATTTGATTGCTAATTTTTTTCTTTTTCTTTTTCATTGTCATTTTCAATTCTTCTTCCACTCTCTTATGCATAAGTAATTAAAGAGGACAGGGGAATCATCCAAGTTTTTTATACCAGAACTTCAATCACAATGAAATCATGGTAGCAACTTGTATTATGAGTATTGTTGCTAAATTTTTAGTTTTTTAATCTATTTGTTAGAGAAACATTAACTTCATTATCTAAATGGTTGATTATTCATTTTAAATTGTTTAAAAGAAAGTGAAATAATAATATAATTGACTGAAAATTTAATTAACTAACAATTTTAGCTTTTTAAATTTTTAATAAAATATGAAGAAAGGAATTTTTTTTGTTATTTCTTAATCAAAATGAAAATAGTATTAAATTAATATTAACCATTTGTAAAAAAAAAATTATATAATATTTGTATTTTACTAATTATAAATTTGTAAATTTTGGCAATTTTAATAATTTAAAACATTTATTTTAAAATTGAAAAATTAAATAACTATTTAAATATTTAATAGAATATGAAGAAATAAATTATTTTTTTGATTTTTTTTAATAAAATAGAAAGAATATTAAATTAATGTTAACTATTTGTAAAAAACAGTAATATAATCTTTGTATTTTACTAATTATAAATTTATAGATTTTTGCAATCATATAATGTTAATTTTAATAATTTAAATAGTACTATTCTAATATAAATATAGATATCAATAGAGATGGAAAACAAATTAATATGGCTAAAATAAAATAAAAAAAGACATCTCATGATATAGAAACATGTATTTTTCAAATTCTATAAAATTTAAAATATACATGAATTCCTCAAATTTTGAAACTAACATTGATTTTACAATCGTAAAGCAATTTGAAATTCACAATATATAACAATGTGAAGCTATATGAGTACTTTAATGTTTAATGCAAATGAAACAACATGAATATGAATAAGACTGTTTTAAATAATAAGTTAAGAGTCCATGCTTATCTGGTAAGTGTAATGTGTAGTTTCAAAAAAAAGTATAGTAGTAGGAAGCACTTATTAATTAAACTTAATTCAAAATATTAAGAAGGGGCAAACAACCTTTATTTTTACTAACTTTAGTTAATGTAATTTCTACAAATTGGATCAACCCAATCCCAAATGAAATCAACTATAAATATGCAAATGATGGCTACATGATGATATTGACTAATAAATATGTAAATCATGGATGCTAGGGATAAAACATGTTTTTCTTAGAGACAAGATAGGAGAGGTAGAACCCTAAGCAGTGCTCAACTAATAAATATATAAATGATGGATGCTAGGGATAAAATATGTTTTTCTTAAAGAAAAGAGAGCAGAGGTAGAACCCTAAGCAATTTTTAACATGATACAACATTGCGCATAATTTATTGGATGATTGAGACAAGAGACAGAGGTGTACATCAAGTACTGTGCCTGGTTAGCCATACACAATCTACATATGCAACAAAATTGTTAATGTGATTTAGGGAATTATTATGTGACAAACACTAATACTAGCAAACGATATATAAGATTATGAGTTCACGAGATGGAAAAACACCTTCCACGTAATATTTGCAAAATCCAAATAATCATGGAAGGTCTTTGTCTCTTGCTAAAGTGGGGTTTCTCAATTGATTAAGCCAAACTCCCTTAGTACAATACAAATTAGAGATGACTCCATAGTTTTAGAAGAAATATGAACATCCAAATCACCTAATAAAAATAGATAATGATTATTAATTTGGCACAAAGACTCCATGAACAACAGAAAGTTTTATATACAAAGCTAAATCCATTATCATATCAAATTGTGTAATGTACCCAAATTCCTCCATGCTATTTTGGGAATTCGGGTATATATGACAGAAAATATTTGTCTCCCACCAAAGAACTAGCCATGACTTACACAAAAAGAAAACAGAAGGTAGAGCATTAGCTCCCATCTGAGAACTAATCCATGATTATACATTACATATAGAACAAAAGGAACATTGACTTCCACCAAGGAACCAAGACAAGCACAGTTCACTACCCATATTTATATATGTAAATATGTAAAGGTTGGCTTTCTCATGGAGAATCCAAGCAACCAAACTTACGTAGTAAAAAACAAACCAAAGGTGATGGAGTGTACATTCTAAACAAGAGAGATTTGATCTACTTTTAACATAATATGTATATATAAAAAAGTAACGATGGCTCCCACCGAGGAGTCCAACCCAAACATAATCAACATAAGGTCTAAATATGAGGATCGATCTCCTATGGGTTGAGGTCATTTCTATTTGTAAACCTACATAGTATCCATTCTTTCCTCTAGAGAATTAAACTCACAATGACAGGTTTTGCATCATTTATTCACTATAATTATAAGTGATAAAAAACAATACATTTACCTGAAATAGTCAAATTATCCTCTCTCTGGCAATAAAAACCCCAAAATATAGGTACTACTGGAGCAAGCAAAAATTACTTGGGATTTGCTACTCCTCTTCATCTCGTAAGGCAGCTAGAAAAGAAATCACCATTATTGTTGCAGAATAAAATGAATATTGGGGTCCTTTCCCCCTTCTGCTTGCGCCTCTCCTCTCTTTCACGAAGATAAATAGAAGATTGATCCAAAGAGATGTGTCGTTCTCTGCTTCACAGAGGTATCAAAAGAAGGGTTCAAATCAAGAGCTACGCTCTTCATTCAATTATAGCAAGGTTTTACTAAAGATGTGCTCCCTAAAGAATGGAACAATTCTCGTCCTCTCCTCTGCTTTATCCACAAAAGAGTGATAACCATCACTATCTAAAAAAGGGGTTACACTCTCTTCCTTCTCCAAAAAACCAAGGATGAGACTCCATTTGACTATGGTGGAAAAGAACCCAATAACTATTAATGAAAAATTGTTTCTCAAAAGGCTTCTCAAGAAATAACCCTAACCACCCTCTCCTTAACCAAAAAACCCTAATCGTAAAATACTTTTATATATCTAATATTTCTTTCAAATATTCCCTATATATATAATAATAGCAATACATTTCATTTTTCCTTGTAGAAGAAGTGAAGTTGCAGAGGGGATATTACAAATTGTAAGAGTATAAATCTCTTTAAGCCTCCTCCTCTCAAGAGCTCTAATTCTTAGAGTTTACTTATAGAATGACAAATCCAACGTGCAAGGGTTGTGTGCTTCTAGGGTGTAGTAGTTAGCCTTTTCCCAATATTAGAACCTATGGCTACCCTCTCCATGGATCCCACAACACCACACCAATATTGAGACGCCAAATGTTGCAACACTAGGTCCATATTGATAAACCATAGATGAAACATTCTATTGTAAAATTTTCTCAACCCATATTGAGAAGCCATGGATGAAACATTATGTTTTAAATGGTTCATAACAGTATATTGGAAGGAAATTGTCAATACTATTTGACATTCCTGGAGTTGCTACGATAATCAATAGATGTTCAACTCCCTTTTGGTGCACGATGATCGATATATGTTCATGTCCCTTGTGGTCAAATTTCAAAAGTAGATGCAAGTCCATTGCATACTTTGAATTGGATCCATCTTGCATAATCCATATTGTGATTCCATTATGCTACCCATAGTAGAAACATTTCCCTAATGATCAAATCTTCCTCTTATGTTAGACTATTATTCTCAAACGTGACAACTCCAAAAACTGTGTGCATATTAAAACATCTACAAAGATTGCAAAATCTAGGTCTAGAAAAGGAAAAACTCAAACAAAAGTCAATAAATCAAAATCGAACCAAATCCAGGTGAGTTTGATTCTCTATAAATCATAGGTCATCAAGCATGGAAAATACTATGGGAATGACGATCATTGAACGAACGATTGTCATTAGAATAAGGCATTTCATTTACAGGTTGTAGACAAGCATATTTGAAGCACCATTGCTCCTTGATGATGGATGAATGAATTGCTTGATGCCTAGTATATGAGTTTGCAAAGGAAACCATTCAACAATAGAGTTGGTTTAGCTAAGATATTGTTGTTGAGCAATAATATAGGTAGAGATCCTCAAGTAATACCTCTTGTTTATTTATAAAAGTCTCTGGGATCTTGATTCAATGAATTTGTCTTAGTTATGGTTTATTGAAAATAAAATTCATTAGATATGTATGGTAGTTTGTGACTCAAAACAGAGCTTTTACACATAAGAAGGCATGAAGAGAGAATAGGAGCATCCATTTAAAAAAAAAATAGTCCTAAAATAATCATATCATTCTAAGAGAATTTTAAGAGAATTATGTAGAATAAGGCTTTTAAAAGAACCATGACCTAATAGTGAGAGAATTCTAAGGAAAGAGCCATGACCTAATAGTGAGAGAATTCTAAGGAAAGAGCCATGACCTAATAGTGAGAGAATTCTAAGGGAATTATGTTGAATAAAACTTTTGAGTTCAAAGTGTACCCATGATAACCATTTGTCATAACACAAATTGGAAAGATGATCCCTTGATGTTTCCTTGTTATAATCAAATCTTTCTTGTTTGCATACATATTTTATATGTCTTCCCCTTATGATTACATAATGGTTCGAAAATAATAGGAGGATGATGAAGGTCATGGTTTGACTAAGGTGAGCGTTAGGGTTTTTGTAGGGAGGAATGGGTGGGGTTGGGCAAGGTTGTGGAATTATGTGAATTGCTTTCGAGAGTTATTAACCTCTTTTTGTCAAGAAGAATACTGTTTTGTTTTTTAAAAATAGCCTTTCTTCAAATTTATTATATTTTGGGAACATTATTGTTTTAAGGTAATTTTAAAAATTAAGAATTTTATATAACTATTATTCTTGATTGGATGAAAAAATTGATGTGATGTATTTTGTCTTTACTAAATTATAAAAGATATTGATATTTTAAAAAAGATGTTGGCTGCTTTTCTGGGCAGACCCGGGTTTTAATGAAGCGCAGCAACAAAACCCCTTGGCGCACTGGCCCTTTCGGCAACGAGCTGCGCAGCAGCTCGAGGTCTCACCCGAAGTGGCTATGGGGGGGTTAAGGAATCAGGTTTCCTTAACCGTGGTGACGCGGAGATTGTTCTGTATCTCTTCTTCTTCCTAAAATATCGGTGGTCGGACCTTCCCGCAGGCCGCTCGGCGCAGCTGCGTGGATTCCTTCCTTGGCAGGTCTACTGCGCAGTTTCTCCTCTCTAACGCAGCAGGCAACTATCCCTTGGGTCGACGCGCTAGACACTTCCTCGCCCTTCACATCCAGCACAGTAACGCAGTCTGCCCTCGCCGCAGCGACCGTGCGTTACTACTTCTTTAGTACATAAGACACTTATAGTTATCAAGGGATCTTTCCAACTCGCTCAAACAGTCACAAAGATAAGACAGAAGTCTTGCATACACAAATAATGAACTCTAAATAGTTATCATTCACGCAAACATTATACAAGAAGATATAAGTGAAGCTCATCTCCTCGAGGAAAACCACGTCCACGGGAGCGTTATATTAACCAGAAAATGATAGAGTTATACAATATGCTGCGCACACAGCTGCAGCCTTAGATCTTACAGGAAACTCCACGCACACAGCTGGGAGCCCTTCTCTCACTCAAGTCTCCTCTCTATGGAGATTACAAAGGCACAGACGTCGACTCAGACTGTCTGGTAACTCAGGGATTAGCTCCTCGGCTATCCGATTTCCTCTCCTGTTCTACGCACTGGGTAGAAAATACAGTGAAGGATAATCAACACATGATCTATCCTTTAGACTGGCTCTCTAACAGTCTAGTATCTAACTCTCTAATTCTCCAAAAGGAAGGAACTGAAGGACCCTCTACCCATTACAATGATTCATATATATAGGTGGCCATGACGGTCACACCTTTACAAAACTGTGGGCCTTTCCCAACAGTGATTCCCAAAAACCCTAACCACGCACATGGCTAGGTGTACTGTAGGCGCCGCTTGCAGTCACGTCGCCGCTTCCTGCAGGCTCCGTGAATTCCGGCGCAGATTGTGGGTATGGGCGATCGTCCTTCGCCTTCAATGCTCTGGTCCGTTGCTCCTCCTTGATCCGAGCAACCATAACTTCTGTACTAAGCCTTTAAATGAGGGTAGCTGAGCCCTCTACTCCATCGCCTTATTTATTATGGTAGCTGAGCCACCTTCATTCTTCGATGACGTGCGCGCGAGCTCCGCAATTTCCGGTCCGTGATCTGCGCTGAGATCATCCATCTGGCACCGTACTGCGCACCGTCTCCTTCTTACCCAAACTTAGTGCTTGTCCCAAAATTAGCACTTTCCTTCCATACTCGTGCTTTTTCCCAAAATTCGCAGCTTTTACTATAGCTGCGACCTTGGCCCCAACAGGCCCCCAACACTCACTTGTGGCTCGCCCTCGAGCCACTCGCACTAGCGCGTGGTTGTTTGATTTGCGCATCTGCGTTTGCTTGAATCTCCGCGAATGTTTTCTGCCATTTCGCAATAGCGGAGTCCAATTCCTCGATACACTCATCAGCTGTTTGCACTGTTTCTGCGGTCGTTTCATCTTTAGTGAGTGTATCAATGAGCTCCTGAGACTCGGTAATCTCTTTGATTTTTGTCTCAACCTGGCCAACGATTTCAGCATACTCATCCATGAATGGCTGAATGCCGTTGGTGAGCTTCTCATCTTCAGTTCTGAGCTTGTGCAGTTGCTGCTGCATTTTGCGCACTTCGCCCATTTTCTTCATCTTTGGCAAGCCTGTTAAGGACTTAGCTTCTTCATTCAGAACAGTGAGAGACTGTTCTGCAGCTTGCACCTGTTCTGATAGTCCCACTTTAAAAGGGAGGTTCACAAGCTCTGACCAAGCTTCCATAGCCTAGTCCATCAAGTTCTTGGCTTCCTGTACTCGATCTTTCATTCGTGTGGAAGCTCTGCTCAATGCTTCAAATTGTACCTGCGCATCATCCGTAAGATGCGCAGCAACGCGAGCTTCTAGCTCAGCAATCTGGGTTCTATGGTCCTCAGCCATAGCAACTTTTTCTTGCTCCAGGGTTTTCGCCCTTTCGCCAATAATTTGAACTTTTGCAACCAGAGGGAGGTCTGGTTGAATCTCGCGAGCCGGCAATTCCTGGGCAATCTCTTCTATTGCGTTTCTGATGCCGGTGTCTTGCGCCTCATAGAGTGCAAGCTTCGCAGAGATATTCTTATGACTTTCTTTCAGCGCTATCTCCTGCGATTGCAGTCGTTGGTTTGCCTGGAAAGTAGAGAGCTCTCTAGCTCTCAACTCAAGAGAAACTTTCTCCTGTACAAGCTGTAGGGTTTCTATAGGAATCATAGACAAATTAATTTCTACAGGTCCAACTGTGCTTACCTGTAGTTCAGCTAGAGGATCTGGAAGTGTCATGCTGGTAGGCGGAATATGCACGACAGTGTGCCTTTCTGTGAGTTCTTCAACTCGTTCATCAGTTGGAATTTCTTGTGGCGCCTGCGAAGTAGATGCTGGCGCATGGGTCTGCGCAATCCTTCCTGCGAGACCTTTTAGTTCTACAAATTGTAAGTCTAGAGCACTTCGGATGTGAGCATGCATGTTCCTCATCTCACGAAATTGCTCTTTCAAGTATTTGTCGACCTCCGAGGGAATGGCCTCAGTGGGATGCGACACTTTCTGCTTCTTTGTGGCTGGTTCTGTTGAGCCTTCATCGCTTCTTTGCTCAGGGGCTTCCTTGCCCTTATCCTTTTCTTGCGCAGCGGCGGGTGGCATCGCAGGTGCGATGTCAGCTGCTGCTCTCCATTCGTCCGACCACGACTTAATGGTTTCTTCGACATCTTCTGTGGTCATCCTGTAAAGACCTAGCGCCCAGTCACCTGGAATGTCGCAAGGCCGAAGGTAGAGTTGATGGATGTCGGCAGTAAAAGCCAACTTGCCTTCATACAATGTGGCTGTCTCCTCAGTCAGCCTTGGCATATCTTGTATGGTATCTCGGAGGAGATAGTAGTACTCACAAAAGACAGCGCGATTCATCTTGCGCTTCGCGGGATTAGGGGAATCCCAGAGGTTGATGTAGCGCATGCCGGCAACCTCTCCTGCGCGGCGTGGACGGAACTGAGTATTCGGGGGCTCCTTCCACCCGACGAGAGCGCATAGAATTAGAAGCCACGAAAAATGGAATGATTGGCCTGCATTGTCCTGCACATTCAGGCAATCAGCCAAAAAAGAATTCAGCAGGAAGAGAGACCAGTTGTACTGTTCTCCCTCCGCAGCTGCGATAGCGAGCTCGACGACAGCTCCAGTAACTTCTTTCGGTCGGCACTTTATGAGAAGTCTGCCTGCAAGCAGACTTCCTGTGAAGCGAAGTGCCTCATCTTCTACGGTCGTGAGGTCATAAGCCCGACCTCCTCTTGTCAAGTTATATTTCTGGACCAGCTTTGCAGCTAATTTTCGGTCCTTAATGTGCCTGTCATGCCAAGCTTTCTGTCTTGCCTTCTGTACCTGTTGATGAAATCCGGCCAAAAGTCTGTCTTCTTCTAAGGAAAGCAGTTGCGAAAGTCTTTCATTCATAGTGTCAGGATCTGCCATTTCTGTAATTTGCGCAATTCGGAGACTGGGAACAATGTATTCCATAGGCATAACTGCTTCTTGTCCATACACCAAGCTGAAAGGTGTGTGACCTGTTAGTTTCTTGCAAGTAGTTCTGTAAGCCCATAATACAGCTGTGACTCTAAGGTCCCAATCATCTCTTTGTTGATTACAGATTTTCGTCAGGGCATTCTCAAGAATCTTATTGAATGCTTCCACCGTACCATTAGCTTGAGGATGGTAGGGTGTACTCTTATGGTGATTAATTTGAAATTCTTCAGTAAGGGCCTCTATAGTCTCATTGAGGAAATGTGTACCTTGATCACTCATGAGGATCACCGGGCATCCAAACCTAGTGATAATGTTCTCGAAAATGAACTGCGCGGCAGTAACAGCGTCGCAGTTCTTAACTGGCTTCGCCTCAGCCCATCTGGTGAGGTATTCAGTAGCTGTAATGATATATCTTGCGCCAGTTCTTTTTCCTGGTGGGTTAATAGGTCCTACAAAGTCAATGGCCCATTTATCAAAAGCACGCAGTGTGATCTGGGGTCTGAGTGGCATTTCATCTCTCCTTGAGGGTTTTCCTGTGCGCTGGCACACATCGCAACATTTACAGAATTCCTTAGTATCCTTGTGCAATGTCGGCCACCAAAGTCCTGCGGCTAATATTTTCTGCGCAGTCGGCTTTCCTGCGAAATGGCCTCCTGCGGTACCTGAATGCGCTTCTGTGATGATAGAGCTCTTTTCATGTGGTAAGATACATCTGCGCAAAATTTCGTCAGGGCCCAACTTATAAAGCTGGCCTGCTATCAAAGTGAAATCTGCGGCTCTAACAACAAGTTGCTTTTTCTGCTGGATTGTAAGCTCAGCCGGCGCTTGTCCGGTAGTGAGAAACTTAAGAATATCAGAATAATATTCGTCTGCTGCTTGGATATAAAACAACTGTGCGTCAGGCAGATTGTCCTCCAGACTCGTAGGTTCCTCTCCTGACTCTATTCTGGATAGATGGTCAGGCCCTGCATTCAATCTGCCTGGCTTGACAATAACCTCAAAATCATACTCTTGAAAGAGCAGTAGCCATCTGCAAATTCTTCCTCCTAAAACTGGTTTATTGACCAAATATTTCAAAGCAGAATGGTCAGTATACATTTTAAAGTGAGCTCCTAACAGGTAGTGTCTGAATTTCTGTAAGGCATACACCATAGCTAGTCCTTCCCGTTCTGTAGTGGTGTAGTTCTTCTCAGCTGTAGATAGCTTTCTGCTGGAGTAAGCAATTGGGTGGTCAATACTTCCTTCTCCAGACTGTGTAAGCACGATTCCTAATGCTATGGAAGAAGCATCAACATGAACATGAAAAGGTTTTCTCCAATCCGGGAAAACTAGAATAGGCGCTGTGATCATCTTTTCTTTAAGTGTGTCCAAGCTCTGTTGGCATTCTTCTGTCCATTGGAACTTCGAATCCTTCTTCAGCAATCTTTCCATAGGCGCTGTGATCCTTGCATATCCTTTGATGAATTTTCTGTAGTATCCTGTATGTCCCAATGTAGTGCGCAATTGCTTAACTGAGTTGGGCGCAGGTAAATTAGCAATGATGGCAACCTTCGCAGGATCCATCAGAAGTCCTTGTCTGCATACAATATGTCCCAACAAAATACCAAAGGGCGCACAAAATATACATTTTTTCAAGTTAAGGGAAATCTGATGCTGTCTACATTTTTCTAGCATCATGCGCAGATTCGCAATATGGTTCTTTAGTAAACCAAATACAGTCCAGTCATCAAAATAGACTTCTAAAAACTTGTGGATAAATTCTTTAAAAACAGCAACAACGACTCTAGAGAAGATAGCAGGTGCGTTTTTAAGACCAAAGGGCATTACCGTATACTGGAATGAGCCCCATTCTGTTGCAAAAGTAGTCTTGTGGTGGTCATCCGGATGGATTCTGATCTGATGATATCCCGAGAATCCATCAGTGAAGGAGTAAGCCTCTTGTCCTCCAACATTATCAAGTACTTCATCTGTGAAAGGAGTGGGAAATGGATCATGCGCTGATGCATCATTGAGTTTGCGCAAGTCGACACAAATTCTTATTTCACCTTTCGTTTTCTTTTCTTGGACCACCATAGGACTAATCCAATCGCTTTCCTCTACTGGCTCAATAATACCTGCTGCAAGCATCTTATCAATTTCTTCTTTGACTTTTTCTTTGTAGCGCGGGTTCAACCTGTATGGGCGCTGCTTTACTGGCTTGGCGTCTGGTTTCAGAGGTATGCGCATCACTCCTAAGTCTCCTAGGATGCCTTTCATTTCTGTGAACTTGGTAGGAAAGATATCCTGGTAGTCACGTAATAAATCTGAAACATGCGCAACAGTTTCATCATCCCAATAGTCTCCTATAGAAGCAAACTTTGGGTCAGCTTCTGTGCCAATGTTAACTTTCTTGAGCTTGACGTGTTCTGTGATGGCAGGAATATCAAGCTCAGGACCTTCAATATTGCGCATCCCTTCTGATTCTGGGATATTGATGTTACGAGGATCGTCCTCCTCATCTTCGGCGGTGAAGTTATAACATTCCAGGGCATGTTCTATCTGGACAGCCCAATCTGGTTGGGAATATTCTGTTACTAGACCTGGTTCAAATACCTTCTTTTTAATACACTTCAGAGCCTGATCAAGACTTGGATGCTCTGACTCAAAGCTGAATGTAAGTTGAAAACTTTCTATCATAAGAGCCCAAGTAAGAGTTCCTTTGCGCAATTCTATTTCAGTATACCAATTCCTTGGAATTGTATCCAATGTGTGGATGAATTGGTGAACCCACTCATCTTCCGGAATATCTGACCATTGCTGAATACATGCTTCAATGTGTGACCTGGGGTCACTCTGTCCTTCATATTTGCGTAGCGCTTCGGCTGTGGTGTCCTGAAATCTGCGCAGTATCAATCTGCGACAGTCTGTCCATGTATGAATATTCTCCTTGTGCGCAATCCACCATCTTGCGGGTGTAGCGCGCAATGCTATATCTAGTGCCTGTATGCGCTGCGGTTCTGGAAGCTTTTGTTCATATTCCTGTATGAATTTAGTTACTTCAGTTAAGCCATCAAAAGTTGGAGTATCAATTAATTCTGTGCCAATCCATCGAATGGATTTAGTCATCATGGCGCAACGTCTTGCAGAAACCTCATGTAGACGATTCTGCCAATTTTCCAATCCTGCATCTGAATCTGATGTGCACGAGCTATCACATCGCCAGCTGATATGGCCGTCTGCTGTGGGGTTGACATAGTCACTGTGGTTAGTGGTCATCTGATACAAGCTTTCCATGTGGCGCGCTTCCTCTTCTGCGCGAATGGGTTCTATATATCTTGGTCCTTGAATAGGATCAAGAGGTGCGATGACCCTGATCTGGTCATCCTCAAAGGTCATCTGTCTTTTCTTCAGGTTAATGACAGCCAAATTATCAAGTGCCCAGTCTATTCCTAACAGCGCTGGGTATGGTCTACTATCATCCATAATTTTGATTACTTCAAAATCTGCAGAGCTTCTTACTCCTTCAATATCAATAGGTACATTGGGTAATCTGCCCAATGGGGAGACTCGTTGCTGATTTGCGAGTCTTAGCTGGATAGGGGATCTTGTAAGCTGAGGGCTTCCCATCTGTTCCCATGTCTGCATAGTGAGAACATTGGCTTCTGAGCCCAAATCTAACATGACTTCGTCCATTTCAAATGCTCCAATCTGCGCTGTAAGCCTTATCTCTTTTCCAGTTCTAATGTGACTCCTAATCTGGTGAACAGCACGCTGTGGTGTGTTCGTCGAAGCAGAGTGTTGGCACTGATCCAACAGGTGTTGGAGTTCTAGAGTTGCTTGTTCATTGCGCAACAATTTTAAACAGTGTCGCAGGAACGCATGAACACTGCCTAGTGCATGCTCCTTATCGTCATCAGGTCTTCCAGCTGTAGTGGCTTGTTCTTGTACCAGGTTGTCTTGTCTTAGCACTTGCGATCTACTAATGGTCTGCGGAATTGCGGCAGAACTTGAAGCTCTCGGATCTGAGAAATACTCTTGAGCTTGCTTAAATGCTTCTTTTTGCTTCTGTAGGTTAAGTGGGGCTGGTTTAATGTTAGCGCGGCGCACCCATTGCGTCGCTTGCTTTCCCGTTCCCATCTCTTGCGCACCAGTGGTAGCTCCACTGCGTGTCACTATATTAACTGTAGGGTCTGGTTCTTTTTTTTCTGCTCCAATCAACTGAATATTCTGATTTACCTGTGGTGTCTTTGCTTGCATATTAGCCTATAACTGAGGGCATTCTTCAATGATATGGTCAGAAGATTTACAATACCTGCAGAGGGTTGTAGGATTTTGGCAATCCCTAGCAAAATGACCTGGTGTTCCGCAATTATAACAAGTGATCTGTCCTCTTCCGCGACCAAAATTTGTTGTGCGTCCGCGTCCTCTGTAATTTGCTGCTCGGGCGTCCCGGGTTTGGTCATAAGGTGGTCCTGCTGTGGGTCCTTGTGTCTCTGCTTGTACCCTATAGACATCATGCTTTCTTTCTATCATAAGATCATATGCTCGACAATTGTTCTCATCATGACCTACTGATTTACAGAAATTACAATATAGATTCTTTGGAGTTTGTACATATTTCTGAAGTAAGTGGCATTCTTGTGGTCTATGACCTCTAGTTCTGCAGATTTCACACCAAGGCCCTTGTGCCTGTGGTAAAGGATTAGGTGCTCCAGTTGCAATATAGTCTATGAAAACGGGACAATGGTCCTTTGAATGACCTTGGGCTTTACATTTTGTACACCAAATTTCTTCCTTAATCTCCTTGCCTTTCTTAATATCATGCACTTGCAAGGTTAAGTTTGCTAATTGGTTCTGTAAATGCGCAACATCGTTGCTTGTTCCTGCAATTGGTGAAGCTTCTAGTTTCATAGCCATTTCTAGGGCTTGTTCCTGAGTATTGAGATTCTGTTGCATAAGGGGAAGTCTAATGTGTGGAAGCAGTGCAGCAATAAACCATTCTTTATGTTGCTGTGGTGCAAACTCGAAGCTTACTTGATCTATCAAGGCTTTGAACTTCTGGTCAAAGTCCCATACTGATTCTGTAGGTAACTGTTTGATGTCTTTGAGCTCTGTTATACACTGTGATTCTGATTTAGGTTTCTTGAATTCTCTAATCATGGCATTTCTTACCTCAGCAAGCGTCCTATTCTGTGCTGCTGAGTATTTCATGAACCAAGTCAAGGCTCTTTCTCTTAGTGTGGTTGCTAACTGAACCAATTTAACAGCATCGTCATTAATTTGCTTAATTGTCCAAATGGCTTCACATAAGAACCAGTGCTGCTCAGGGTCCTCTATCCCTGTTCCTCTAAAAGTTGGTAGCTTCATGTCATCACCCATCCTTCTTGCACGGGTTTGAGGTGGAGGTACCGTAGCAGTGCCTCCGGGATGGTTAAACAAAGGTGGTACAGAGGTACTAGAAGTAGCGTGTGGGCTACTAGAAGGTGTTACTGTAGGATTATACTGAGCTCCGTCTGGTTTTTGCGGTGTAAAGGGGTAATACGGGATATGAGCACTCCCTTGTCTTTCTATATGGCTTGCTCTAGGGACTTGGCTATTGTCGGGGCTAGACTCAAAAGGATATTGGTCAAGGCCTACTTTATATCGTTTTCCACTACGAGTGCAACCAATAACTTCAGGATCACTATCAGAATCTACGGACATTACTTGACTATGCTATTCATCAGAAGCAATACATAGCTTTCCTTTTTCATACAGAAGCATTTTAATCCATAAGTTCAGAGAATTTAAGAACTTACCTCTGTGTACTTGGAAGAAACTCCTCTCAGCTTCACTGAAACTGTTTCTTGTATCGACTGCAAATTCGGTAATGAAACCTTCCAGTAGACTATTCAACCAAAAGTCTACTGCGCGGGACACAGGATTGTCTATCTGCTTCACAATACTGACTAGCTCAGGCGTCCACGTGACGGGTCGATCAACATGCAGCGTAGGTCTAGAATCTGCTAACTTGGCTATCCAAGCGTGTAACTCCAATGCAAACGTAACAAAGAAAATTTCGTAAAGGTCAGCATAAATATACTTCTGTAACCAATCTTCTGTTTGAAGCGTAGGGCTTCTATTTTCTTGTTCAGCAAACTCTTTAGCCTTTAAATCAAACCAATCTCCAATTTCTTTAGCTGTAGGATGCCAGTAACACATTTGTTAGCTGAGCAAGTCTCAGTGTAACAGAACCTTATGTTGTCTTCAGCAACAGTCTCAGATGTCGCGTGACTAGTAAGTCTTACAGCAACAAGTCGCAAGGCAAAGGAATCATTTGTTGGCTCAATCAACAGGGTTCAAAGCCATGGAAGTAATGTGATCAAAAAGTCATAAGACAACAGAACCATTTGTTGGTCACTAGGCAACGGAACCATTTGTTGACTCCTCAATCTCGCGCGTCGCCAAAATAACAAGTCTCATTCGCGCGGCAACGGAACCATTTGTTGGCTCCTCAATCTCGCGCGTCACTGGAATAAGAAGTCTCGCTCACGTGGCAACGGAACCATTTGTTGGCTCCTCAATCTCGCGCGTCACTGGAATAAGAAGTCTCGCTGTCCCGGCAACGGAACCATTTGTTGGCTGCTTTTCTGGGCAGACCCGGGTTTTAATGAAGCGCAGCAACAAAACCCCTTGGCGCACTGGCCCTTTCGGCAACGAGCTGCGCAGCAGCTCGAGGTCTCACCCGAAGTGGCTATGGGGGGGTTAAGGAATCAGGTTTCCTTAACCGTGGTGACGCGGAGATTGTTCTGTATCTCTTCTTCTTCCTAAAATATCGGCGGTCGGACCTTCCCGCAGGCCGCTCGGCGCAGCTGCGTGGATTCCTTCCTTGGCAGGTCTACTGCGCAGTTTCTCCTCTCTAACGCAGCAGGCAACTATCCCTTGGGTCGACGCGCTAGACACTTCCTCGCCCTTCACATCCAGCACAGTAACGCAGTCTGCCCTCGCCGCAGCGACCGTGCGTTACTACTTCTTTAGTACTTAAGACACTTATAGTTATCAAGGGATCTTTCCAACTCGCTCAAACAGTCACAAAGATAAGACAGAAGTCTTGCATACACAAATAATGAACTCTAAATAGTTATCATTCACGCAAACATTATACAAGAAGATATAAGTGAAGCTCATCTCCTCGAGGAAAACCACGTCCACGGGAGCGTTATATTAACCAGAAAATGATAGAGTTATACAATATGCTGCGCACACAGCTGCAGCCTTAGATCTTACAGGAAACTCCACGCACACAGCTGGGAGCCCTTCTCTCAGTCAAGTCTCCTCTCTATGGAGATTACAAAGGCACAGACGTCGACTCAGACTGTCTGGCAACTCAGGGATTAGCTCCTCGGCTATCCGATTTCCTCTCCTGTTCTACGCACTGGGTAGAAAATACAGTGAAGGATAATCAACACATGATCTATCCTTTAGACTGGCTCTCTAACAGTCTAGTATCTAACTCTCTAATTCTCCAAAAGGAAGGAACTGAAGGACCCTCTACCCATTACAATGATTCATATATATAGGTGGCCATGACGGTCACACCTTTACAAAACTGTGGGCCTTTCCCAACAGTGATTCCCAAAAACCCTAACCACGCACATGGCTAGGTGTACTGTAGGCGCCGCTTGCAGTCACGTCGCCGCTTCCTGCAGGCTCCGTGAATTCCGGCGCAGATTGTGGGTATGGGCGATCGTCCTTCGCCTTCAATGCTCTGGTCCGTTGCTCCTCCTTGATCCGAGCAACCATAACTTCTGTACTAAGCCTTTAAATGAGGGTAGCTGAGCCCTCTACTCCATCGCCTTATTTATTATGGTAGCTGAGCCACCTTCATTCTTCGATGACGTGCGCGCGAGCTCCGCAATTTCCGGTCCGTGATCTGCGCTGAGATCATCCATCTGGCACCGTACTGCGCACCGTCTCCTTCTTACCCAAACTTATTGCTTGTCCCAAAATTAGCACTTTCCTTCCATACTCGTGCTTTTTCCCAAAATTCGCAGCTTTTACTATAGCTGCGACCTTGGCCCCAACAAAAGAAAATATCAAAAAAATATAATATTCATTTTTGCATTATTTTTGTAAATATAATTTGTTTTTACATATGTTTTTATAAATTGAAAAGGAAATACACAACATTTATTTATTTTGAATTGCTTGGTGGGTGTTCATAGAGTATAGGGCCATCAGTAACTCTTAAAGAATATAAAAGCATTTGTAGTAAGCCAACTTATTATTGTTAAATTGAATTTAATATTATACAATTTAATATTCAATTCAATTTAACAATAATATAAGTAAAGAATCTATTTTTTCTCGTAGCATTTGAACTTTAACATCAATGTTAACTCTCGGAAAGAAAGGGGGGAAAGCAGATAAGCTACAGACAAATGTGGATCTAGCGGGATCTAGGGTTTTGAGGCAAATATCGTCTGGTAGCAGATCGCTGTAGTGGTTCTGCCGGCGCTGCCCTCGCTGAGGGGGATTTTCGGGTCACCCCAGACACTCCAGTCTGCGGGTATGGCACCCGCAGGAGAAACCCGCGACACTAGTTAAGTGGATATGGGAGCGCAGGAGAAAGGATCCCAGCGGCGGATGGGTACAGGGGGATGCTTCCCGAAGTCCAAATCCATCCCTGCCATTCAGATCCGGGCCGAAAACGTTAGGGGAAAGTGGAACTATGGAAAGAGAAGGCTCTGACTGGGAAGTTTATTGGTCTATGGCCCAAGGAGAAAGACCTAGTCAGATGGATCAAGAGCTCCTGGAACCCTAAAGGGGAATATGATTTACACTTGGGGGAAAAAGGGTTTTTCTCCTTTATATTCTTCAATGTTGAAGATCGGGACAGAGTGCTTGAAGGGGGACCCTATTTTTTATTATCTGCGGGGTTATACCTCAGGTCCTGGAAAGAGTGTTTCAACCCGGAGACTGAAGATCTGAAGGTTGCTTCGGTTTGGATCCGGCTCTTTTCTCTCCCGTGTGAGTTCTGGGATCCGGAGATATTGAAGGATATATGCAACTCCCTCGAAGAGTTCATAAAGGTCGAAGAAAGAACCAAGCAGCTAAGGTATACAGCTTGTGCTCGGATCTGTGTCTACATGGATCTATCAAAAGAACTTCCAAGGGCCATAAGGTTGAACTGGGATGATGAAGAATGGATCCAACCTCTTGACTATGAGCAGCTTCCTTTCAGATGTAGAATATGTCATGAATATGGTCATTTCAGGAGGAATTTCCCTCGGGCCAACCATCTTAATCCACCTCCTCAACCTGATCAGGAAGGAAAGAAAGACAGAGAGGGTTTTACCCAGATCTACAGTCGTAGAAAGAACCGATCAGGTGAAAACCAACGGAAAGGTAAGGAAAAGGTGGAGCATGGATCGTCAAGCAAAAATCCTTTTCAGATCCTAGAAGAAGTTGATGAGGCTTGTGTTATCCGTGAGGAAGGGAAGGAAAATAAGGAGCTGGAGGCAGTGGAAGCCATGGAGACTATGAGCCCAGAAGAGAATCAAGAGGAACTAGTAGAAGCTATGGAGGGAGATGGGGAGGAGGAGGTAGATATGGATGAGCTGGAAAGAGAGTGTGAAAAAAAGAAGGGGAAGGGTTACGTGTCCAGAAGACAAATGTAAATCCTACAAGAAGCAATCATGAGAACTAAAGCTAGCCAAAAATTGGGGATACGGGCTGATCCCCAATCAGGGATCAAACGTAAGCTTTAGTCTGGTGACTTGAAGTGAGGCAGGAAGTCCATCAAGCAGAGGATAGCAGAAATTGGAGTTAGGCTTATTGAGTCTAGGAAGTATCCTTCTATTAAGGCTTCCTTTACTGTTGTAAATCAATTTTCCCAATGAATATTGTGTCTTGGAATGTGAGGGGCTGTAATCATCCCCGGAAGATTAAAACACTCGCAAGGAAAGTGAAACAGGAAAATCCTGATGTTCTTTTTATGCAAGAAACTAAATGCTCTACTGCTACTCTAGGAAGAATAAGTCAACAAATATGGAAAGGTTGCGAGGTAATGGCGACTGATGCCTCGGGCATGGCTGGGGGTCTGGCTGTTCTATGGCGACCTAGTGTCATCATGATGAATAACAGGAGAGCTAACAGGTTTTCCCTAATTTGTGACTTTCAGGTATGTAATTATGGTGCCTATGGTTCTATGGTTAATATTTATGGCCCAAGCGCTGCCCCTCTCAAGGATCATTTCCTTCACTTTCTATCCTGGGTCTCTACTCAGGCACAGGAAGGTTCTTGGCTTGTGGGAGGGGATTTCAATATGATTGCTTCCTTGGGGGAGAAAAAAGGTGGTCGAAGATGTATGGACAGGTTTCAGGAAATATTCCAGGATATTCTAAGTCTAGGTCTATTGATTGACGTCGAAACTGACAATGGTTGGTTCATGTGGAATAATAAGAGACGAGGACCTCATTTGGTGGCATCCAGGATTGATAGATTTTTGGCCACAGAGGATATAGTGCGTGGGATTGGTGAAGTCAATGCAAGTGTTCTCCCGGCGGCCGGTTCTGACCACTGGTCTGTCAGTTTTGTCTGGGATATGACTAGCAACAACCTTTTCAAGCCCTTCCATTTTGAGCAGTTCTGGTTGGACCACAAAGACATCAAGGATCTGGTGGGCCAGTGGTGGCAGGAGCTAGTCCCCCTAGCAGGATCTGGAATGTACCAATTCCAACAGAAATTGAAGGCCCTGAAATCCAAAATTCGTACTTGGAACAAGGAGGATTTTGGTAACATCTTTCAGGATAAAAAAAGCTTTCTGAAGAGCTGGAAACTCTAGAAAGGAGGGGTATGGATGAGGGATGGGATGAGGAGTTAAGAGAACAGGAACAATGTCTGGTGGAGCACTTGGAAGCCAGGGAGAGGCAAGAGGAGACTTATTAGAGGAAAAAGTCTCGTATTCAATGGATCCAAAAGGGTGAGAGAAACACAAAATTCTTTCACAACACGGTTATCCAAAATAGGCACAGGTATAAGATCCTTAAGATTCGTAAACAGAATGGGGAGATAGTGGATACAAGGGAAGACATTGAAGAAGAGTTGGTGACCCACTTTGAAACCATCCTCAAAGAAGACAGCAGGGATAGAGGCCAGGATATCTCCAAGATTACTAACCTTATTCCTCGCATGGTTACTTAGGAACAGAATGAGATGTTAGGAAAGCCAGTATCTTTGCAAGAGGTGGAGGATTCAATGAACCAAATGGCCCTGGGGAAGGCTCCTGGACCGGATGGATTCACCTCCAACTTCTTTCACTTCTTCTAGTATCTGATCAAATCCGAAGTCCACCAAGTTGTTGAAGAATCTAGACGCAGTGGGGGAGTGCTGAAAGCTTTCAATGCGACTTTCTTCTCGCTTATCCCAAAGGAGGAAGGGGCTGACTCACCGGGAAAATTTAGACCTATTGCTTTATGCAATGTTATCTACAAAATTATTTCCAAAGTCATTGCCAATAGGCTTAAACCCCTTCTCCCCATGCTAATCAGTCGGGAGCAATCGGGCTTCGTTGAAGGAAGACAAATTGTGGATGGCATCATCTTGGTTCATGAAACCATACACTATCTCAAAGTCACTAAGAAACCTAGTATGCTTTTCAAACTCGACATCGCCAAGGCTTATGACAAAATAAGTTGGTAATACATGCGAAATATTCTGGAGGCTTTTGGTTTTAGTAGGGAGTAGGTGGATTGGGTCATGAATGTAGTATCTTTCCCCTTTTTTTCCATCCTCCTCAACGGGTCACCATCTAGACTTCTTCAGGCTTCTCGGGTTATCAGGAAAGGGGACCCCCTTTCTCCCTTCCTCTTCATCCTTATGGCAGAAGGTCTCAGTAAACTTTTACAATCCCAAGTCACTAGTGGGAGGATTCGTGGTCTCCAGCTTCATGCTGGAATGGAGAAATAAACGCATCAACAGTTTGTTGATGATACAATGATTATGGGGCACCCTTCAGTCCAAGAGGCCAGAGCATTTAAAAAATGTCTGGTTCAGTTTGCGAAGGCGTCAGGCCTAGAAGTCAATCCTGGCAAATCTCAGGTTTTTTTCCTCAACACTGCAGGCCCAACCCAACGTAATATCCTGAGGATTCTTGGTTTCAATCGTGGATCATTCACCACCAAATACCTTGGAGTTCCTTTAGCATATGGAATTATCCTTCAGATGTCTTGGCAGGAACTTCTGGACAGAATGAAAAGAAAGCTCAATAGTTGGACTCTTCGCCCTCTGAACCTCCCCAGCCGTCTGGCTCTGGTCAAATTTGTTCTCCAAGCTATGCCAGTGTACCTGTTTTCGATGCTCTCGGATCCAAAGGTGGTCTTGAAGGAGATCAGGAGCATTCAAAGGTCTATTCTGTGGGGTGGAAGGAAGGTGAATTCCAAATTTGCGCTGGTTGGTTGGGAGAGCATATGCCGCTCCAAGCTCTGTGGTGGTCTTGGCATGAGGGATCCTGCAACTTTGAGTGAGATATATGGAGCCAAAATATGGTGGAGATGGTGTACCCATAACAAAAAGCCATGGGAAAAACTATGGAACATTAAGTATGCAAGGGATAAAGAAAGATGTCAGTTAATCATATTCAATGAAGAAATCCCGGGCTCTCATATTTGGCTTAAAGCCTCCTACAGTAGGAAGCTTGTTCAAGATCATTGTTTTTGGGAAATCCATAATGGCAGGGAGGCCAATTTCTGGGAAGATTCTTGGAACCAATTACCCAAGCTTGGGGATGACCCCGGATGGAAATCGATAAGGGATCAAGGAATAGCAACAGGAAAGACTAAGGTCATGCATTATTAGGATCATAATGACCAGATGGATTACCGAAAATGGCTCAGAACGGACCAATGGGATGGATTATCGTTAGAGGAGACCCTTTCCTCCTTCAACTTGGAGCTCCAGGAAAGATTCATCAGGCGACATGTGGATACTGGCAGACTTAGATGGGGATCATCCCAGAAGGGCACTTTTAGTATCAAAGAGGCTTATGATATTTATTCTCAGTCTAATGAGGATGGTGTAGAAATATGGGGAAGGATATGGAGAATGAACATCTGGCCCAAAATTTCTGTGTTTTGTTGCCTAGTGGTTTGGAGGAGAATCCTGACAAAAGAGAATTTAAGGAAAAGGGGAATTCTGGGTCCTTCCCGACGCCCACTATGCCTCAATAGTGAAGAAACTATTGGTCATCTTCTTGACTCCTATCCCTTCTCGTCCTCGATTTGGGATAGAGGGGAATCCATATTCAGGCGAAGTAATCGAACAAGAGGTCATCCTGTTCAATCTCTCAAGTCTTGGGATCTAAAAGCCTTTTCGAATCCTATCATCGCCACCATGTGGCAGGTTTTCCCGGGTTTAGCAATTTGGTCTATTTGGAAAGAGCGGAATGAATGCATTTTTAGGGACAAACAAAATCGAGAAGAGGTGGTGTGGATGAAATTGGTCAGAAATATGATAGAGACTATCAAAAGCCAATAGTGGAATGACAAAGATAAAGACCTCACTGAGGGGGATATGCGCATTACCGCAGGTTGGGGTCTAAATCGATTGGACCTGAACGATCTTCGTAAGAAAGTGGTAGTCTGTTGTCCTATTATCCCCACTCGATGGTCTCCTCCCCATCCTTTTGGTTTCAAAGTCAATTTTTATGGGGCCTCCAGGGGAACCTAGGCCCGGCGGGTTTTGGTGGGGTTTGCAGGGATAGCAATGGGAGAATTCAGAAAGTGTTCTTTGGCTACATGGGGCATGATTCCAATAATTCTGGGGAACTCGAAGGCTTTATTCAAGGTCTCCTCCTTACTATCTCTCATGCTTGGTATCCTATTATCCTGGAGGGTGACTCTCATATCCTAATTCATATGGCTAAGAAACTCCTCCTTGGGAAACTCCCTGAGAAAGTTTCTTCTAGCTGGCGTCTTCTCACTCGCCTGGAGTACCTTAAGGTTTTGTTGTCCAACCAGAATGCCATTTCTTTCTCTCATGTTAGAAGGGATTGCAACAAAGTGGCAGACTACCTTGCTAATCATGGTTTGGATGCGGTTATCACCCTTTCGATTGGATCACTGACGGATTTTCCAGCGGATGACTGAACTAGGTCATGCAGTCATCTAGCACATGGCGATCAGGTGGGACCCAGGTCTTCCGAGGCACAGGTGGCAACCTCTCTGGCAGATGATAGAGGATGTGTGGGGGCATTAATTAGGGAGCCATGTGCCCGAAGTTTCCCATGCCTCGAATGACGTCTATCGTTCTACCTGTCATATCGATGGTTATGGCTAAGATTATCCCTAAGCGTGGCAATCAGTTTGAAAAAGGTGGTGGTAGATTTCTTTGTACTATTTCTGGATCATTCCTCATCCGGGCATCTGGGCTCTTAATTGCGCAGCAGGTTTTTTCGTACTCCTCGACGTTGGTTTGGCTAGGCTTGTTCTTCTCCATGATTACGCTCCAGGTTTTTATTATGCAGGATCTCCCTGGCTCATTCATCATTATTTTCTTTGCTCTTCCTGGTGTTTGGTGTTCTGATAATGTTGATAGCTCAGTTGAGAGGGATTAGGGGTGGTTCTCTCCAGTTAGACCACCTGAATTGTGAAGGTTTTTTGTCATGTCTCCTTCCCGTCGTATCAAGTCTAGCAATCCTTTGGTTCCAGGAGGCATAGGGAGTCTGGCCACCGGGGAATCCTCTGCACAGGGCAGCACCAGAATCAGACGTGTAACTAGGGCATCCTCAAAAGCCCGTCTTCGGGCGTCGGATTCCTTCTTCCACGATCTTATTCCTCAATCTGTTAGAGATGAAGTTGAGGGGACCGAAAAAATTCTCTGGAACAAGGTCTAGGGCATTCCCATCAAGGATATTTGAAAAGAAATTGAGGAGTGGGTGACGGGCCCAGGTTCCACTGCAGGTTGGGCTTCTCTCTATGATCGTACTTTGATGACTTATTGGATCACGAAGAACCTTATGGCGAATGTGCGCATGGATGCCTATAATAAGAATCTAGGGGATACTGAACCGGTTAGATCGTGGAAAACGCACAACCTGAACAACCGCATCATGCACGCGAAGATCGATGTTATCGCTAAGAAAATTGGCCTCGCCTTCATTTTTCAGGGGAAAGGTGCTGGGGATACTGGGGGAATGACGGGCGTCGAGCTTCCTCCAGTAGGGGATAGTTCAGTCGACAATGCCCAGGACATGCATAGGGGAATCAGGCAAGAGCAGGACACTGCGGTGGGTGGCTTGGCTGTCAGCGCTAAGAAGCCGTCGAATGGAGCCGGTCAGGAGCAGAACTCTCTGGGTAGGGATCCTCCCTTTGTTACTATTGACTAGGGCTCATGTTGTTTCTCCTTTTTCCAGTAATTAGCTCAGTGATTAGAAAAGATGTCTTCCTGTTTTGTTTAAATGGATAGACCAGTAAATTTAGGATTTGAACATCTCTGTATATGTCAAATTCCTGTTTGGTGGAGTCTCTGCCGGGAATAGCTCAACTCTGTTTAAATTTTGATTTTTGTTATAAGGATTCCTGTTTGGTTGTCACCGGCTGGGAATACCTAAGACTATAATGGTTTTGTGGACAAGCTCTGTACTTTGTGCTATGCAGTAATATATAATCCTTTTTATTTAAAAAAAAAAACAATAATATAAGTAAATATAAATGGATCAATGGATTAAAGATTACAAAGACTTGCAATAGACCCTAAATCAAATGCACAAGTCCAAGTCATATGTCTTTTGTTTTATGCCTGCCATACCTATCCACCAAACACCTTTTGTTGTGATTTACAACTATTTCAACATCATAACACGCTCCTTCTTAATCACACACAAACCAATGGAATTTCAAGTGAATGCATGCATGACTTTTAAATAATTACATCTCATAGATTCCATGTATTGCCACGAACTTGTATGGTCTCATCGAATCCAAAAATGTCTAAAGGAAGAAAAGCAATGACCCTTCACTACAAGGACATGCAAATATTTGCCTCAACAATTGTATCAATTGTTGCATGTTATTGTCCATCATAACCATGTGGGACTTTTTTCAATCCTCATTTATAATTCAGCCTATGTCTTCAGTGCTTTGTTGTAGTAGCTTGAGGCCATGGATCATGTATTTGTTGATAATGGTAGTATTAGAGATCACTGCAAAGTATAATCACCATGGAAGATTGAAATATTTCTAAATGACTGGATAGGGTTTTGAAATACAACGACTTCAAAGTTCAAGATGGTTGATCCCATTAGATGCAATGGTCAATACAATATACGACGAAATGATAGTTTCCCATTTCATCAATGCATCTTTGTCCAAGCATTATGCTTACCTTCTAATATCACTGCCTCTTAAACTCATACTATGTATACATTTCAAAATGGTTACTTTTTCTTATTCAATATTTCCTCTACTACAATTTGATTGTTTTCACTGATTGTTGTTAGCAAGGAGTCTACCCAATTTATGGTCAAGGTGCAATGATGATCTCCTAGAGACAGAAAAATTTATAAATAATGGAATCTCTCCTAGAGATAGAGACTCGCCTTTCAGAACAAGGGGAGGTAGACTAGGCCAATTCGTTCATTGCTACCTTTGTTGGAATCCCCGTAGCTCCCCGTTCGTTGCTACCTTTTTTGGAATCCTCTCAAAGGATAACTAATCACTGAAAAACCAACCTTC
Organism: Larix kaempferi; assembly: GCA_027924585.1. Lineage (NCBI taxonomy): Eukaryota > Viridiplantae > Streptophyta > Pinopsida > Pinales > Pinaceae > Larix > Larix kaempferi. The sequence goes on from BSBM01000550.1 coordinate 5,456,252, forward strand.
TAATGAGGCCCATATCTAGAGGAGAATTTACAAGGTAGTGTTTTCTACGAAGAAATCCAAGGAAATTAGCATGTGAACAAATTCCCTCAAGACTTCTATCGTAATATTCTGGATATCCTTAAAGGGATCTATGAAAAACATTAGAGGAATCAAGAATATTATGTAACACTTAAAATCCATGTACTCAATTAAGAAATAGTTTTATCTTTTGAAAAACATCTAAGATGAAATGCACATATACTTATAGCTTAGATTCATTCAATGTACATTCATTATAGCTTAGATTCTTTTTAACTAACATATTATCCATACTAACATATTATACATTCATTGAAACTATAGGTTCATTATAGCTTAGATTCATTCAATGTACATTCATTATAGCTTAGATTCTTTTTAACTAACATATTATCCATACTTTTATGCTACTTTTCTTTAAAGGGAAATGCACATACTTTCTAAAATAGAAACATAGCTCATAAAATCCCAACAATCTCTAAGGCTGGTTGAAATTGAACGTTGTGGAGTACATAACCTCCTCGATGGAAAACAATGGATGAAGGTAGAGCATTTGAGTGTCCACAAGTACCAGCAAAGTTCTCATTTGAATGTCCACAAGTACAAAAGCACCCATATGTTTAAACCATCTCAGAAAACACTACACATACATAATGGATAGTCCATGATACAACAAACACGGTGGCTCTAGAATCATAAACAAAGAGTTATTGAGTTGCACGACATTGGGTAGAAGACCATCATGGGTTGGATTCCAACATATAACAATGATTATTCATAAGAAAAACATTATTATCTTTTTTACTTCCCAAATTATTTTTTCCTTCCGGCATGCCTTTGCACCTTATGAGGCAATTGCTAGTAAATATGTTAATGGAATGTGTATATACACGAGTCATAATTTATAATTTAATAATTGTGGATATTATTTTACTCATAAGTTTATATTTTAATAATGATGTTGATATTTTAATAATGATGTTGATACAATTGATGTAGTGCATACCAAGTATTAGTGAATGGCTATGATCTTCATTTAAAGTATTACTTGTGGCATGATGATTTCCCACCATAAGAATAGTCTTATTAAGAATCTGATTAAGGTGATTTTAATTCATGAATGGTTAGGGATGATCAAATTTAATAATTAAATCATGTTAACATAAAGTTAATGCTTTGGTGGCATAGCCATTTATAGTTATTGGTTTTGGGGCTTAACCATTTAACCATTTAAGATGATGAATTATATTAATTAAAAAGATATAAGAAAATAATTAATCATTTTTATATTTTTATAAATATACTTTAATTATTATAAAAAAAATTTAAATATATAAATATAAAATACAATTTATTTTTTTATTTATCTATATATTTATTTTCTAATTCAACTTTTCTTAAACATTTTCATATATTTTCTATTTAATTTTTTTCATCCTCCACATAAATAGAATCTTTCACTTTTAAATTAAACATTTCCCAATTAAATGAAAAACCATCTATCCATTTTTTTTGAAAAACACTTTCACTATCTTATCTACTTAAATATCCCTGACTAAAAATATATATTTTCCCACATAAATATTATATTTCCCTTTCATTAAAATATCTTCTTCAATATTTCCTTTTCATTATATACAGGCTTCAAATTTGAAGCCTTTAGGGCCCTTCAGAGGCCATTTTACACATCATAGAAGGCTACTTTAAATTTTACCATGCAAAAAAAATTTAATTTCATGGTAAGCCCTTCAATAATTAAATTAACCACTACTGTTTAAAATTGCAACAGAAGGGTAGCTACAAATTTCACCCATCAACAGTTTTCAGTGGGAAATTGAGAATGCGACTACTAGCTAGGTGACTTGGGAGTGGAACTCGGTTACTCTCCAATATCCACGTGTTCGATCATCCATGGATCATGGACCATTGGGCCTCTAATAATATCATTGACCAACTCACGTGGACGGGCTTACACTTAGCAGCCCATGGCTTGAACGCTTCCAAGTTCTCGTGTTTCTAGTGAGCGCTTACGTGTTTAACACATTTAATGGAATCAACAAATTTATTAGACCTGGTTGGTGGCTCATACGTGTTGTTGGCAGCGGGCTTACCAAGTTACCAGTTATCACATACCAATTCATGAATACCGACTCCGTGAGTTAATTGAGTATTCAATGTATAATATATTATGTTAATGTGCCCCGAATTTGGCATTTCAGACAAAATCCACAATCCATAAACTTCTTGTAATGTTGCAGGTTGTTGCTCCCGCCCGTGGCCCCTACCTATAGCCCTGTGTTTTCTTTGTTGTATCAAGTTAATCCTACCATCTACGGCTCCCAGCCTCACACCCTGTGTTTTCTTTGTTGTATCAAGTCAATCCTGCAGCTCCTGAGTCCCACCTTGTGTTTTCTTTGTTGTATCAAGTCAATGCTCGAATTCCATGCTTCCATGGCTCCGACCATCAATATATAATATTACAGGAATACAAACAAGCTTTTTCTTATACCCCTACTCCACTGTGGTTGAGATACTTCCAAGTTCCACCTACCCTATCTCCTCCAGTCCTCTAGGAGAGTTTGCGGAGCAAAGCTGGCAATGCTAGCCTGCCATAAACATATTTAAAGAAATTCGATTTCGTTGAGGAGCTCAACTTCAAGGCTAACTAGATTGCTGACATCCTATGAATTTACAGGTATGTACATCATTTTATCCATTCATGATCCCATCAATTATTTAAAAACTTTGTTATTTGATTAAAATTCTGTAACTTCAAAGTTCAAACACAATATTATTATTTGAATGAAATTTTGTTACTTCAAATGGGCCTTGAAGGCTTCAAATTTGAAGCCTGGACCCAAGAGTGGGTTTGTCACAAATATTCGTCAGAGGCTGTTTGGAACGACATTTATCAATTCCCAATTGTAGCAACAACAACAATTGCTAATTTCTTCATATGTCCTGTGTATACGCATCTATATGATTCCATGTGCTCCTTGCCTTTCCCTATTTTCCATTGTCGCCCGATCGAAGCTCTTGAGAATTTAGCTACCCTTTAACTTTCGTGAAATGGAGGGGACAAGGAAGACCATTGTTTTCACTCTGAAACCGAGTGCTTCCCCGTTCAGCTGCCACTAGACATGGTTGCATCCCTACGAGAAACAGGTGTGTGCAATGCACCCCAACATTACCAAAAATCCCGGGGATTTGGGGAAGTTCCCACCCTGACAACCTCCATGCATCTAGTTAATGAGTCAGATCAAGAATCCATACTTTGTATCTAAAACTGTATTACATGAGCTATTTTCCCCAATTGCTCAGTCATCGAATCGACACCTTCCTCTAGTACACGGTTTAAGATTCTTGGTATTTATTAATATGAAGACCACCAATGCTACTACACTTACAATCCGCGTTCGACTGTATGAACTTGGACAAAAATGTTTTTGTAATCTTGATTTTTAGAATGACAGTGCTACTTTACCTTTTGATTTTGTTTCCCTTATCGGTTGGTCTGGAAATACACATGAACTTCAACCATCTATGCATCTCCTCTCTACTTGGTCTACCTACGTTTTACTTATGCTTCACAACCCATCCTCTACTCCATCATACCACATATTCAGTATGTATAATGAGATCTAGGGGGGGGGTTATAAAGAAGAAGCATACAGGGTCCATAATTAGCTATTGAGAACAAAAGTTGCCTGGAATCGGATAGTTCTCTTTGCTCAATTTGGGAAACTGCTAAGATGGAAAAGGTGGCATAGTGGCCTAGAGACTGAGTCGCTAGATCGGGGCGAAATATGGTTGTGTTATATGACATATATAATGTTCAGTGCTGCTATATCCACTGCAAAATAAAGCCTCTCAACTTTACTACATCAGTAAACATTGAAATTTTGATGTCCTATTACATTTTCAAATGAAAAGAATAACTTATTTTTACATGGCAGCATTGAAGGGTTCAATATCTCATAGCCCTTCAAAGTGAAATGGGACCCCACCCTTCAAATTTGATCCGTGATTATATACATAATGGTGTATGGATTCCGCACGTCCGAAGTCATGGATATGCGACCCTGGCAATTATGTTATACGGAATGATCATTAACCTTTTTTTTCATGCGACCCTGGAAATTATGTTATACGGAATGATCATTAACCTTTTTTTTTTTAGGACAATGTAGCTAGCGTCCAATAAGTGGAAGCTAGGCATGGGGTTCGATTCGGGATGAGCACGGCCGGACGACGTAGAAGCTGGGCATGGGGTTCGATCAGGGATGAACACGGCCACAGCCGACCGTCCCTGCCACCCTGCCTGTAAGCAGGACCCGGAATGATCATTAACTTACAACACAATCAACGAAAATTTGTCACGCCCAAAAGCTATCATGGCACGGGAGATACACTCAAAGATCTAGTCATTTTTTTTTTGGTTGGAGGGATGTCAATAGTGGTACAGTTTTTTTATCCATTTTGTGTAACTTAATTTGCCATGTTCCCGAGTTATTTTTTCCTCCAATTTTTTATCACATATACTTTGGTGTGTTCTCTATCTAACCATATTGGTCTTCGGGTGTGACGAATCCAAAATGATGCCACATCATCCACAAAGTTCCAAGTTGTCTGGCACTAGTGTATTTTTGCTTGGTACCAATCGGTGAACGATAATGTAACTAAAGTGGATGTGACTTAAAATGAGATTTTAAATTTCAAATATTTACTTTATTTCAAAATGTAGAAAAAAAAATTTTAATAAATAATTTTAAAAACATGAAAATATTGACAATGACTTGTACATAAAGTACTTTTATGAACCATTTATGGTAACTAGTTTTTCCATTCTTATCTCGACTACTTATTACCGGTTCACATAATGGCATCCATCCCCTATACTTTGTAAGTAGGATAAAAGACAACCAAAACTTCTTTCTTTTCCGACGAATTTTTAATTAAAAAATTGATCAAACGTTCCTAAAAATTGTTATTTCACAGTTTTGTAATTTCAACAATAATATTTGCTTATCTTAGATTAAATAACCAATTTTAAAACTATCTAAATTGTAAAAATTGCAATTTGAATACAGTTTGAGCATTCCAAATTGCGATTTCTACAACCAAAATAAAAAAAAAAAAATGTTCTGCCGAATTCAAACGAAACTGAGTTTTGGTTAATACTTATACTGCACCATAATAATGCAGCACCAATGCATTTATTGCTGAAATAGGAGTAGTCTAATCTGTTGACGATTTTACCAATGCATTTATAGTTGAAATAGGAGTAGTCTAATCTCTTGACTATTTCGATAGGGAAATGACTGTTCGATTGACAATGAAATCGATTGATTATCTATCCATTGATAGTTTGAAAAAAATGCCCTGGCCTTGCTGCAGGATGCTTATTGAATATCAACATTATCAATGAGTATACACCACCCAATGAAACGTAGTACACCTCACAGAGCATTCATGTAAAAAAGACATAAAGGAGATTACGCATCATGTGCAATTAAATTCACCGTAAAGACTCTAGACTCTAGAGGACAATTGTAAGCTACCAGAGGGTGAACACTATTTAACGTGCTGCATTTTATTTAATGCGCAGTAGGTTTATTGATCATTCGATCTTAAATTATCCAACAATCAACAGACCCAATAAATTGCAGCACGCTGAATAGTGTTTGCCTTAACAGAGAGCCCTTACCTGTAATTGTGAAATCCCAGCGAGTAGTTGGCCGCTCTTCGTGTAATTCCGTTTTAATTGTAACCAGAGTCATTTTTAGGGTTTCGAGGAAATGAAAATTGGTGAACGAATGACGCTGGCCTTGGTGAATGAAAATTGGTGAACGAATTACGCTGTGATCGACTCCGAGTTTTAGGGGGCCGAATATCGACTAGTTTGCTTGTTGCGGAGTATGGGAAAAAAATGAGTTGGTGCATGACCACTTCCGTTTTCTCCGTGTGTTTCTGTCATCCATTTCCAATTTGAGCAGTTTAGCTTTGAATCGCGGCGCTGTTCCGGTATTTCTTTCTTTTGCTGAATACATACATATTTGAAGGACTGTAATGTGCTCTTTGTAATATGTTGGGCGTGTTGGACCTCCTGTCCTCGCTGGTTTTATGCATTCCCTCAAGCAGGAACATACCCTTAATGTTTGAGCAACTCTCTGCTTTAGCTCGCTCTCTCTGCTCAATGTTCGTGCAGAGGACTGTTTCAATCATGCGGGGAGCATCTTATTCCGTTCACAGTTCTACTGTTCCATTTTGGAATAATCTTATGGCCGGCCATGGTGACTTTCTAATATAATAGTCCACCCACTCAATCTCAATCTGCTAATGTGAAATAACAAGCTATGTGTATTCATGTGGAAGAATTATATGTATTGCAAGCTCCATCTCTTATGCAGATGTGAAAGATTATATGTATTGCAAGTTCATCTATTATATAACTGTGAAGATTATATGTATTGCAAGTTCATCTATTATATAGCTGTCAAGATTATATGCATTGCACGCACTCTGGATCATGTGCCTGCACTGTTTCTTCACAGACAGATCTTACCCTAAGCACAGCAACTCGTATCCTCTCTTCAGTACTTTTCGCTACTTTATCAAAAGCCTCGTTTGCATTTGGATGTAAATCATACACCACTGGTAAATATATTACATCAGAGTTTTATCTTTTCTTGATGGCTTTTGAATATGTGATTTAGAAAGCATTAGAATAGCTTTTAGACGTTGATTTGTGAAATTGATTTTAAGATGTTGATTCTTTTATTTAAGATGACAAAGTGTAGAGAAAAAGTAAAATGTTGGGCGTTTTAAAAACGAATGTAATTTTGCGTTCTGGCCTTCCATTGAGCGCTGGTTTAACTATCATGTGAAAAAAAAAACGAATGTAATATGCTATTTGTAATGTAATATGTTGGGCGTTTTAGGCCGCTTAGAAGCAAGTTACTCCGCTAGTAATAATCCATCACATGGAAACGTTCATGCTGCTGCTACTCCATGGGATGATCTTATAATGTAATATGTTGGGCGTTTTAGGCCTCTTAGAAGCAGGTTACTCCGCTAGTAATAATCCATCACATGGAAACGTTCATGCTGCTGCTACTCCATGGGATGATCTTATAATGGGCGGCTTTGCTGCCTCCGTGTAGTCTGCTGATGTGAAATGATAACAAGCCATGTGCATTCATGTCCAAGATTATATGTAATGCATTGTTAAGAGAAATACTGGATCTTTTCGCTACTTTATCCATTACCTCATTTTGATTTGGAAGTAAATCATACACCATTGCTGAATATAATTTTACATTAGTGTTGCTGAATATAATTTTACATTAGAGTTTTATATTTTTATGGTAAAACTATGAACTGTCTTTACCATGAACTACTAGCCTGTGTATGCGATTTTAGTATTTTGTTTTTAAAATCCAAAAGAAAGACTTGGGTAAATGCTTCAAGTTTTGGATTTTTTTTCAAAATCTTACCATAAAATTATTATTTTTATTGTTTAAATTATATTTTTTAATTAAAAAATAATTCTGAGTAACTTAAAAATAACTAAAAGTATAATGGAAAACTTAGAAAGTTTAATCCAGTCTCTAAATGAAACCCTATACACAAGTAATAATAACCAACATAAAAATTTGCATCTTTCACTAATGTTTATACATTTTCACTACTTGTGCAATTGAGTCTTAACTATAATTTTTTTTTAAATGATGGTTCATTGTTTATTAGAGGACTAGTCTACCCCAACAATGCCAACACGTGCTATTCCAAGTAGAGAATAAAGGTATTGTCAAAAATACAATAATTACAATATGGGCTCAACAAGAGCATCACGTCACTTACAAGAATTGAACCACTTAGGTGGGGAGGACAAGAATCATTCCTCCCAACCACTCAAACTACAACCAATAGACAACTCTTAATTATAATTATCTTAATCTCCGAAATATACATCCTTTAACATGTAAAAACTAGCCCGCGGGGGTGTAGTTCGATCGGCGATTCGCTTGATATGAAGGAAATGTTGTAAATGGAGGTCACGAGTTCAAATCACCTCGGCGTACCCGTGCCCCCATGCTTGCGGGTTGTGTGAGTGCACCTAGGGGTATAGTGGTAGCGGACGGGATTGGATCTCCGGACCTGGTGTCACGCGAGTACCAGCCCCTTCTCAGTTGCCGATTCCCTTAGTTACAAATTTTTTTTTTGTAAAAACTAGGTTGTCTTCTATGCATTTTTAAGGTGTTTTTTTAGGGGCTTGTGATCAAATTCAATTTGAAACCACTAGTCTGTTATCTAGGTGCACATGTAAACTATTATTGATAGAAAAAGGTGAGTAATACATATGTATGAATTTTATTTAGAAAGAATGCAAATGTTAATATAACCTTTATAGATCCATCTTAAAAATGATCTATCAAGCCCCAAGAGGGATCAAATCTATTGAAGTGGAAACCCCTTTTTGGAGTGCAAATGTTGAGGAACTGTTTTAATTTATCTAATTTGTGAAGTTTTATATATGTGCCATTGTAAATATTTTAAATCTGATTTGAGTCGACGGGTTATATTTTATAATATTTTATTATTTTTTAAAAATGACACATGTTAGATTCAGGAAGAGCATGGAATGAGTTACATATCCCCCTAATGGGTTGTAGAATGTGCCTCTTCGGCGCAATAAAATTGGCTATCTTTAATGCGAATGTTAATATAAGAAAATTGTCTATCTAAGTAATACAAAGATTGAAAATCAACATAATGTTATAGCGAGTAATGTTAAAGTATAGCGCAAGCAAATAAGAGCCGACATCGATAGCGCAAGCAAATAAGAGACACATAGTGGTGGAAAATGTTTAAATTGTTCTCAACATTGATCTTCATATCAATGATGGTATTATATAGTACACAAATCATATTCACATCTAGATATAGTCACTGACAATTCATTAGTGGATAAGTATGCCGAGTCATAAGTGATAAGAATAACAACTCATCTAGAAGTTAGTGATTGTATAATGACTTATAGTCTAACATTCCCCCCATCAATCACAAGTCTGAATAATTATAGTAGTAAAGTAACAAGAATTGGTATCATCGTCAATTTGAAACTTCTGAACTGAGATCAGGGATGATTTTAAGAACCCCCCCAAAATTTATATGTATAAAAAATTGGCGAATCTCCCGGATATATAGGAAAACTTGAAGGAGATTTTATCAATAATATAATATGTATATATAATTTTTTTGGCGAATCTTTCATTTCATTATGTAATGCTGTAAAATCTTGGCGAATCTTTCACTAAATTTTGAGATATTGTAAAATATTGGCAAATATTTAATTATAAAAAAATTGTAAAAACTTGGCGAATCTTTCACTGATTTATAAAATATAGTAAAATTTTGGCGAATCTTTTGCCAGTAAGAATCAAGCTTTTGATTCTGTAGATTACTAAGGTAGTGCAACAGAAAAACATACACCAGAGCTCAACTCTGGACTCTCTGGAATCCTAGACTTTCGAATGAACACATGTATGAATGAGGAGAGGATGGATTTATTTATACATTTCACAAGCAATATTTGATCACTCACAACTAGAAGGTGTCGATGAAACATAATTGCACTAACTAGATTCAAGGCAAGAAGGGCTCTACTTGTTATCTCATCCATTAATGGTCCAATGGAGATGTGGGGTCATGAATCTTGACAGGACGACAAACTGATAGAATTAAGTGAATATCCTAGTAGTCGGCCACTTCCTTTATATAGAGAGATAGTTCTATTTGTCAGTGAATACTTAAAATGGCTCAATCCACACAAAGTTTCCTCAGCAAATGATAACTTTTCCCATCACTGTTTTAAAACGTCTCAACACTATAAAAGCATCCATAAATTGATAAATAACAACCTCATGCACTTATAAATTCACCCAGTGATGAGAATAACACCCCATGCACTTCTAAATTCACCCAACGATGAGAAAAACACCCCAAACACTTCAATATTTGCCCTAGGCACTTCAAAATTCTCCCAGAGATGATAAAAATTCCCTAAGCACTTCAATATTTTCCCAGGCACTTCTAAATTCTCCCAACGATGATAAAAAATGTCCATGCACTTCAATATTTTCCCCAAGCACTTCAAAATTCCCTCAAGGCACTTCAATACTTACCCCATGCACTTCTAAATTGAACCAATGATGATAGAAACGCACCATGCACTTCAATACTTGCCTCAACCACTTCAAAATTATTCCAACGATGATAAAAACACCCAGACACTTCAATATTTTCCCCAGGCACTTCAAAATTCTCCCAACAAAGATAAAAACGCCCCCATCCACTTCCATGATTTCCCAGGAACTTCATTACTTTCCCTAGATACTTCAAAATTCATCTAATGATGATAAATATGCCCTATGCACTTCAATAGTTTCCCTAAGCAAGGGAGAAAAAAACCCGACAATGATATAATCACCCAGGCAATCACAAAAATTCCTCAATCCACACAAATTTGCCCCGGCAAGTGATAAATTTGTCCATCATTGTTTCAAAACGTCCCAACACTATAAAAGCATTCATACATTGATCAGTAACAACCCCAAGCACTTCTAAATTCATGCAGTGAGGAGAAAAACGACCCATGCACTTCTAAATTCAACCGATGATGAGAAAAATGCCCCATGCACTTCTAAATTCACCCAGTGACGAGAAAAACGCACCAGGCACTTCAATACTTGCCCCAAGCACGTCAAATTTTTCTAAAAGATGATAAAATTGCCCTAAGAACTTCAATCTTTTCCAAGGCACTTCTAAATTCTCCCAAGGATGATAAAAACTCCTCATGCACTTCAATATTTTCCCAAAGCACTTCAAAATTCCCCTGAGTCACTTCAATACTTGCCACATGCACTTCTAAATTGACCCAATGATGATAGAAACGCCCTATGCACTTCAATACTTTCCTTGACCACTTCAAAATTCTCCCAACGATGATAAAAACGCTCAGACACTTCAATATTTTCCCCAAGCACTTCAAAATTCTCGCAACAAATATAAAAATGCCCCCATCCACTTCTAATTTCACCCAGTGATGAGAAAAATGCACCATGCACTTTTAAATCCACCCAATGATGAGAAAAACACCCCATGCACTTCTAAATTCACCCAGTGAGGAGAAAAATGCCCTAGGCACTTCAATACTTGCCCTAGGCACTTGCACTTCAAAGTTCTCCCAGAGATGATAAAAATGCCCTAAGCACTTTAGTATTTTCCAGGGCACTTCAAAATTCTCCCAAGGATGATAAAAACTCCCCATGCACTTCAATATGTTCCCCAAGCACTTCAAAATTCCCCCAAGGCACTTAAATACTTGCCCCATGCAATTCTAAATTCACCCAGTGATGAGAAAAATGCCCCGCGCACTTAAATACTTTCTTCGGCCACTTCAAAATTCTCCCAACGATGATAAAAACACCCATGCACTTCAATATTTTCCCCAAGCACTTCAAAATTCTCGTGGTGAAGATAAAAACGCCCCCATCCACTTCCATGTTTTCCCAAGCACTTAATTACTTGCCCTATACACTTCAAAATTCGTCCAATGATGATAAAGATTCCCTAGGCGAGGGAGGAAAACACCAGACATTGATATAATCGCCTAGGCAATCACAAAAATGCCTCAATCCACACAAATTTACCTCGGCAAGTGATAACTTTTCCCATCACTGTTTTAAAACGTCCCAACACTATAAAATCATCCATGTATTGATAAACAACAACCACGGGCACTTCTAAATTCACCTAGTGATGAGAAAAACGTCCCATGCACTTCTAAATTCACCAAATTGATGAGAAAAAATCCCCATGCACTACAATACTTTCCCCGGGCACTTCAAATTCTCCGAAAGATGATAAAAAGGCCCTAAGCACTTCAATATTTTCACAGGCACTTCAAAATTCTCTTAAGGATGATAGAAACTCCCCATGCACTTCAATATTTTCCCAAGCACTTCAAAATTCCCCCAAGGCACTTTAATACTTGCCCCATGATTGATCAATGCACTATCAAATGATCAACCATAACATCAACATTGAATTTTCAAGTTTCAAAAGATAACATTTGTAATCAACAAATTGTAACAAATAACATCAACCATGAAATGAAATAGGGCATCCTAGCCTTCAATGCCCATGGTCTTAATAACAACAACAACCACTAACTTTGATAAATCTATAAACTCCCTTAGCCACTTTCCAATCTCAAAGTCCAATTCTCAAGTTTCCCAATCCCATCCCTTTATTATGAGTTCAAGGTTCCATTCCACCAAGTTAGAAAGCACTATTTCATCTAGACAAGTCACATACATGATAAATACTAACTTTAAATATTGAACATACAAGCAATAGCGGATGAATACACATTAATACACATTAGGCTTTCAAAATATGCCCAACATTATATTGTCAAACTTACTTGATTGCATTTTACAATTAATTTTTGTTAAGAAATTTTTATGAGAATCATTGAATTTTCTTCTTAGAATGGCCTGGGTTGTATCAGCTCTCAATACAGACAGCAATCAACTGGGAAATTAACAGTATGGAAAATGGTGAATGAATACTGATCAATCCATTCATCTATCTATATCCTTCCCTTTAGGATTTAATCTTTCCCTCGGTATATTTAAAGTCTATTTATATAATCCAAGGAACATAATTCCCCGCAGCTGAATATCAAGCAGGAAGAAATGATTCATGGTACATACATGCAAGAGTTGCGAAATGGAAGCCTACTCTATTAAGTGCAAAACTACAGTTTTGTGCATTGTTTACTTGCAGTGAAAACAAGTATGGGGAATGAAAAAAAGAACATGGAATGGAAGGCCCAACTTACTAGGAGACAAAAACTGTTGCGGTGAAAATTATCTGCCCATGTTAGTAAGCACTCTTTCATCTAGATAATTCACGTACATGATCAAATACTAACTTTAAATATTGAACATACAAGTAATAGTGGACGACTACACTTTAAATATTGAACATACAAGTAATAGTGGACGACTACACTTTAAATATTGAACATACTAACTTTAATTTTTGGAGAGATTGTGCTAGCTATTTTGGGCATAGTGTTAGTCTTCCTTGATGATTGACTCCTTGATTTAGTGGAGCACTCCCCTATTTGGCCTCTTGTCACATTTATTGATGATGGTGTAAGTTGTAATGTATAATTTTTTTCAACTTCAAGGAACTGTCCTCTTCCATACCTAGGTACCAAAAGTTTGACGAATCATAAACTAGACCTCTAAAGCGTGCAATATTCTGTAAAGAGCCTCATTGTCATCCACACCTACAAATTCCAATCCCTGTGACTGCTCCACAGGCACCTGTGTCTGTTCATGTGGTCTCTTTACATGCATCACTAATCATACTGTATTTCTTTCACTAGGACTAATCTTAATGCAGCTAGTGCCTCTGGTTCCACTTCTCTATCTAGCCATCCACTTCTTCATATCTTCAAGCCTTCCATGCAAGATTGGATTGTGGGAAATCTTCTCTCTTTGCATATTCATGCCTTCAACTTGTTCCATAACTTGATTGTGGGAGCTCTACTTCCACTTGTACCATTGGCACAACATCACATGGTGAGTGCTTAATCTTCTTAACATCACTTCCTTGAAATTCTGTGTATTTGTCAGCCTCAAACATGTCATCATCAATTTGATTCAGATCCGAATTTTCAATGATTCTAACATCTCTACTCTCAACAACTTGATTTCTGTAAGGAACCACAAAACTATATCCTTTCATCAACATACCCAACAAATAACAATCTTCAACCTGTGGTGACATCATAAGCAACTATATCAAAGATTTTTAACCAGTTTACCTTTGGTTTCACACCAATCCAAGCCACCTCAAGTGTGACTTCTATCATTGCTTTGTTGGGACTCATATTCAATATATATATTGTCATATTCATCACCAAGAGAAAGGTGAGTGGACGACAACACATTAGGCTTTCAAAATATGCCCAGCATTATATTGTCAAGCTTACTTGATTGCATTTTACTTTGTTAAGTGCAACACTATAGTTTTGTGCATTGTTTACTTGTAGTGAAAACAAGTATGGGAATGGTAAAAAGAATGTGGAATGGAAGGGCCAACTTACTAGGAGACAAAAACTGTTGCGGTGAAAATTATTTGCCCAAGTTAGTAAGCACTCTTTCACCTAGATAAGTCACATACATGATCAAATACTAGCTATAAATATTGAACATACAAGTAATAGCGGACGACTACACATTAGGATTTCAAAATATTGTCATAATAGTGGACGAATACACATTAGGCTTTCAAAATATTGTCATAATAGCGGATGACTACACATTAGGCTTTTAAAATATGCTCGTCATTATATTGTCAAGCTTACTTGATTGCATTTTACAATTAATTTTTTTTAAGGACTTTTTATGGGAATTACTAAATTTACTTCTTAGAATGGCCTGGGTTGTATCAACTCTCGGTACAGAAAGCAATCAACAATCAATCAGCGGATGACTACACTTTAAATATTGAACATACTAACTTTAATTTTTGGAGATATTGCGCTAGCTATTTTGGGCATAGTATTAGTCTTCCTTAATGATTGACTCCTTGATTTAGTGGATAACTCCCCTATTTGGCCTCTTGTCACATTTATTGATGATGGTGTAAGTTGTAATGTATAAGTTGATTTCAACTTCAAGGAACTATCCTCTTCCATACCTAGGTACCAAAAGTGTTCAAATCACAAACTAGGCCTCTAAAGCCTGCAATATTCTGTAAAGAGCCTCATTGCATCCACAACTATAAATTCCAATCCCTGTGACTGATCCGCAAGCACCTGTGTCTGTTCATGTGTTCTCTTTACATGCATCACTAATCATGTTGTATTGCTTTCACTAGTACTAATCTTGATGCATCTAGTGCCTCTGGTTCCACTTCTCTATCTAGCCCTCCACTTCTTCATATCTTCAAGCCTTCCATCCAATATTGGACTGTGGGAACTCTTCTCTATTTGCATCTTCATGCCTTCAACCTCTTTCGTAACTTGATTGTGGGAGCTCTACTCCCACTTGTACTATTGGCACAACATCACATGGTGAGTGCTCAATCTTCTGAACATCACTTCCTTGAAATTCTGTGGATTTGTCAGCCTCAAACATGTCATCATCAATTTGATTCAGATCCGAATTTTCATTGATTCTAACATCTCTACTCTCAACAACCTGATTTCTTTAAGGAACCACAAACCTATATCCTTTCATCAACATACCCAACAAATAACAATCTTCAACCTGTGGTGACATCATAAGAAACTATATCAAAGATTTTTAATTGGTTTATAAACTAAAATTAGCACAACCGTTTGACTAAAAGTGCACCCTACATATTAACTAAATATAGATTGTCCTTTCTCTATATATGTGCCCATTAACTGTTGTTCAAAATATCATGATACTGATTATTTTCTTGTTGCATAACTCGTACTTCATTAAACAAAACTAATCTAGCATGCTACTCGCTCCTTAACTCTCTGCTATGTGTTTAGATCATCTGAAGCTGAGACATCAACATCTATATTCTAGCACACAGTTCATCATCTAAAATCTAGCTAGGAGGAGAAGCATCCAAAACAAAACCTAGAATTACTTCAACTGTTGGCCTAAAAGAACAATCTGCTACATCCTACAGGAATTCTTTTGTGACAGGTGTATACTATTGTTCTCCAAGGATGACTTCATGTCAAGAGTTGTTTGTGCATATAGATCCTTTGACCATGCCTTGGCATGCCTCCACATGTACCAATGATGAGGGATTATGAGAGCATTCCACCCCACAATATGTCTAACAAAATCAGGTTTCCATGCACGTGCCTAGAAATAAGAGAACTCGATAGGAAAGTGTTGTCAAGCCAGGCTATGATCCTAAATAAGGATCCAGGAGTGCACAAGAGGATGATCAATTGCAACATAAGAGCATACCTACAAAGTACAACTAATCATCATGAGAAGAAGCATCTCATAGCCATTAATTCAAATGTGTCATGAGAATCCATAGGCTAAGGCATAATCAACTGTAGAATATCATCACACTATGCCATCCATATATAAAATCAAACCCATATTGAGTCAAGGCAAAGTTGGGCAAACTGGAAATGGTAGAGCTTGGAGAACTTATGATGTTTCTCATTTTGTCTCACTACCCAGTCTCTAAAAGCATAGCTTACCAACATACTCTGAGAGGCTATCCCCATGGGGGTCAACTAATAGGAATGGACCTAACTCTATTCCTCCCACAATATTTGCTTTGCTCCCAATCTGCTATGAGGATCTTGATGCAACTGATTCAAACTAGGTGCCTTGTGCATATAGATTTCACATCTGTCCGTTCTGTCACAAAAGAATTGTTGAACAAGATGGTTGTTTCCCTGCCTATGGAAAACAATATGTTCCCATTGATGTGGGTATTAACATTTTCATATTGATGTATCAGCATTTTCAAGGTTATCCCATTCTTGTAATGTGATATCCAGTGCCTAGGAAAACAGGTGTAGGTTGTGTTTTGGATGTTAATGATGTTGATTGGCATTTTGTAATTAAGAATTATATCCATATATATATATGGTCAGAATAATTGCATGTATGCTTCCTTGCAAATTATGAATACAGGAAGGACTACACAAGCAAATAAAACACCACAAATAGAGTTTCAGCTTGCATAAAATCATTGATAGGTTTGGGGACAACAATCGTCTAGGTCAATAGAGCATAAGCGAAGTGTTTACTTTGAAGACTAGTGAGATCCATATGAATTCAATAATTGGCACCCATGTAAGGGAAAAAGAAACCTGTGATAATGGTGTTTTCTTACAAGGCAGAGACAGTGCTCAATTCAGCAATAAAGGAATCAAAATTACAGTGAGTTTGAGCAAGAGGGTGCCTTAGAAAAGGTAAGTAGATAAGATAAGGTAAGATAATTCATAATTTTATTAATGTCCAACAAATGACCACAATAGAATCAAAATACTACATCATGTAAGAGGAATCAAACCTTGTAGGAGATGTAAGAGAGCCCCACTCTTACCGGCCCAAGTCACCTCTAGTGGTTGACTTATTTAGAACTAAACTCATATAAGAGGGATTATTTCTTAATCTTGCAAAATAATGAGTTATAATCCAAAAAGCCTCAAACATACCATGGACATTAAAACTGACTCCTTATAAGGACGTACCTTCCAAATTTCATTGTCAGAATGTTCTTCAAGTGGGTCTAGATTGCTCCATATAGTTCCTTCAAATAGTATTGGGTCCTATGGAATAATTCTTAATTTGGACCTTAAATCATGGAGTCCAATCATCGCAATGTCAACTCTATCAATGAAAATTCTCCATCATGTTTGTTCTACAATATGAAATAGCACTTGAAGAAGCATAGATTTGCCACTATCAGTTTGTCCAACTATCCCAACCTTAGCCCCTCCAAGAAATTCACATGTGATACATTTCAATAAAAATGGTAGGTGAGATTCATATCGAACCTAATCACATTCCCATGATAAAGTTAAATTCGTAATAGCATAAGGTTTCAAATAAATCATCCAGATTCTGAACCACTATTGTGCCTTTTGATGGTCAATTGTGACTTGGCCTTGAATGATCAATCAACAATGGAGCTTCACTTGGTATATTAGAATACTACATTATCCTCTCCACATAAATCATTTTGTTTTCTACATTGCATAGGTTTCATATAACCCAATCTTTTAGTGTATTCAAATCCAATCCATGTGTTATTACCAAGCCAGCAAGACCTACATACACACAATGAAGCAAGAAAAACTTCCTGAGAACACCAATATACCTCCCTCGGTGGCATATGTAATAAGTTATTAACTAGTTTCGGATTAATATTTCCAGGAACAGTCCTTACTTGGATCAATTGTGTCATTTGGGAAGCTCGCTATGAATGTTAAAGAAGTGAGAAATACAAGATTGGCTAGAAAATTCAAATTCAAGCAAAGACATAACCACTCCATTTCCATATCATTGTGAAATGAAAGTCTTGAATAATAATCAGTCATTCGGGGATTGGTGTTCATGAAGCAAGTTTCTTGATTGAAATTTCTTATTATGGCTGCTCCTGAGTCCTGTGAGAGACTCAACAAAATAGTGTATGATGGGAGCCTTTCTAATGCCCACCAATCTATCCAGCTCCCTAGCAGATAAAATGTATTAATGCTACCAAGCAGTACCTCATTAAAAATACTGTGTCATCAAATATATAAAAAGGTTATCGCCTTAAAAACTCACAAAGAAGTGTAGAAATGATGCATGGTCAATATGGCATGCTATAAGATTAAAATAAGAAAATTGCAACTATGACTAGTGACTATGTATGCATAACCTAATAAGATACTAGAGCAAAGTTTGTTGTTGGCATGTGGAAGAATTGGACCTTGACACCAGAGGATTAAACTTTTAAAGTCATTGTGGGAATATTAACATAGGTGTGGCCAGTAATTGTGTCACGTGAGCAAAGTGAGTTAGTGAATCACACAACCAGTGGAAGGAAGTGGTACCCGGTTACCAATATAAAAAAATAAGTATTTTTTATAGTGTTTGATATGGCAGAAAGATTTAATATATAATTATATTCCTAAGTCTAGACTTTGGAAATTGACCAAATTAAAAAGAAGAATGAATCATAGTGGTATGTAAGTATTTTTTATAGTGTTTGATATGGCAGAAAGGTTTAATATATAATTATATTCCTAAGTCTAGACTTTGGAAATTGACTAAATTAAAAAGAAGAATGAATAATAGTGGTATGAGTGGGATTCAATCTGCTTTGATGTTCTGATGATGACTGGTCCAAAAGAGGAAGAAACTGGTCCACAAGAGGAAGACTACGATGGTTAGAGTGTGAGCATTTGGCAACAGGATTAAGCAATTTATTAACCAATGGGCAGAATTGGGTTACAACTTTGCCAACATTTCAAGTTGATGGAAGTGGGAGAATATATGGCTGCAACAACATCGTGAATGATGGGCTGCAAGAGCAATTTGAATAGGTCAGATGAATTCCCATGGAAAAAATTGGCAGCATAGTGTTATGGAAGGTCAGATGGAGGTAGAAAAAATTGTCTGCAGTAACAACACAGTCAAGCATCTCCACAGATGGCATGGTAGTCTGAGATATGGGATGACCTACATAAAATTTATGGTGCTAAAATTGCTCTTAGAAAATACACACAGGAGATGATAACTCACAGCATTTTGGCATAGAAAATACACACAGGATCGTAACTCAAGCTTCTGAAGAAGGGCTCAGTCCAGCCTCCCAATCACTCCAATTTTATTTTGTTTTCATAACATATTTCATCTATACACTTACACCCATGACCCAAAGCTCTCAAACCCAATTTCTGCAAATTTAGAAATATACAACAAATTTATCTAAATGATCAGGGCTAGAAAAAGTTCGCAATCACCCCAATTTTATTTTATTTTCATAACATGATTCATCTAACAGCCATGACCGAAAGCACTTACCGAAAGTCCACAAACTTAAAAACACACATCAAATTCTATCTAAACAGTAAGGGATAGAAAAAGCTCCCAGTCACCCCAACTATATTCTATTTTTATAAAATATTTCGGTAACATAGTTAATCCAAACAGGCTGGAGTCAAAGCTCTTAAGCTCAATCTATGCAAACTTAGGAATATATAACAAGTTCTATCTAAACAATCAAGGCTAAAAAAAGTTTAAAACCTCCCAAACACCGCAGTTTTTCTGAGTAGAAATTTTAAGAAATGAATACCTTTCTCGCCAATGTAGCCTCCTTGTCTTTTTCCCTTCTTGGTACAATGCTGCATATAGATTCTATGTTGCACTTGGTGAAGCCTAACTCATTAAAAACCAGCAAAGTAGCAGAGGCACCCACACACAACTCTGGTTGTAATCAAGAATTCTAAGGAAGGTTCTACATTTGGAGAGGGATCACAACCCACACAAGCTTACTGAGCTAACTATTACTAGCCGTAGCCATATCCTTGCAAAGTAGAGATAGCCAACTAGTACTAGCTGTATCCATAGGACCATATCCATGCAAACTAGCCATAGTCATATAAGGCTTAAGCCATGTAGAGATATTTTGAATGATACCATATTCAAGTTGACCAGGATTCCATATTTTCATTAAGATTTTGATGTTGAAGGAGATACATCCAGATTGAATCTTGGAGCAAAAATTGGTAAAGAAGAACTACGACGAGTAAAATAAAATATGAGTACGAGTGCCCCATATATCTCATCTAATGCAATATTACAATGAATCAATATACCATAAGCAGCCATGTAAAAAGCTAATAATCTGCCTCATTAACTTCTATTCTCTTGGAACTCAAATTTCAACACAAAAACCGCTACTACCAACACACCCAACATGTTAAGGAAAATCACCTGGAACTACTACCCTTGAACTGGTAAACATGGGCTTCTACTTTCTTGAGGTATGTCGGCTGTTGAGTTCTGCAAATCACCTGGAACTGCTACCCTTGAACTGGTGGACATGGGCATCTACTTTCTTGAGGTACGTCGGCTGTTGAGTTCTTATGCCATGTTATAGGGGAAAAAACATCCCCATTTCACTGAATCACTGGACCGTTGCACGTTTTCCCCAATATGGGAGTGTCGCGAAATGGGGAGGTCGAAAACAACATCGATATATCCATCTAAGATCTAAAACCCCCGATTTTTTCATTAACTGCCAAATGGGGAGGTCGAATAATCAAAAACAGAATTGATACCTCCATAACCGAAAACCTCGAATCCAAGCAAAATAACCACCGAGAATGCCTTATGAACCATAAATCGGGGGCGAACAAACTACCAATACCCTCTATGAATGTAAACCATGGGCGAACAAACTACCCACGCCTCCATGAATGAAAATTTATGGGCGAACAACCTACCTCTTAACTCCATTACGAGAATGACGGGGGCGAACCCACCATTTCCTCCCTCTTTCACAGGGCTAAATTACGTTTTCCCTCTCTCGCTGGGTGGGCTATCCGATTTTTCACTATCTTGGGATTCATAAAATGTGGGCTAATTTGTTAAATTTCAAAAAACCCGTTTCATATTAAAAATTCGCCCAAGGTTTCTGGGTGACCCCTATAAATTCGCCCATGGGCTATAATTCGCCCCTAAAATTTTCCCTGACTGAGATTCAATGAAGATATGCCTTAAAAGCTGCCATTTGAATGTTAAAAATTGAATGAGAGCTAAAAGTTTGGAAGTGGACAACTACCATGTTTGAACATTTCGTGAATTTGATAGAATAAGTTGGCATCTTTTGCTAATTTGGTGAACAAATAGGACCAATGAATGCCCTCTGAATTTAGACATAACCAAGTGTCAAACATGATCCCATGAATAGTTGAATAGTTTGTTAAGGAGACCAGTGTACATGCTATAATTCTCAAATGATGATCTAATGATTTTAAGGGGAGCTTAGATGCCATGTTGCACTTCCCAAATTTGATCTGTAGATTAGCTACTGACTAATTGTTTGATTGTGTTATTGATTGATAAGACTTTGAATCTTGAATCCTTTAACTATAATTAATGATACCCCCCCTGTCAAGTACAACGTGAGAAGAATATGAAAGGGATCCAAGCTTGAGATTTTGGACTCTTCTGCAATAGCTGAATTTTGATTCCTTGTATCTAGTAGTTTTTCTTGACCACTAACCATGTTCACTTAATTATGTTTCTTCATTGTACTCCCACCCTTGACGTGCAAAGGACTACCAATTCAAAATGGGATATAGTCATGCCCAAAATTATCATCTTCACGAACTGATTGAAGTTCATTTTCTTTTGTAAATTGACCATTCAAGTGTGTCTTCACCCGTGTTTGAACTAGACTATAAGTCTTCTGCATCTTCTTGACTTCTTGGTTCCATTGGCAAGAACTTATCTAGCCATAATGGATTGTTATTTTCTAAACCTTCTTGTTCTTTCATCATTTATTTGAGCGATGATTCGTTGTCCCACAATAAAGACAAGGATAGAGATCAAAACTTTTTGTCTCCAAATGGACAACTCTACAACAATGTTGACATTCAAGAATTTCTTCCATGTGTTTGTCATCAATTGTCTCTTCATTATCTTATGGAGCCTTCAAATCTTCATTGATGAATCATGCACTCACAAACTAAATTGGTTTGTCCATTAATTTGGAATATGAAAAACTCAGCCATGAAGCAGCGATCAGGCACTCAAGGCTGAAAAACTCGGTCGTGAAGCAGCGATCAGGCACCAAAAGAAAATTGCCAAGCTGCAGAAGCAGAGTAGCACGCCGCTCGAGCCAACCGACTGCAGAAAAGTGGTAAACTTGGCTTGTCATTCATTAAATGAAGCCGAGGCTAATATCCTAAAAAAAGGCTTGAACTTTTCCTTAGCTCCCAGAGCCATCCCTACAGAATCCATTACCTGTAACATCGAGGACAGCATACAATCCTTAAATGAAACAGATAAAGAATTGGTGAGACAGGACTGCGCCCTTGTCTTAAGAAAAGCCAAGCTTCCCAAGAACAAAGACAGCAAGGAGGAACTTATGGCATTAAGAAGCCTTAGAAACATCGAAGACCTGGTCATCATGAACGCTGACAAAGGTGGAGCCACTGTAATCCTGGACAGCGCTGGTTACAATGCAAAGATGCTCGAGCACCTCACCATGAGTGGCAGCTACAGGGAGTTGAACTCAAACCCTATTTCCAAAATAATTAAGGACGTGAAGAAGGATATCCAAAACTCAAATCTAGATGCTAGTGTTAAAAAACGTTTGATACCTACTTGTGAAATAACTTCGAGAATATAAGGTCTCCCAAAAATTCATAAAGAAGGAGTTCCCCTCAGACCTATAGTCAACACCATAGGCTCACCAACCTACCAGCTTGCTAAGTATGTAGCCTCTATCGTAAGTCCCCTTGTAGGCAACACAGATACTTTTGTCAAAGACTCAAGTGACTTTGTGAACATCATTAAGAAGGAAAAACTAAAGACTAAGGATAAGATCCTAAGTTTTGACGTAGTTTCCCTGTTCACAAAAATTCCGTTAGATGAAGCCATCCTAGCTATCAAATAGGTCATAGACCCCGAGACGAAAAAACTAGCAGAAGTTTGCTTAAGATCCACTTTCTTTAGCTTCATAGGAGAGTTTTATGAACAAACCTCCAACGTAGCAACGGGATCCCCCCTCTCACCCATAGTGGCTAACCTTTTCATGGAAAAGTTTGAGAAGGAAGCTCTTAACTCCGACCCTTTAAAACCATTAAGATGGAAACGATACGTGGATGATACCAATGTGGTATGGCCACACGGTGAAACTGAGCTCAATAAGTTTTTTGAGCATATTAACAACTATTTTAGTGACATAAAGTTCACCATGGAGCAAGAGGTTGATGGGAACATCCCATTCCTAGATGTCATGGTAACTAGAAAAGAAGACGGAACTTTAGGTCACAAAGTCTTTAGAAAAAAGACACATACGGAAATCTACCTTCATGCAGATTCCCATCACCACCCATCGCAAAAGATTGGAATCCTCAATACCTTAGCCATTAGGGCCTCTAGAATATCAGACAATGAACACCTCAAAGAATAAAATGACCACCTAACGAAAGTCTTCACGAACATAGGATACAAGACTAGGGAAATTAATAAAGCTATGGATAAGGCTAACAAAAGGACCAATACTATTCAAAACAATGAACAAACTAACACCCAAAATACCCGCACGTACAACATAAGAGCCTACTTACCCTACATTCAAGGTGTCACGGATAAGATTGCTAGAATCCTCGGAAGGAAAGACATCGCAACCTCTTTCAAACCCCTAGAGACCATTAGGCAAAAGATGAAACCCATTAAAGATCGTGTGGACCACAAACAGTTTAAAGGAGTCTACAATGTACCTTGTTCATGTGATGACTGCTACATAGGTGAAACTGGATGCTCTTTCCACACCATAATAAAAGAACACTGCGCCGACATAAGGAAATCAAGAATTCGGACTTTTGCCCTTGCAGAACACTCCTTCAAAACCAAACACCAATTGTGTTTAGAAGACACTCAAATCCTAGCTAGGGAATACCATTATCTGAAAAGAAAGTTTAGGGAAGCATTGGAGATAATTAAACATCCCAACAACCTGAATAGGGATGTGGGCCTTGAGGTAAGTACTAGTTGGCTCCCCTTACTCCGTAAACCAACAAGAGAGTAATTAAAAAACCTAAATAATAAACCTTAAGTCCTAAGTTTAACTTTATTTATATACAAATTTAAATGATAAGAAACCACCTTTACAATATAATTAATTTAAGATTATATTAAACAACTAACTTATTAATCAATATTTTTTTTTTTCAAAACTAAATAACTTTTAATTTATACAAAGATCAATTAAAAAATTTAACTATCACATTAACTTGAAAACATAAAAAACCTTTAACCTTATTACTCAACTATATACCACTTATATTAAAAATTCAAATTAAAACCTAATAAACTACATTTGTAACATCATTAAAATTCTATAATAACAATATTTTAAATTAATAGTATTTAAGAATTTGTAAACTTTATAAAAAACCCTTTCTAATTTTTAAAATAATAAATATTTAATTAAGCTATGTTAATTATCTTAGCACACTATTAAACGTATGTTATATATTTACATATTAATTAATAAGAAAACCTAAACCTAACTTCATAGAAATCGACGACTCTTATCTACTGCATTCCAAAATTAAATTAAATATTAATAACCTTGATCTAGCAGCTCTTCACAACTTGACGAATCGTCCTGATGATGAATCCGGTTATGCCCAAGGATGAATTTTCCATCTCTCCTTGAGACACTTGACCTAAATGAAATTGGAGGCAGGAAATGAAAATTGTGCATTGAAAGGACATATCATTAGTTGCAATACATCTATTTCAGTAGGGACATCCTCCCCATTCAATCATAGAGGTCGAACACATCTTCTCTGGAGTTTAAACGGGCCTAGAAATCCTAGCCAGACATTGATAGCTTGATAGATTGATAAATTGCATAGACTTAGTACAACTTGAGAAATTGCACAAGTTTCGTCATGAATTTATTTTCTTTGCTTTTTTATCCCATATAAGTAAACCATAATATCCGCATCCTCATGCCCATTTTCATGCTCACTATCACTATCACCATCTCCATGCTCATTATCACTATCCCCATGCTCATTATTATTTTGTTGGATTTTCTCCTGTATAGCATTTGTAGGTGTCCCTGAAAGCCTTTGGGATGTGAGTTTAAACGGGCTATAGAATGGTACTATTTGATCGGATCGACAAACTGTCAACTTTGTTGGATTCAGGATATCAAGATAGTGCTAGGGGTTCCCTCTCCTCCGATCCCATGGCCCAGGTGTCATATTTTAGGTCAATTTTGGATACTAGGGTTTTTCTCAGTAAGGGACTGTGCAATTTTTGCACATGGGGGTCAACTTTGAAAAATCATCGATCGAGGACTTATGGATAGCGTTCCCAGCTAGAACCTTCCTGGACACACTTGCAGGACTTCCCGGAACCCGGTTTTGTTGCACAGTTGGAATTCTATGCCCCCAGAAGGTATCCAACTGGTGTCCCTGAAGGCCTTTGGGATGCGAGCTAGAACGAGCCATAGAATGACGTTTGTGGCTCGGATCGAAAAATCGTCAAATCCGTTGGATTCAAGACATTGGGATAGTGTTAGGGGTTCCACTCTCCTTCAGTCCCATGGCCCAGGTGCCATCTTTTAGGTCAATTTTGGAAACTAGGGTTTTGCTGAGTAAGGGAGTGTGCATTTTTGCACATGGGGGTCAACTTTTCAAAATCATCGACCAAGGACTTATGGATAGCATTCCCATCTAGAACCTTCCTAAACACACTTGCAAGACTTCCCAGAACCCGATTTTGTTGCACAGTTGGAATTTTATGCCCTGGTAGGTATCCAACTGGTGTCCCTGAAGGCCTTTGGGATGTGAGATGGAACGAGCCATAGAATGACGACCGTGGCTCGGATCGACAAACTGTAGACTCCGTTGGATTCAGGACATCGAGATAGTGCTAGGGGTGCCCCTCTCCTCCGGTCCCATGGTCCAGGTGTCATATTTTAGGTTCATTTTGGAAACTTGTGCTTTGCTTAGTAAGGGACTGTGCAATTTTCGCCCATGGGGGTCAAATTTGAAAAATAATTGACCAGGTACTTATGGCTATAGTTTCCTGCTAGAACCTTCCTAGACACACTTGCAGGAATTCCGGAAAGCCGATTTTTTTGCACGGTTGGAATTCTTTGGCCCCGGTAGGTATCCGACTAGTGTCCCTGAAGGCCTTTGGGATGCGAGCTGGAATGAGCCATAGAATGACGACCATAGCTTAGATCGACAAAACCATCGAATCCGTTGGATTCAAAACATCGGGATAGTGCTAGGGGTGCCCCTCTCCTCTAGTCCCATGGCCCATGTGTCATCTTTTAGGTCCATTTTGGAAACTAAGGTTTTGCTTAGTAAGGGAGTGTGCAATTTTTGCACATGGGGTCAACTTTGTAAAATCATCGACCAGAGGACTTATGGCTAGTGATACCAGCTAGAACCTTCCTACACACACTTGCAGGACTTATTGGAACCCGGTTTTGTTGCACGGTTGGAATTCTATGCCCCTGGTAGGTATGCAACTGGTGTCCCTGAAGGACTTTGGGATGTGAGCTGGAACGAGCCATAGAATGACAATTGTGGCTCGGATCGACAAACCATCAAATCCATTGGATTCAAGACATCGGGATAGTGCTAGGGGTTCCCCTCTCCTCTGGTCCCATGGCCTAGGTGTCATCTTTTAGGTCCATTTTGGAAACTAGGGTTTTACTCAGTAAGGGAGTGTGCAATTTTTGCATATGGGGGTCAACTTTGCAAAATCATCCACAGGAGACTAATGGCTAGCATTCCTAGCTGAAACCTTCCTAGACACACTTGCAGGACTTCCCAGAACCCGATTTTGTTGCACGGTTGGAATTATATGGCCCCCGGTAGTTATTCAATTGGTGTCCCTGAAGACCTTTGGGATGCGAGATGGAACGAACCATAGAATTATGGCCATGGATCGGATCAACAAACCATCGAATCCGTTGGATTTGGGACATCGATATAATGCTAGGGGTGGCCCTCTCCCCCGGCCCCATGGCCTAGGTTTCAACTTTTAGGTCATTTTTGGAAACTAGGGTTTTGTTGAGTAAGGGAGTGTGCAGTTTCGCACATGGGGGTCAACTTTGAAAAAAAATGATTTTGATTCTAGAACTAGACATTCAAAGAGTGGAAATCAAACCTACCACATTGAACCCTTGGTAGATTTCTATGTTCTTAGTGTGCCATGTCATTTAACAACTCCTTAGTGTTCCACTATATTTTCATTTTGAGTAATTAATGTCATTTTTAAGAATTCAAAGTTCGAAATAAAAATGGAGGTGATGTTTCATTGATGGTATCGCTTTGATCCTTGATAGCTTTGTTAGATCAAAGTCACCATGAACCTTTTCCATCAAGTTATGGGGGAATACTTTCCAAATCACAAGGAACAACCATTACATCATCGTTTGTACCAATCAAGTACATTCAATTTTAAATACATTTTCATATGAGGATAATCCATCTATTTTACAAACATAGGACCATGAACATCTTATTTTCCTTCACCAAAAACATTATCAAAGAAGATCATTAAACTAGTTAGGTATTTCATTTTCCACGGATTCTATATGATTACTTTTGCATTATGACAAGTGGAAAATGAACATATGAAAGAGATAAAGCACAAACCAGGGTCTTACATACTAGGGTTTAGTAAGGATAGGGTTTATATCTTCAACGATTTTATGAGAGTGAATTCATGACCAGCTATTGGTTAGCATATTGGAACAAACTAGGGTATATTTGTTACATATATTTGACCATATCTACATGAAGGCCCAATGAATTTAATTACACTTTATTTATGCATTTCTTGCCATTATACTTGATACTTTGTCATTGTTTTTAGCATGTTAAAATAGGCACACTTCAACCGAACTTCATAGATTCTCATGTACATATTGTTTGATGAAATACAGTAGCATTGATTAAATGTGTAGCATCTATTAGACTTCCTCTTAGTTTGTGAAAATATCATAGGCTTACATTGATGATATGAGGAGCATGTTTTACATGACAGAGTTTATTCAAACATATTTTGACTTATTTTGTTAACTTTTGTTTTTTCCTTGCAACCATAATCCTGATCAATGGGTATGAACCCTTGGAGTTGACAAAAACCACAATTTTAAATTAGATATCAAATTAGCATGCATGTACTAAGTTCATTGAATTGTTGAAAGATATTATTAGTTTTTTCCATTAAAATAATGTTTTCATTACACAATGGTGAGATGTTACTTGATCAATGCAATAAATGTAAGAGAATAAATATTGCTTAAAATGTAATTATATAAATTTCAATAGCATAATTTATCAATTTGTGGAAGAGATAAATCATCACAAGCACAAGTGGAAACTCAAGAGAAAATATGGAATATATTGTATCATGCATTGATAGCCGAATGTTTGTAATGCAAAATATGGCAAATTAGTCGGCCCTTAAATGGCTTTTCCATGTACATGTATCCCCAAGTACAACAATGCGTACATGTATGTCAAAATACATATATACAGGACTATGCAACATCACAAATCAATATTTCGCTTGTTTTTCCCTGACTTTCCTCTATCGACCATCTCCCTAGGATCACTCTACATCTCAGGAGTTTGCAAAAAAAAGATCATTATTTTTATCAAATAAATGCACTAATACCCTACCATTAACAAACTTAAAAGATTAACTTATGGCCAAATTATTTATGACAAACTCTCACCAAATCTAGTCGGGGTATAGATGTCAACAGTGTGCTCATGGAAGGCCTCTCTATAGTTGTGCTCTGCAAATAAAAGATCATATCTCAATTAATTCAACAATTAAACATTGATCAACATGTTAGGGTAAATTGAATAAAAAGACTTGGTCATTAATGAACATCTCACCACAAGAGGAGACCCAGTCAAAACTATGGATTAAGCAGAGGGGTCGAGCACTGTTGCCGCTAATGGCTACAATCACCAAATGGGGAAATAGTTAGACATGCATGAATAAAAAATATAGTAACATGGTTAAATACTATGCATTGTAATTGTTGAAATAGTTACCTTTGTATGACTTGTGGCTATTACAGATGCGGCACTAACTGCAACATCAATGATTCTTGTTAGGTGAGGGGTAGATGGATCTCATGTGTGTCTGCTATAGAGGAAATACACACCCTTTCTAGGAGTGGAGCCTCTCTTATACGCTTGTCCCTTTTTCAAATTTGGACTACAAGCAGCAGAAACTGCTGACTGTTTCCTAAATATAGAAGTTGGTAGCTACAATCACCAATTACTGACGTAGTTAGAAATGCATTGGTCAATGAAATAACATATATTAACAAACTAACGATGATGAAATACATATCGATGTACTATATACTTGAATCAATTCTAAGAAACGTTCTGCCACCCGTTGTGTCTCTATCGACATGTTATCGCTTGTATTCCCACCAGGGGGGAGCTCACTAGATGAAATCATTTCCCTCTGACGGGGATCTACAAACTACAATTTAGAAAATTGTAAATATTAAATCGTGTAGCATTAATTAAGTAACATGTGATAACAAACTCACATGTATTAAAATAATGTCATGTTAAAATAGTTACCTTAGTGAGTTGTTGTCATTGAAGGTATGGCAACATATTGTACATTAGAAGGTTCTGGTGCATGAGCCTCTAGACTATCCTCTGCATCATCAGTGGAAAAGTCTTTCCCCTCATGCCCTTCTTGTAGCAACTACAAGTTTTAAAATCATTAAAAATATTAGCAATTTATATGTGTGTATAGTAAGGAAAATTAATTTACAAGTGACACTAAATTGTTAACCATTGGATGATAAATGGTTAACCATTGGATGTGAAAATAAATAAATTCTTAAAATTTTAAATATTAAAAAAAATACCATATTGTTCTCACGTCCCTATCTCAACTTCTTGGCCATTTAATCCTTCAATTAGGGATCAATGACTAACCTTTCTTCTCCCTCTTAGTCTAAAAACTATCTATGATGGAGGATTGTTGAGATAAATGTAGAGAGTTTCCCAATGCTTGATCAAGACTGTGATTAACACATTAATATCCACCATCTTCAACATTGGCCACAACGATAGTGGGGAAGCAAAGAAATGATAATGCCAGTATAGTAGGGATGCGAACAAATTTTAACTTTTTATAAGTTTCAAAATAAAACTACCTCACTCCCACTGTTTGCACTCTCATGGGGAAGCAAACAAATGATAATGCAAAGTATTTTAGGGATGCGAACAAATTATAACATTTTCCAAGTTTCACAATAAAAATACCCCACTCCCAGTGTTTCTACTCCCGTGGCAACTTTGCATTCTAGAAAATAAATATACCAGTATTCTTTGTGTTGAGAGTTGGATGTTGCACTAAAAAGCAAAGAAGACTATATGTTGCAGAAAATAGCAAAATAGAAGAAGGCATACCATAGGATGGAAAATAGCCAAATGTTGCACAAACAATAATTGGTATGCAGAATCATACCTTCATTACTGCAATCAAATGGTTTAAATTTGATATGATATGAATTTACTATAATCAAAATCGTATTCTAAAAATTTGATATCATATGAATTTACTACAATCGTATTCTAAATATTTAATATGACATGAATTTCTACAATCACAATGTTTAAATGAATTTACTACAATAGTATTCTAAAATTTTGATCGGGTATGAATCAATTACAATCGTATTCTAAATAATGGTTTAAATTTACTGCAATAAGATGGTTTAATTAGCAACAACCACATTTTTAAATGTGGTTGATATTCGTCGATTGGTGTATATCAACCATGACCACACATTTAAAAGTGGTTGATATTCGTCGATTGACGAATATCAAGCACATTTAAAAATGTGGTTGTTGCTAGTAGACAGCCGGCCCGACGAAGAAATAGAGAAATTAAAAATTTAATAAAAATGTTATTTCGAAATAAAAATGAAAAGAAATGCATATTAAGTTAAAAAAATTAAATGAAATAAATTAATAAAGTAAAATAAAAAAATTAGAATATAATAAGAAATAAAATAAAGAAAAAAATAAAGTAAATTAAATTAAATAAAAATAAAATAAAATAAATTAAATTAAATTAAATAAAGAAATAAAGTGAAATAAATAAATAGATATAAGTGAAAAAAAAACTTAAATAAATAAAAATAAAATAGTAAAATATACTAAATAAAAATAAAAAATAAATTAAATAAATGTTAAAGAAATTAAAGATAAGTAAAATAATTGATATTAAAGGTAAATTCTGAAGAAAATAATTAATTGATATTAAAGAAAAGTAAAATAATTGTTATTAAAAAAATAAAAATAAAATAATAGATATTAAATTTAAATTAAAAATAAAATAACTGATATTAAAAATAATTGAAATAATTAATATTAAATATAAATCAAGAAGAAAATAATTGATATTAAAATTAATTAAATAAATATAAGTAAAGAAAAATAATGGTCAAGTCAAACCAACCAAAGTCAACATTTTTTGCTATGGTTGACTTATGTTTCCCCATGGTATATTTTAGTTGACCATAGTTGGCCATGGTTGAACCATGGCCACATGGCCAACCATGGCCATCCATGTTGGCCAACCATTGATAATCAACCATGGCCATGGTTGGCCAGCCATCATTTTTTACTATGGTTGATTATGACATAGAAAATAAAGTAAATAATATTAATTTGGTTGACTCTGAGAAAAAAAATACAACTCCTTTGCAAAAATACATTGGAATAAAAACTTATTTGCAAAAACACCTTGAAATAAAAACTCTTTAATTGCATCCCTTGGAAAGAAACCTTCTTTAAAAAAACCATTTGGAAAAATACTTTATAAAAACAATCTCCTTTGCAAAAATATTTTGGAAAAAAATTACTTTGAAAAAACCCCTTGCAAAGAAATAACTTATTTGCAAAAATATATTGGAAAAAAAAACTCTTTGAAAAAACCCTTTGCAAAGAAATAAGAAAGAAAAATACCTTGGAATAAAAACTCCTTTGCAAAAATGCCTTAGAAAAAAACTCTTTGAATGTACCCCTTGGAAAGAAATAAAAAGAAAAATACCTTGTAAAAAAAACTCCTTTTGCAAAAGAAATCTCCTTTGAAAACCCCTTCAAAAATATTTTGACCAGATATATGCGAAAATATAATGTGTGAAAATAATGAATCTATTTAGTTTTATTAATACAATTATAGACAACACAGTTTTATTTTATTTTCCCTTTTCAGGCTGATGAAAAAGGTTTTGCATTTGGTTTTTCAGCCGAACAACCTTTGTTTTAAATAACGGTTCCGTTACGAAAAAAGGTTATTCGGCCGAATACTCTCTGAGACTTGAAAACTTCACGGTTCTGCACAGTTTTCAGGTTTCTCCATTTTCGGAAGGTAAAAACATTCTCTTACACTATAAATCGACTATCGGACTTGATACCATTAGTTTCATCGTTGAATCTAATTTCTGTATGTATAGATTTTGTTGTGTATAGGTGAGATATGATATTTTTAATTTTTTTTCTTAACATGTGTCGAGTTTGATTTCATCTCTCAAATAGCGGTGAAATGAAAAATCCATAACTTTAAAAATACACCACCAAAAAAATTGAAAAAAATATGGTGTAGTTAATTGGCGTGTCTACTTCAAAAGAGTATTCGTAGATTTTTCAGTTTTATAGTCAATTGAGAGAAACGTGTCGCAACACAAAACATGTTGAAAATCGACAAGATTTCCCCTAAAAAAAATATAATAATTAGTATATAGATCCATTGGTTACAAACTTATAGTCATGCAGTAATATATTGTGTGTAGATTGTCGTAGCATATTTTGTTTTTGCAAAAAACAAGTTTAACAATTATTTTACGTTTGCAACAAAACATGACTATTTTGTAGTCCTTTCATTTTATATAAAAACATTGTCAAACATTTGCCAAATTGACATATCAAATCTCAATAACAAAAATTGAAAAAATTATGAATAGAAAGCTAACATAATTCTCTCAAAGTTTTTTTTTTACTGAAAAGTGAAATTCTAAACAAAAATATCACTTTTGTTCGCCCAAAGTTGAAAAACATGAAAAATAAGATTTATTTTCTCACAAGACCCCCCAAAATAAACACCCATCTTCATGGATTCACCCTTTGGTAAACCATTGTTGACTATGGTTGACCTTTTTTGGCTATAATTGACTATTAGTTGACCATGGTGGAATATGGTTCAATATGGTTGACTATGGTTGTGCATGCTTGTCTTCATTTGTGGACTAAGGTGTACGTTGGTTAACTATGGTTGACTTTGTTTGATTATGGATGACCACGCTTGACCATGTTTGACTACAGTTGACTTTGGTTGGACATAATTAACTTTGATTAACTATGGTCGACCATGGTTGACTATTGTTGACTTTATTTAACTTTGGTTGACTTTGGCTGACTACGATTGCACATGGTTAGCTAAGGGTGACTTTGTTTTGTCATAATTGAATGTTGGTTGACCTTGTTTAACTGTTGTCTATGGTTGACTGATTTACTATGGTTGACGATGGTTGATTATTGTCGACCATAGTTGACTTTTTTTTGCCACAACTAACCATTCACTAAACTTATTTAACTTTTAACTTTGGTTGGATATGGTTAAATTTGTTTAACTATGGTTGAGTTTGGTTGTCTTTGGTACGCTATGGTTGACCATAGTTGACTATGGGTGGTTCTGGTTGACTATTTAACTATGGTTTAGTGTGCTTAACCATGGTTGATGATGGTTGTCTTTCACTGACCATGGTTAACTATGGTTGATGGTGGTTGGGCATGGTTGAATTTGGCTTGCTTTGGTTTATATTAATATCATATGGTTTACTATCATTGATTTGTTAACTTGATTATGGGTGACACAAGGGTTGACTTTAAAATCATATCGTTATTATTAACCAACCATGGTCAACCATATGGTTAATGATGGTTGACTATCTTTAACCATGGTTGACTTTGGTTGACCATGGTTAACAATGGTTGAATTTTGTTAACCATGGTTGGCTATGGTTGACCATGCTTGACTATGGTTAACTTTGGTTGGCCATGGTTGACCGTGGTTGAATATGGTTAGCTTTGGTTGGCCATGGTTGACCGTGGTTGAATATGGTTAGCTTTAGTTAACCATGGTTGACTCTGGTTGACCTATTTTGACCATAATTGACTCTTGGTTGACCATGGTTGACTATGGTGGAATATGGTTCGATATGGTTGACTTTGATTGACTGGGGTTTACATTATTTAACTATGGTTGACTTTGTTTGATTATGGATGACTATGTGTGACTTTGGTTGGCCATATTTGACTTCGGTTGAGTATGGTTGACCATGGTTGACTATTGTTAACTTTGTTTAATATGGTTGTGACTAATTGACTATGGTTGGATTTCCCATGGTTGGCTAAGGGTGACTTTGTTTTGTTGTAATTGATTCGTTAACCATGGTTAATAATACTAATAATAATATATTATTATTATTATTACTTAGAAACCATGGTTATGGATGGGAATCCATAGTCAACGATGATCAACCATATGGTTAATTATGGTTGAATTTGGTTGAACATGGTTGACTTGTTTAACAATGGCCAACCATGGTTGACGATGGTTGACGATGGTTGACTATGGTCGGCCATGGTTAACTTTGGTTGACCATGGTTGAATATGGTTGACCATGGTTGGCTATTGTTGGCCATGGTCAACCATAATTAATAGACAACCATGGTTTATAATAATATTATTATTATTTTTAACAATCGTATTTGATTATTATTATTATTGGCGTGACTCTGCCCGCCTACCTGCTTGTCAGAAAAAGTTTTCAGGTCTCATGCCAGGCTAAAACAAGCATAGTGCAAATATGAACAGTGATTTTGAGACATCGCTCATCGATCCGTCCATCCACAGTGATCAACTTTTATCAAAGAAATTTTGTTCTGACCTAAATAAAATACTCTTCGGCAATCCTTGATATATCCTACGATTTGTTCATCTGGATTAAAGCCCAGATTTCACACTAAAGACCCATAGACTAAAACCCACAGCACCATCTACGAGAATCTGTGGACAAAGTGACATTATAGTGAGAATATGAGTAAGAGAGACCATTTTCTACTATATTAAAACAAATCTTAACAGAAGCACTAATAGCCACAAGAAATTGATGAGAACAACATACAAACTAGCTCAACATACCGCTTTGAACCGCACAATTATGGTTCAACTCTCCCTCTTAGCTTTAAAATGTTCGAACGCAATTAATGGATGAATCCATAGTTGGGTGTTTCTATTGATGAAGGTTCCCTACAAACCAATGGAATCTGAGTGCAGCCCGAGTGAAAAAATTGCAACTACAGATTCTGAGAGGCTAGAGAAGCAAAATAAAAATTGGAAATGAATGATGCCCAGAGAAAAGACGTAAATGATCATTTTAAGAGGAAAAAAGAAAACGATCCATGGCGATCAGCTTGCAAACATGATGATGCTACGGATGCTCCATCCATTCGAGATGGATTCCGACCATAGCATTAAACAATAACGCTACGGGAGTTGGCAAGCCATCTCTGCATAACAATTTGTTAGCTTTCCTTCCTCTTCCCCACCGTCCCTATGCTGGAGAACATGGACCTTTAGCTCCCTCGCGTGGCAAGAGAAATGGATTAGAAAAAAAAATGGTGGATTATTCCAATAATCCAATAAACCTTTCGATAACCTACCAAATCTTAGTCGTTCAATCTGTGAGCTAGACAAATATTTTTAGAGTTTTATGCCAAAGAAATGCATCTGAGGGCCACCCATCCTTAATCACAGAATAAAAGAGCACGATCGAGTATAGGGTGCAATGTTCATTATAGTTTCCTATCGGCGAAATATGCTTTAAATTTATTGAAATTGATTTAAATTTAAGAAAATATCATGGTTTTAATTTTAGGGAAATCACATGGTTTTAAATTTATTGGGATCTCATGGTTTAAACTTAGGGAAATCTCATGGTTTTATCTGTTCAAATGAATGCTAACATTTGATCTCATGAT
The DNA here is from genome assembly GCA_027924585.1 of Larix kaempferi. Taxonomy (NCBI): domain Eukaryota; kingdom Viridiplantae; phylum Streptophyta; class Pinopsida; order Pinales; family Pinaceae; genus Larix; species Larix kaempferi. The sequence goes on from BSBM01000550.1 coordinate 5,492,673, forward strand.
ATTAAAAAAAATTACTTTTCAAATGAAAGGGAACATTTAATCTCATGCTATTCTAAAATTTTGATCTATATTGCAAGCGCATGGTTTACATTTACTGCAATTGGATACTTTAAGTATAGTTTAAATTTACTACAATCCCATGTTTTAAATTTAGGGAAATTGCATGGTTTTAAACTTAGGGTAATTGCATGGTTTTAAATTTAATGCAATGACATGATTTAAATTTGTGGAAATTTGATGATTTTATCTCATGGATTTCAATTTAGGATTGAATCTCAACAATCTAAAATGCCACTCCGATCTACTTTACAAAAAGTATGAACTTTAAATAGCACGCAAAGATTTTTATTTTTTTTTCCAATCTTCTTTATTTCATAAAACCTTTCATTCCAATTTTATAATCAATTTCAATATAGATGTAAAGATTATTCTTTAATATTTAATATTTTGTTTTATATATCTAGGAAATCGCATGGTTTTTTGAGAGATCTAATTGTTTTTCTTATTTCGGGAAATCGCATTAATTTTAATATTTTATTTATACCGATGACATGCTGAAGATTAAATGATTCTACTTAGGCATATAGTGTCCCAAAACAAATTGGGAGTACACTGTGGGAAGGAACACAGCAAAAATGAAATGGACAAATATGTTAATCTGGTGCATAGAGAAGATGGTAGAGAGTCGCACTTTACATTAACTTATGTTTATATGGTCAGTCTGAAGTTTATCAACATAGATCTATCTAAAAGAGGATCTATCAAGCTCCGAAAGGGATCAAAATTTTCAAAGTGCAAATTTATTTTTAGATTGTAAATGTTGACGAAGTGTGTAATGCAATGCTTATGATTTTAATTTATTTACGGTTTCAAATATTTCAAATTTGATCTGAGTTCACATGTTAATTTTTTATAATATTTTATTATTTTTTATAAAAAACACGTGTCATTTAGAGGATGAGCACGAAAAGAGTTACACATCTCCCCCCTACTAGGTTGTAGAATGCGTCTTTTCAATGCAATTACACAGTAAAGCTCCAGTCATAGATTTGTTTTTGTTTTCTCTATTTATCGCAGGGAGAATTACCTAGTGATTGAAATCGTTGTTAATTAATTACATCATTTATATTTAAGGTAGAAATGCCATGATTATTATTTGGTAGTTATGACTTTTTTATCATTATCTTGATATAATCATCTCCGTGTTTTAGTTTTTTACTTTGAATCTGCGTATTATGTTTTGATACTACATGCTTTTTTTTCAACAAATACTGCACGGTTTTTATATATGAGCTACAACTAATTAATATATATGATTTTATGTTTGTTTTTGTCATATATTTTTATATGATATTTTCTTTTCGAAGTTTAATCAATAGTAATTATTTTGCTTTGTTATTATTTATGTTATAATATTAATTATCATCTTCTCGTATGGTATTAGTTACAAGCAGTAATTATTAGCTTTATTTATTTTCTTATCTATAATATTTTTCTAATGTTAATAATATTATAATTATTTTTTTCCACAAACTAATGTTAATAATGTTGCAATTATCATACTAATATTAATGTTAATGTTAATGATGTTGCAACTATTTTTTTCCACAAATTACATTAATAATCTTAAACATTAGTATTAACATTAACATTAATATAGTATGAAGACTTACATTAATGATAATGTTAATGAATGTTTACTAACATTAACAACATAATGTTCCAATGCAAAATAATCATTTACAAATGTAGAAATGTAACAATATAACATGATAATATTAATATTAATATTTACATAATTAATGATAATGTTAATGCATGTTTATTAACATTAACAACATAATGTTTGGTTTCAAAATAATCATTTACAAATGTAGCAATCTAACATAATAATATTAATTAAACGATAAGCTAACATAACATAACATAGCCTTAGGCCATAATTTATATCAATCTCATACATAAGATAACCCTATAACATAATACATAGATATTTATTACATCATTATTTCATAAATGTGTCTATATAAAGATATTAATGTTATTATTAATATTAATATCAACATATATATTAATGATAATGTTAATGCATGATTATTAACACTAATAACATAATGTTCCAATCCAACATAATCATTTACAAATGTAGCAATCTAACATAATAATATTATGGTTTATGATAAACTAACCTAACATAACATAACATAACCCTAAACCATAATTAATATCAACCTCAATCATAACATAACCTTAAAAGGAAATACTTAGATATTTAAATTTTTAAACATAGTTCTTTAAATATTATTATATTTACGCTTTATTGTTTCATACCATAATCAAACCATATTATAAAATTTATAACCATAATTACACCATAACATTACCTTTTACAATAATTAATATCCATCTCAAACATAACATAACCTTATACAATAATTAACATAACCTTATAAAATTAATGTTAATGTTAACATTAATATTTCGTAAACATCAATGTGAACGACGCAATCTCACATAACATTTAATGATCATTTCATTTCAACATTGCCCTTGGGAAGCTTCCAATAGGACATAATTAAGCATTCATTAATGAAACCACAATTACACCATAACATATAACATAACCTTATATACAATAATTAATATTAACCTCAAACATAACATTACCTTATCAAATTAATGTTAAGGTTAACATTAATATTCCATAAACATAAATGTGAATGTGCTATATGACATAACATATAACGGTCATTGCAATCCAATAGTTGATACCCTTGAGAATTTTCCAATGTCACCTAATTAAACAATAATTAAACCATAATTAAGCATTGATTAATGAAACCATAATTGCACCATAACATAAGTACATAACCTTATACAATAATTAACATCAACCTCAAGCATAACATAACCTTCTCACATTAATGTTAATGTTAACATTAGTGTTAACCTTAATGTTTCATAAACATCTATATGAACGTCACAATCTAACATACATATAATGATAATTGCAATCCAACATGACCCTTTAGAAGGTTTCAATGTGACATAATTAAGCAATAATCACTCATTCATTAACGAAACCATAATTACACCATAACATCACATAACCTTATATGATAATGAACATCAACCCCAAACATAACATTACCATAACTAATTAATATTAATGTTAACATTCATATTAACAAATTAATGTTTTGTAAACATCAATGTGAAAGTCACAATATGACATAACATTTAACGATCATTTCATTCCAACATGACCCTTGGGAAGCTTCCAATTTGACATAATTAAACCATAAATAAGCACTCATTAATGAAACCAAAATTATACCATAACATCGCATCACCTTATACAATAATCAACATCAACCTCAAACATAACATTACCATATCAAAGTAATGTTAATGTTAACATTCATATTAACATTAATGTTTCGTATACATCAATGTGAATAATGTTTCGTATACATCAATGTGAACGTCGCAATCTGACATAACCTTATCAACATCAACCTCAAACATATAACATAACCTTATCAAATTAATGTTAATGTTAATGTTAACATTAATGTTTCATCAACATCAATGTTAATGTCGCAATCTAACATAACATATAACAATCATTGCAATCGAGCATGACCCTTGGGAAGGTTCCATTGTCACATATTTAAACCATAATTAAGGATTCATTAGTGAAACCATAATTACACCTTAACATTACATAACCTTATACAATAATTAAGATCAACCACAAACAAAACATAACATTATGAAATTATTGTTAATATTAACATTTATATTTCATAAACATCAATGTGACCGTCACAATCTGACATAACATATAAGGATCATTGCATTCCAACATGACCCATGGGAAGCTTCCAATGTGAAATTTTACTAAGTATTAATTGTAGGCATTGTACATACAAGCATTGATAATTATTGCAATGTAACAAAACAAATGACAATGTCACATTAACACAACCCTAAACATCGAAATGAGATATAATAATTTAGGAAGATAACAATTAAACCATATTCAACAATAGTTAACCAAAGTCAACCAAATTCAACCATGGTCAACCATATTCGACCATGGTAAACCATAGTCAACCATGGTCATTGAAAGTCAACCAAAGTAAACTAAAGTCAACAAAAATCAACGAGGTCAACCATGGCCAACCATGGCCAACCATAGTCAACCATGGTCAATCACAGTCAACCATGGCCAACCATAGTTAATTAGTTATCCAAAGTCAACCACAGTTAAACAAATTCAACCATGGTAAACCAAAGTTTAAATTCAAACAAGGTCAACCAATAGTCAATTATGGCCAAACAATGTCAATCATAGTCAACCATGGTCAAACATAATCAACCATAGTCAACAAGTCATACAAGGTCAACAATAATTAATTATGGAAAAACAAAGTCAACTATAGTCAACCAAAGGTAAACAAAGTCAACCATAGCTATCTATGGTTAACAAAAGTCAATGAAAGTCAACGATGATCATCCATGGTCAACCATATTCAACCAAAGTTAACCATAGTGGAATTATAATCAAACATATGATTTTAAAGTTAACCCTTATGTCAACCAAAGTTAACCATGGTCAACCAAAGTTAACCAAATTCAACCATAGTCAAATAAAGTCAACCATAGTCAACCATATTCAACCAAAATCAACCAAAGTCAAACAATAATATAATTATAATGAACCATATGATTTTAAAGTCAATCCTTATGCCACCCATGATCAAGCCAACAAGTCAACCATAGTCTACCATGTGATATAAAAAGCAACCAAATTCAATCATGGCCTACCATGGTCAACCATAGTCAGCCATAGCCAACCATATAATTAACCATGGTCAGCCACAATCAACCATAGTCAATTATTAAGCCAAGGTCAAGCATAATCACGCATAATCAACCATGGTCAAATAAATCCAACCGAAGTCAACCAATGTCAACCATAGTTAAACAAACACAACCATTGTCAACTAAACTCAACCAAATTCAAAGGTCAGACATGGTAAACCAATATTCAAATATGGCCAAACAAATACAATCATAGTCCATCATGTTCAACCATATCCAACCATAATCAATTAGTCAATCATAGTCAAAAGTTAAACAAGGTCAACCAATAGCCAATTATGGCCCAACAAAGTCACCCATAACCAACCATGGTTAATTATTCAACCAAATTCAACCATAGTCAAACAAAGTCAACCATATCAACCATCGTCAACCATAGCCAATTATGGCCAACCAAAGTCAACCATAGTTAACCATGAAAAATCATAGTCAACCAAAGTTAGCCATTGTCAAACAAATTCAGCTATAATCAACCATAGTCAAGCATGTTCAACCAAAGTCAACCATGTTCAACCATAGTCGAACAAAGTCAACCATATTCCACCATGGTCAATCATAATCAACCATAGTCAACCATGGTAAACCATAAACAACCATAGTGAACTAGTCAACCATAGTTAAACAAAGTCAACCATGGTCAACCAAAGTCAACCATTTTCAACCAACGTCAACCATAGCTAACCAAATTCAACCAAAGTCAAAAGTCAAACAGGGTCAATTATGGCCAAATAAAGTCAACTTTGGTCAACCATAGGCAACAATAATCAATTAGTCCACCAAAGTCAACCACAGTCAACCATAATCAACTAAATCCAACCATAGTCAACTAAATCCAACCATAGTCAACCATTGTCAAAACTCAAACAAGGTCAACTAAGAGTTGATTATGGAAAAACAAAGTCAATCATAGCCAATATTGGTCAACCAAGATAAACCAAATTCAACCATGGTTAACCATTATTAACCAAACTCAACCATAGTTAGCCATGGTTAACCAATACTCAATTATGGCCAAACAAATTCAACTATGGTCAACCATGTTCAAATAATTCTTAAATATGGGCAATCATTGTCAACCCTCATCAAGCATGGTTAACATAGTCGACCAATAATCAAAAGTTAACCAATAGTGAGCTATAGTCAACCATGGATTGCATATAGAAACCATAGTCAAAAGTCAACCATAGTAAACCATGGACAATTTTGTTGAAGAATATAACTTCAGAAGATATTCTTATTTGTATTATTTGTATTGTACACCCTACGAGGATTATTATTGATGTAATTGATCATATAAAAGGCATTGAAAGAGTCAATGTAAACCTTAACTGTTAGGTCGAATTGGAAAGATCTAGAAAGGAATATTTTATTGTGAATTTGACAAGTCGACATAATTAGGAGAGTCAAGTCGGCCATGTTTGGTAAAAAGGTCACGTCAGTTGATTAGTATAATGAGGAGTTCGACCTCCTTATTTGGTCACCACTCTGACTCATTGAGTTCACATGAGTAGGAGAGATAGAGTCAAGTGAGTAGCTGCTTTTGGATTATTCTTGTTTTGGGTCTTTGGATGAGGAATACTATTATACATTCTGACGAATCTATATAGAAGAAGTTTGCTGTGTTTTTCTACCTCGAGAGGGTTTTCTTCGGATAAAATTATTGTGTACTATTTGTCTATGATGTGGTTGTTTATCTTTTAGTGATCCGTATTGTTATTGCATTTAAAATTATAACATGATATCAAAGTTGGCCTGAAAGAAAACATTGTGTAGTTGTTGGAACTACAGAAACTAGGGCTTCTATTTCCGAGAACTCTCTCCACATATCAACTGGAAAATAGGGTGCAAACAACTCACATCACTAGGGAACATATTTATGTCGAATTAGAATTCAATTTCGAGAATTTTCATTTTTGGGCACACCACTAAAGCTTGGAGAACTAGGGCATCAAGTTTTTGGAGGATCTGTCCACAGAATCGAAAGAAAAGTACCTTTGCTCAACTCTCCTTGAGGAGGCACATCTTTTCCTCCAATGAGTTTCTCAAGATCTCAAACTTGAGAAATTAGGGTTTCTCTAACAAACCCTAGGTCACCTTGCAACGAGATCTTAGAAATCAAATTTTGGTTGGAGCATCTCATTTGGTAAGTTATACTCTCTCTATTTCCATTTTAGGTTCTCATTTTATCATGTTTATCAAGATGACAAATCATACCAAGCTTGAGAATAAGCTTGAAGGGGATGAGAACTTTCGAGCATGGAAGTATAGGGTTATGCTCATCTTAAAAGAGCATGAATTGGACAAGTATGTCACTGAAGGAGTTGTGGAGCTAGATGGATATGAGTACAAGGAAAAGCATAATAAGAATCTAATCAAAGCTAAGAGGATCATAGTTGACTCCATCAAGGATCACTTGATCCCGCACATCTCTTCTCTGAAGACTCCGAAAGAGATGTTTGATGCTCTAAAGGGTTTATTTGAAGAAACCAACATCAATAGGAACATGACCTTGAGGACTCAACTCAAGGCTATGAACATGCAAAACAATGAAAGTATCATGTCTTACTTCACAAGGGTCTCCAATATCAGAGATCATTTAAGTGCAATTGGATACGAAGTTGAAAATGCAAAACTAGTGATGACTACCCTAAATGGTCTTCCAAGATCATGGGAGTCATATATTCAAGGGATATGTTCCAGGAAGAATCTTATCTCATTCAGTTCGCTCTTGGAATCATGCACCCAAGAGGAAGCAAGGATTGCTTTCAGAGAAGAAAAGTTAGGAGATGAAGACAATCAAACCCTAGAATCTCATAACAAGAGAGGAAAGAAAGAGGATCATCATTACAAGAGATCTCACAAGGGTAAAAGACCTCCTAAAGACTATTCAAGCTTTAGGTGCTATCATTTTGATGAGATGGGACACATTGCCAGGACGTGTCCCAAGAATAAAGGAAACAAGAAGAGGCATCATGCTCATGCTGCAGAGGATGATGAACCAGCCAAGAAGAAAGCAAGAGAGGATTCTTCAAGTGATGAAGAATATGTTCTAATTTTTGCACTCATAGGTATAGTATCACTTGGTAACAATGATTGGCTTGTTGATAGCGGTGCTTCTAAGCACATGACAGGTTTCAAGGATTCTCTCAACAACCTAACAGAAAAGGACTCACCTCACAAGGTGAAACTAGGAGATGATTATCAATATCCCATCAAAGGGGTAGGAGAAGCTTCATATAAGCTTGAATCTAGAAAGCTTATCAAAATGAAGGATGTCATATACGTACCTGGTATGGAGAATAACTTACTTTCTATCTCAGCATTAGATGAGAAAGGATTCATAGTAGCATTTGTGAATGGCCAAGTACTAATGTGGCCCAAAGGTAAAACATTTGATGATGCAGTAGTAATCAGAGTGCAAGAGGGAGGCTTGTACAAACTCAAAGGACATCCAAAACAAGCCTTGGTTCATGAAACTATGGAACCAAGTGAATTATGGCACTAAATATTTACTCACATCAACTACAAAGCATTACCAATTGTGAGCAAGCTGGTGAATGGGATTCCATAGATACAGACTAAGCATGAATGCATATGTAAAGGATGTGCAAAAGAAAAGAATGTGAAGAATCCATTCCCAAGTAGTGACAACAAATCCAAAGAAATTTTGGAGCTCATATATTCAAATATTTGCGGGCCTACGTCTTCCAACTCATTAAGAGGGTATGCCTACTATGTTTCTTTTATAGATGATTATTCCCATAAAACATGGATCTATTTCTTAAAATCCAAAGATGAAGTATTTAGCAAGTTCAAGGAGTTTGAAGCCCTTGTAGAAAATTAGACTGAAAAGAAAATAAAAACATTAAGATGAGATAATGGAGGTGAATTTACCTCAGAAGATTTCAAAGACTTATGTAAAGACTTGGGGATTAAGAGGGAGACAAGCACTCCCTATAATCCACAACAGAATGAAACTGTAGAAAGGAAGAATAGAACAATAATGGAAGTAGTGAAGGCCATGATCCATTATCAAGACCTTCCTATGCAGTTATGGGTGGAAGCTGCAAGAACAACAGTATATGTTCAAATATGAATCCACATTGAGTCCTTGAGAACAAGACACCAGAGGAGATGTTTATAGGAGAGAATCCAGAAGTCATCCATATCAGAATATTTGTCTTCCTTGTATACATACATGTTCCGAAAGAGAAGAGGACCAAGTTGGAACCTTCAAGGAAGAAGGGAATCTTCGAAGGCATACATAATATATATGCTAGGCTTCAAGAAGATAAAGACTAGCAGAGATGTAACCTTTGATGAAGATGCAAACTTCAGCGGATCATGGTAGATTCACTCCGATGAAGCATGTGAAGAAGAACCTGAGACTCCTAGAGTTCGAGATACAGTAATGGAAGAACAGATTCTAGAAGAACCTGGAAATCATGATATGACTAAGCCACATAGACCTGTAGATCCACCGAAATATGTGAACACATACAAGAGAAAACCAGCTTGGGCATGAAAGCTTATCCAAGAAGCAAAAAGGTATGGTTCCCTAGAAGGGACTTCCAAAGAAAGCAAGAGATCTAGACCATACTCCAACTATGTGGCATTGTTGTGTGACATCATTGATGTTGAACCGTCTAGTTATGAAGATGCAACTGAAAAGAAAGTCTGGAAGGATGCTATGATTGAGGAGTAGCATTCGATAAAAAAAAATGATGTCTAGGAGGTGGTTTTGAGACTAGAAGGGAAGTCGGTAGTATCTTCCAAATGGATATACAAGATCAAGCATGCGACATACGAAAGTGTCAAGAAATACAAGGCAAGATTTGTGGCTCAAGGTTTCTCCCAAAAAGAAGGCATTGATTATGAGGAGACATTTACTTCAGTAGCTAGATACACTTCGATCAGGTCTGTACTTTCTATAGCCAAAGTGAAGAAGTGGAAGGTACATCAAACAGATTTGAATACTCCCTTCTTGAATGGCGTAGTAGAGGAGGAAGTGTATGTGGAGCAGCCACTAGGCTTCAAGACACATGACAGGAAGACTCATCTGTGCAGATTAAATCAGGCCTGTACGGTTTGAAACAGGCACCGAGGACATGGCACCACAAGATTGATGGGTTTCTGACGAGCTTGGGATTTACTAAGAGTAAAGTGGATTCCAACCTTTACTACAAGGTTGAAGAAGGAAATCATATGATTCTATTGTTGTATGTAGATGACTTGTTCTTGACAGGTGAAGAGCAGCTCATAGCAGAAATGAAGAGGAAGCTTTCCACAGAGTTTGAGATGAAAGACTTGGGTATGATGCATTACTACTTAGGTCTTGAGGTGTGGCAGAATCCAAAGTAACTTTTCTTTAGTCAAGGAAAATATGCGGCAGAAATCCTGAAGAGATTTAGGATGATGGATTGTAAGGCCATGGCCACACTTATGGCATCAAATCTGAAGCTGCTAAGTGATACATCTTCAGAACTGGTGGATGCCACAATGTATAGGAAGATGATTGGTTCATTAATGTACTTTACAAACCCAAGGCCATACTTATGCTTTGCAGTGAACCCTCTGAGTTAGTATATGGTAGAGCCAAGACATGTTCACCTAGTTGCGGCAAGGCATGTGCTGAGGTACCTGAAGGGTACGGTTGATTATGGCCTCAGATATGCATCGGATCAGAAGATTAGCCTTCAGGGTTATGTTGATGCAGATTGGGTCGGGAGTGTCATGGATAGAAAGAGCACATCAGGATGCTACTTCAGTTTGGGATCTGGTATGATCTCATGGTTTATTAGGAAGCAGACAAGTCCGGCACTCAATACAACCGAATCCGAGTATATGGAAACTTGTTCGACAAGCTCCGAGGTAGTGTGATTTCAGAAGTTGCTATCAGGGTTGTTTGATCTTAAGTTAGAGGCGACTTGTGTCTTTTGTGACAACCAAAGTTGTGTGAATTTGTTTGCGAACCATGTGTGTCATGACATGTCGAAGCACATCGGGATCAGGTATCACTATATTTGGGATATGGTGCAAAAGGGAGTAGTGAGACTCCAGCATATAGAAACAAAGGAGTATATAGCTGATGTGTTGACCTCCTCTGTCAAGGGTGAATTTTGAGTACTTCAAATACAAGCTTGGAGTGGTCCAGATCAAGAGGGAGTGATGAGATCGGATGAGGTAGCAGGTAGTCACGGACCATGTGACATAATTGAGTCTCCTAGGCTATGAGAGGATCTGGATGAGCGATGAGGTGATGCAGGTAGTTGTAGTGTGCAACGTAATGGAGCTCCTGGGGTGGACCCACAAGATGGTTTGCTTGGTTCGTGGAAGAGGACAATTGCATTTGGTATGAAAAAAGGACCAGCTCTGCAAGATAGTTGCATCTGGTATGAAAAAGGACCAGCTCTGCAGGATATCTACATCTAGTATGAAAAAGGACTCGCTCTGTAGTGGTGTGCATCCAGTATGAAAAAGAACTAGCTTTGCAGGATATCTACATCCAGTATGAAAAAGTATTAGCTTTGTAGTGGTGTACACCCAGTATGAAAAAGGACTGGTCACTGTACGGGATGATCCCAGCTTGGTTAGTTGTATCTCAGAGTCACTGGTTGTATCTCCAGGGGTAGATCCGAACATGGTTGGTGGTATCACTAGGGGATATCCCAATGTAGGTTCCCCGACGGAATGGGTTGAACTGGTGCAGTAGGCTCTCCGACGGACTGGATTGAGCAAGTGCATGTTGATTGGTGGATACCAGTGTGGTTGGTTGTATCTCCAGGGGTGGATCCCACTATGATTGGTCGTATCACCAACGAGAGATCCCAGCATGGATGTTAAAGTCCTAGATTGGATCTAGGCTACATCCAACATGAAAAGGGGTTGGCTCCGTGGAGAGTTGCATCAAGCATGAAAAAGGGTTGGCTCTGTGAAACTTCTTATGATATATAGATTCAAGAGATGTCATATGTTAATAGTCCGTGTACAAGAAGTGCAATAGTTGGAAGACAATGGTGACGATGTCAAAATAATAACTTCCTTGTTAAGAGGGAGTGTTGAAGAATGTAACTTCAGAAGATATTCTTATTTGTATTATTTGTATCGTTTGCATTGTACACCCTACAAGGATTATTATTGATGTAATTGATCATGTAACATTTATTGAAAGAGTCAATGTAAACCCTAACTGTTAGGTCGACTTGGAAAGATCTAGAAAAGAATATTTTATTGTGAATTTGACAAGTCGGCCCGGTTAGGAGTGTCAAGTTGTCCTTGTTTGGTAAAAAGACCAAGTGAGTTGATTAGTATAAATGAGGAGTTCAACCTCCTCATTTGGTCACCACTCTCACTTATTGAGTTCACACAAGTAGGAGAGATAGAGTCAAGTGAGTAGCTTCTTTTGGAGTCTTCTTGTTTTGGGTCTTTGCACAAGGAATACTATTGTACATTTTGACGAATCTATATAGAAGAATTTTACTGGGTTTTTATGCCCCGAGAGGGTTTTATTGTAAATTCTGACGAATCTATATAGAAGACTTTTGCTGGGTTTTTCTGCCTCGAGAGGGTTTTATTGTAAATTTTGACGAATCTTTCAGTGATCCATATTATTACTGCATTTAAAATTCTAACAAATTATGGCCAAACAAAGTCAACCACAGTCAAACAAATTCAACTACAGTTCTTGACCATGCTCAAACAATTCCTAAATGTGGCCAAGCATTGTCAACCATCACTAACCATGGTCAAACCATATTGAACAATGGTCATCCATAATGAATCATGCTCAAACATGGTAATCCATTGTTAAACATATTCAACTATTGGAAAACTTATTTAGACATATTGAATCATGGCCAATAATATTCAAACGTGTTCAACCAATCAAGACCATGTTGAAGCCAAGTCAACCATGTAATCTAACATAGTCAACCACATTATTATCCATGCTCAAACATGGCAAGACATGCACCTCTTTTGGTCAGCCAAACTCAGCCATAATCATGCATGTCCCTCCATAGTCATCTAATATATTTGTGTCAACATGGGAAACCATGGTTAAACCATAATCAACCATAGTTATTATTTTTAATTATCAACATTTTAACATTTAAATTAATTTTTAATAATATTAAATTATGTCACATTGGAACTTAACCTTTTACAATGTTTGCAATGTGACATAATTGTTGAGGAGCATAGTCACTCTACACAACTCAACTTACATGAATATCATATCACAATAAATTCATTGCCACTAACATAACCTAGAATTTGCAATGAAAAATGAACCTTTAACATCTCAATGAGACATAACAATTGATAATATTAGGAAATATCATTGACAACATTGATCATAAACAATATGAACTACGAAACCATGAATAACATTATTTAGTATAAGTAAACAAATTTGTATCTCAACAATAATAAAATAATTATAATTATTTTATTATTATTTATATAATTTGTTTTTAATTATTATAGAAATAAGAATAAATATATGCTGGTAATGAGTAAATGAGTAGTTGAGTTATCTATTCATCACCTACTAGTTTTTTTTCTAAATTTATTTTTTTAATAATTGTTTATTTGAAATTTTGAATGACATAATGTACATTACATCATCCTCAAGCAATCCTAAAAAATCATAGACCATAATCCATCTCAAATGCTAAAATAAAAATCCACATAAATATAAAAAACAATTTATTTTTTATATATCTATATATTTATTTTCTAACTCAACATTTCTAAAATATTTTCATTATTTTATTTTAGAAAAATATTCTCAATTTTTTTTTTCATCCTCCCCCTAAATACGATCTTCTAGTTTTAAATTAAACATTTTCTAAGTATTTGAAAAACACTTTCACTATGTTGTCCACTAAAAATATCCCCAACAAAAATAATTTTTTCTTCCTCATAAATATCATATTTTCTTTTCATTAAAAAAATATTATATACATAATGCTGTATGGAGTTCCATGAAATTTAATTTTTTAATAATAATACGATAGCTTTATATCCGGAGGTCCGAAGTCATGGATGGGCGACCCTGGCAATTATGTTATGTGGAACGATCGTCAACTTACAATACCATCAACGAAAATTTGTCACGCCGAAAAGACATCGTTAGCTATCATGGCACGGGAGATACAGTCAAAGATATTGTCACGCCTAAAGGACATTGCTAACTGGCACTGCATTTATTGCTGCTATTATAGAGATAGGGATTGACTGTCAAATCGATTGATTATTTGATTAGATTTAATGGTGGATGATTAGGTGATCCATTTCAGGGAATATTATCTAGTCTGCAGGCCATTTAATGTGGTGGCAGTAGATTGGTTGGCTGTTGCCCAACAGCTATTAATCAATTGATTATTTGATTAGATTATTAGATTTAATGATTGATGATTAGGTGATCCATTTCAGGGAATATTATCTAGTCTGCAGGCCATTTAATGGCTGTTGCGCAACATCCAACCAACCTACTGCTGCCATTTAATGTGGCAGCAGTAGGTTGGTTGGATGTTGCGCAACAGCCATTAAATGGCCTGCAGACTAGATAATATTCCCTGAAATGGATCACCTAGTCATCAACCATTAAATCTAATCAAATAATCAATCGATTTGACAGTCAATCAAACATTTCATATCCCATTCCCTATCTCTATAATGGGCGGCTTTGCTGCCTCCGTGTAATCTGCTGATGTGAAATGATAACAAGCCATGTGTATTCATGTCCAAGATTATATTACCATGTTAACAAAATGATGGATCTTTTCGCTTACTTTACCCATTACCTCATTTTGATTTGGATGTAAATCATACACCATTGTTGAATATAATTTTACAATAGAGTTTTATATTTTTATGGTAAAACGATGATCTGTCTTCACCATGAACTACTAACCTGTGTATGCTATTTTTTAGTATTTTGTTTTTAAAATCGAACAGAAAGACTTGGGTAAATGCTTTAAGTTTTGGATTTTATTTTCAAAATTTTACCATAAAATTATTATTTTTATTATTTAAATTCTATTTTTAAATTAAAAAATAATTCTCCTTAACTTAGAAATAACCAAAAGGATGATGGAAAACTTAGAAAGTTTAATCCACATAAAATTATTATTTTTATTATTTAAATTCTATTTTTAAATTAAAAAATAATTCTCCTTAGCTTAGAAATAACCAAAAGGATGATGGAAAACTTAGAAAGTTTAATCCACTCTTGAAATGAAACCCTATACTCAAGTAATAATAATCAACATAAAAGTTTGCATTTTTCACTACTTGTGTAGTGGGCTCTTAACTATAATTTTTGTAAATGGTGGTTCACTGTTTATTAGAGGGTTAGTTTACCAGAAGAATGCAACACTATGCCAACACTGCTATTTCAAGTAGAGAATCAAAGTATGGCCAGAAATACAATCATTACAATATGGGCTCAACAAGAACATCACGTCACTTACAAGAATTGAACCACTTGGGTAGGGAGGACAACAATCATTCCTCCCAACCACTCACACTACAACCAATGAACAACTCTTAACTATAATTATCTTAATCTCCTAAATATACATCATTTAACATGTAAAAACTAGGTTTCCTTCTATACCTTTTTAAGGTATTTTTTAATGGCTTGTGATCAAATTCAATTTGAAACGACTAGTCCTTTATCTAGGTGCACATGTAAACTATTGTCTGATAGAAAAAGGTGAGTAATATATATGTATGAATTTTATTTAGAAGAGAAGTACATATAATCAATGTTCAAGGTGTTGTTTTATATATACATATATATATTGGTTTCAAGTGTATGTATAACAAATGTAAATGTTAATATTGTTAAGATTTAATATGCTAAGACAAAAAATATCAGTCTTACATTCCATTTCACAACAATAGCATATACAGGATCACTGAAAGAACAACAAGCACATCATAAACACAAGAGACACAAATTTATCCTGGGAAACCCTCATGGGGTAGAAAACCCAACAAAGGTTCTTCAATATAGATGACCAACAAATACAAAGATGTAATCCCCAAACATGAGCTCCTTCTCCTCCATTGCATATCTCTCTCTCTCCTATGCGAGTTTCACAAGTGAGTGAATGTGTTAAATGAGGAACACACCTCCTCTGTTTATACACAACTCCGCCTTGACTTTTACTCTAACTAGGTCAGCCCCAACTTAACCACTTAACATAAGGCTGACTGGGCCGACCCCTCTAGGGTGGTCTAATAACCCTTTAACACACATGACTCATACAGGGCCGACCCCCACTAGGGAAGTCTAATAACCCAAGTTACCACATTCTCCACGGAGGAATAAAACATCTCCGGATATACAATAGGGTCTCCACGGAGGAATGAAACATCTCCAGAATAATAAAGTACAAATATAATATTCTTAGAAGTTACAATATTTCAACACTCCCCCTTAACGAGAAGGATATTATAACAACATTTGCAGGAGCAAGGAGTCATCAACTACATGATACATAATACATCTATAAATCATTGGAAGCTTTCTATATACATCATCAGTAACTCAAGCAGTTACTGGAACATCTTCAATACTGGAACACCAACATCTTCAGTACTGAATCTTCATCTTCTACAGCGCCCGAATAGCCACAGCAATATCAACATCTGGATCCTCTCGATCAACATCATCATCATCTGGATCCTCACGATCAACAACATTGTCTTCTGGATCCTCACGATCAAGAGCATCGTCATCTGGATCCTCATGACCAACAACATCGCCATCTGAATCCTCACGATCAACAGCATCGTCATCTGGATCCTCACGATCAACAGCATCGTCATATGGATCCTCACGATCAACAGCATCGTCATATGGATCATCACGATCAACAGTATCATAGCATCATACCCTGCAATACACATGATCCATTTAAGACAGCATAGCATGTCTAGGGACGATGCAGTCCACTCGTCAACTTAGACAAAGTATGAGGACCCCTTTTTCGAAGACATATGTCTATGGATCAATTCAGGGACCGAAGTCCGGGGATGATACAATCCCCTCTCGTCCACTAGGGACCAGTTATCGGAGACATCTGTCTACAGATCAATTCAGGGACCAAAGTCCTGGGATGATACAATCCCCTCTCATCCACTAGGGACCACTTCTCGAAGACATCTGTCTACGGATCAATTCAGGGACCAAAGTCCTAGGATGATACAATCCTCTCGTCCACTGGGGACCACTTCTCAGAGACATCTGTCTACATATCTATTCAGGGACCAAGGTCCTAGGATGATACAATCCCCTCTAGTCCACTAGGGACCACTTCTCGAAGACAGCTGTCTACGTATCTGTTCAGGGACCAAAGTCCTGGGATGATACAATCCCTCCTCGTCCACTAGGGACCACTTCTCGAAGACATCTGTCTACGGATCAATTCAGGGACCAAAGTCCCAGGATGATACAATCCTCTCTTCCACTGGGGACCACTTCTCAGAGACATCTGTCTACAGATCTATTCAGGGACCAAGGTCCTAGGATGATACAATCCCCTCTCGTCCACTAGGGACCACTTCTCGAAGACAACTGTCTATGTATCTGTTCAGGGACCAAAGTCCTGGGATGATACAATCCCTCCTCGTCCACTAGGGACCACTTCTCTAAGACAACTGTCTACGGATCTGTTTAGGGACCAAAGTCCTAGGATGATACAATCCTCTCGTCCATTAGGGACCACTTATCGAAGACAACTGTCTATGGATCTATTCAGGTACCTAAGTCCTGGGATGATACAATCCTCTCGTCCACTGGGGACCACTTCTCGAAGAAAACTGTCTACGGATCTATTTAGGGACCAAAGTCCTGGGATGATACAATCCTCTCGTCCACTGGGGACCACTTCTCGACGACAATTGTCTACGGATCTATTTAGGGACCTAAGTCCAGGGATGATACAATCCCTCCTCGTCCACTAAACCAAGTCTTAAAACCACTTATCAACCTTATCGTTGATATCATCGACCTCATCATCGGGACATGTAACCTCATCATCAACCTCATCGTTGAAACATGTAACCTCATCATCGATACATGTATCCTCATCATCGATACAAGTATCCACATCATTGATACAGTATCCATATCATCGATTCAGTATCCACATCATTGATACAGTATCCACATCATCGATATAGTATCCATATCATCGACCTTACCGTCGATATAGGCAATCTCATCATCGATACAGGTATCCACATCGATACCAGTATCCAAATATCATCATCGACCATATCACTCCCCCTTTCGAGGAGGGTCCTTCTGAATGACACCAAGCTTGTCTCGAAAATACTCAAACTTTACTCGAGACAGAGGTTTGGTCAATACATCAACAACTTGTTCGCTAGTGCCCACATACTCGAGCATTATAGCTCCTTTCTGCACTGTATCCCGTATATCGGATCTCTATGTGCTTTGACTTATCATGGAACACTTGATTCTTTTGTCATCTTGATACAACTCTGGTTGTCACACAGGATCACAGTGGAGTCCACCTCTAAGTCAAATAATCCTGATAACAACTTTCGAAGCCATATCGCTTCACAACTAGCAGAGCAAGCAGCTATATATATTCCGCTTCGGTTGTGCTGAGAGCCACACTAGACTGCTTCCTGCTAAACCATGAGATCATGGCAGATCCCATAAAATAACATCCACCCGATGTGCTCTTCCTGTTTGATACACTTCCATCCCAATCAACATCTATGTAGCCATACAATCTGAAATCATGATCTCCAAGATAATATAGACCAAAGTCTATCGTACTCTTCAGGTACCTCATCACATGCTTTGCAGCTATTAAGTGAACACGTCTAGGTTCCACTAGATACTGACTCAAGGTGTTCACAACAAAGCATATATATGGCCTAATGTTCGTCAGATACATCAATGACCCAATAATCTGTCTGTACAGAGTTACATCCACTAACTCTGATGAGTCATCAGCTAACAGCTTCAAGTTGGAGTCCATGAGAGTGGCCATTCCAACATATCAGATCTTTTCAAGATTCCCACAGCATACTTTCCCCGGTTGAGAAAGATTCCTTCTGAGCCTTGCCATACTTCCAGACCTAGGAAGTAATGCATCAATCCGAGATCTTTTATCTCAAATTCTATAGCTAGCTTCTTCTTGCTTTCCATGATCTATTTCTCATTCCCTGTCAGAAAGAGATCATCCACATACAGTAATAGTATGACAGATTCATCATCCATAGCCTTAGCATCAGCGTTACTTTTGGTAAATCCCAAGCTTGTCAAGAAGCTATCAATTCTCCCTCTGTGACTGAACATCATTCACCCTCTGCATTGAGTGATCTTCTGCATATCTATCTGTGCCATCTACGGTCAGATGGGTCTACTGATATGGGCCTCAAGATCATTCGAACTCTGTGGTGAGTTCCTTCTTACATCCATCTAAGAGAAGAATGTCATCTGTATATAGACACCATCTTCAACCTTGTAGAAAAGGTTGAAATCCGCATCACCCATGGTGATCATTAAGCTCATCAAATGACTATCGATCCTGGGTACCCGTACAGGGCTTTCTTCAATTGAATCCTGGGAGTTTTCTCGATTCATACTTCTTTTTTTTAATTACACCATTAAGAGAATGGTCTTATATAGCCACTTGGAGCAAACATATCGTCATGATCCTCTTCCTCTCTCTAAGAGAATCTTCTAGCCACAAGCCTTCTATAGTATGTTTGATTTGTAAGTCTTCTTGTTGAGCATCCATCACTTGTTCGGTGTTCATCATTCTTCATGATCTTTCCTACAAATCAAAGTTAATTACATGATTAGTAACACTTCATAATCATCAAATCATGTTTTCATTTCAATGATAACCTATTATGGACATAAATACAATCATTACAATATGGGCTCAACAAGAACATCACTTCACTTACAAGAATTGAACCACTTGGGTGAGGAGGACAACAATCATTCCTCCCAACCACTCAAACTACAACCAATGAACAACTCTTAACTATAATTATCTTAATCTCCTAAATATATATCATTTAACATGTAAAAACTAGGTTACCTTCTATACGTTTTTAAGGTATTTTTTAGTGGCTTGTGATCAAATTCAATTTGAAACGACTAGTTCGTTATCTAGGCGCACATGTAAACTATTGTTTGATAGAAAAAGGTGAGTAATACATATGTATGAATTTTATTTAGAAGAGTACATATAATCAATGTTCAAGGTGTTGTTTTGTTTATATATATATATATATATATATATATATATATATATATATATATATGGTTTCAAGTGTATGTATAACGAATGCAAATGTTAATATAAGCACTATAGATCCATCTTAAAAATGATCTATCAAGTGACAAGAGGGATCAAATCTATTGAGGTGCAAACCCCTTTTTAGAGTGCAAATGTTGAGGAACCGTTTTAATTTATCTATTTTGTGTAGTTTTATATATGTGCCGTTGTAAATATTTTAAATCTAATTTGAGATGACATGTTATTTTTTATAATATTTTATTATTTTTAAAAAGGACATGTGTCAGATCCAAAAATAGCATGGAAGGAATTATATATCCCCCTACTGGGTTGTAGAATGTGCATCTTCGGCGCAATAAAATTGGCTATCTTTAATGTGAATGTTAATATAAGAAATTTGTCTAAGCAATACAAAGATTGAAAATCAACATAATATTATAGCGAGTAATGTTAAAGTACAGCGCAAGCAAATAAGAGACACAGGGGTGGAAAAGGTTTAAGTTGTTCTCAACATTGATCTTCATATCAATGATGGTATTATACAGTACAAAGATCATATTCACGTCTAGATCTAGTCATTGACAATTCATTAGTGGATAAGTATGACAAATCATAAGTGATAACAATAACAACTTATCTAGCAGTTAGTGATTGTATAAGGACTTATAGTCTAACATTCCCCCCATCAATCACAAGTTTGAATAATTATACTACTAAATTAACAAGAATTGGTATCATCATCATTATGAAACTTCTGAATTGAGATTCAATGAAGATATGCCTTAAAAGATTCCATCTGAATGTTAAAAATTGAATGAGAGCTAAAAGTTTGGAAGTGAACTACAATGTCAGAACATTTCCTGATTTTGCTAGAAGAAGTTGGCATATTTTGCTAATTTGGTGAACAAATAGGATCAATAAATCCCCTCTGAATTTATACATAATCAGGTGTTGAACATCCCATGAATAGTTGAATAGTTTGTTAAGGAGACAAGTGTACATCCTAGAATTCTCCAATGATGATCTAATGATTTTAAGGGGAGCTTAGATGCCATGTTGCACTTCCCAATTTTGCTTTGTAGATTAGTTGCTAACCAATTGTTTGATTGTAGTGTTGATTGATAGGACTTTGAATCTTGAATCCTTTAACTATCATCAATGATTTCCCCCCTATCAAGTACAAGGTGAGAAGAATATGAAAGGGATCCAAGATTGAGCTTTTGGATTTTTTTGCGATAGCTTAATTTTGATTCCTTGTATCTGGTGGTTTTTCTTGACCACTAACCATGTTCACTTAATCGTGTTTCTTCATTGTAATCCCACCCTTGAGGTGCAAAGGACTACCAATTCAAAATGGGATATATACATGCCCAAATGATCATCTTTAAGAACTGATTGAAGTTTGTTTTCTTTTGTAAATTGACCATTCAAGTGTGTCTTCACCCATGTTTGAACTAGATTGTAAGACTTATGCGTCTTCTTGACTTCTTGGTTCCATTGGCAAGAACTTATATAGACATAATGCATTGTTATTTTATAAACCTTCTTGTTTTTTCATCATTTATCTCAGCAATGATTTGTTGTCCCACTATAAAGACAAGGATAGAGATCAAAACCTTTTGTCTCCAAATGGACAACTCTGTAACAATGATGGCATTCAAGAATTTCTTCCAAGTGTTTGTCATCAATTGTCTCTTCATTATCTTATGGATCCTTCAAATCTTCATTGATGAATCTTGCACTCACAAACTAAAGTGGTTTGTCAATTAATTTGGAATATGAAAGTGTTAGTTTAATATTAACTAGTTAAAAATGGTTTAAGATAACTTTGATTTGGTCAATAATGGGTTTAATGTTGGTGGTTTATGGGCCCATAGTTTCGGGTAACCCATGGTTTTCACATGTGATGAACCATATTTAAAGACTTGAGTAACTTCATTGTAAGATGCTTACAGTGGAAAATGTTGGCGAAATCCAAGACTAATATCTAATTTCTTGAATTTGTAACTTAGCAATATATTTTTTAGATCTTTCAAACATTCATTTCATCCCATGGTTACTTGAAAGAAATATCACCATTCATTTGCAGCAGAAATAAAACAAGGAGCATTGAAAGATACCCGTGCATAAGAGACACAAAATTTTATCCTGGGTAATCCAACAAAGAGAAAACCCAACCAACCTTTCTTAGAAGAAATTAATCCAATTCAAGTACAATACCATTCATGAAGATGAACCCTAACACATCAGAGGTTCACCCTCCTTCACAAGAAACCGTAACAAGGCTAGCGTACTTAAAGAGAATGAGAGAACCCAAAAAAGTATCTTCTTCTTTCCTTTGCTAGGCCTTCTTTGGAGGTGCGCACAAGTGGAGAGAGAAGAGGTATTGTTGTGATTATAAAAATGAAGTGTGAGTGCACTTTATTTATATTCTTCAATCCACTTGAATTTTTCATTAATGGTACCCACTTGTCTTCCTGTTGGGACCGACTTGCCAGTTTTGATCTTTATTTGTTATTTATCTTCAGGGATGACTTGCTATTTGTCTTCAATCTTTTTCGGTGGCTTCTTCAATGTTGTCTGAGACTTCTTCAATGGTTGACTTGACTACTTGCTTATCTATTCATCATAGAAAAGTTATCATTATTTATGTACATATCCTCACATGCATATAAAATTTATCCATAGAGCTTTAATGTTGATTTGACCCCACTCTAAGAAGTCCCGAACACTTCTTAGAGCCTATGTCAAATTCAACATTAGATTAACCTTGTATATTCCACAAGGGGATAAAAACCCATATCAAAATAAACAAGTCAACTCACTCTCATATAGAATGGATCACTCCTTCTTAGAGAATGCAATGTGACCTCAAGCTTCCTTCTTGGAGCATTCTTTCTTAGAGTAATCATCTTGAACCTTGTTTATTGTTATTCACTTCCCATGACTAATTAAGGCTACGCCATGCATCATCCTGTACCAACCTTTGGTCACTTTTCATGACCTTTTTGGGATAATGTCTGCAGAATGTTACCCGATGCTGTAACCATGGAGAAACATCAACACTCCCTCTTAGTGAGGGGAACATTTTGTAGCATGCCAAGCTTTGTAGTTGGTGACAATGGTCATAGAAGACATGACATGCTTCTCTTCTAAGATTCTCATTTGGTGAGTGTATCATTACTTCCAATCCTCACCCTTGGAAAAGATTATGTATCACTACCAAGCTTCTAAATTGGCGAGAATGTCAGAATCCATCTTGGATATATACAACATCTTGGTCCTTTCACCTCTAGCAAATCCCCATGAGTGAATGTATCATTTATCACTAGCATAGCCTTGTGAATAAATGTCTACCCTATTGTTTCCCATCTGTATGTCTAGACCATTCACCACTAGCATAGCCCTGTGAGTGAATGTCTTCCCCATACTGCTCATTTGTATAAATATCACAATTCACTTCTCGTGAATGTATATCTCTCATATGTAATATCATCATGGTGTCTGGGCCATTCACTTCTCGTGAATGTCTGTTGCTCGTCTGTAGGATAATCATGGTGTCTGGGCCATTCTCTTCTCGTGAATTTATATGGTCATTCAATTCTCGTGAATGTCTTCCCAATGCTTCTCATCCATCAATAATCCCTCTTATTGAGACAAACATTCTCTATTACGCCAAGCTTGTCCCTGAAGTATACAAAATTTGCCTTGGATAGAGGCTTGGTGAGAATTTCAACTATTTGCTCATCTGTGGATATGTACTGGAGCTTCACTTCCCCCTTCTGCATAATGTCATGGGTGAAGTTATATTTGATCTCCTAAATAGTTCTGCAAGAAGCATCTGAAGCCACACTACTTCATGACTTGCGATACTGGATGTGATAGACTCCTCATCTACTATACTGAGTGCTACAGAAGTCTAAACATGATATCATAGCTCATATCAACCTAAAGTGGTATCTGAGGCGCTCTTTCTGTCTACTACACTCCCCGCCAAGTTAGAATCTGTATACCTCTGCAGCCTCAGTTCACCACCTAAGACATATCTCATATCCAATTATACCACATATGTACCTCAACACATGCTTTGTTGTAACCCAATGTACGTGCATTTTGTCTCAACCATAAACTGCCTTAGGGTGTTCACTGCAAAGAAAATATCTAGTTTTAACCAGGTACCAAATATGAATTTGAAGTAGAATCACTTAGCTTCTTCAGATTTGTTTGTATATAGTGGAATCCGTCAAATCTGAATCTGAAGTGAAATCTCTCGGCTTCTTCAGATTTATCATCATAGGTGTAGCCATGGATTTGCAGTCCATCATCTTGAATCTCTCAATATCTCAACTGTGTACTTCCCCTGACTGAGGAAGATCTCTCTTGGTCTTTGCTACACCTCAAATCCTAAGAAGTAATGCATCATGCCATGATCCTTCATCTTAAACTCAGAGATCAAATTGTTCTTGAAGGGGGAGGTACCTCTTTCTTTATCAACAAACTATGTTGCAGCTACTCCCTCTATGCAGGAGTACCCTGATCCCTCTGCATCTAGACATCCTACTCCCTCTACATATACACTCTCTGCATCTCTACATATAGGTATCAAGCACTGAAACAAACTGTTGCCTTCTGCACTTGTTGATCCCATCCATGATTTTCTCTAAGCCTGCAACTGGCTGACTCCATATCATGTATAATGTGTCATCTATACTACATGCTAGATCTTATAGATCTACCTGGAATTCATCACTGAATTCCTCTTATATCTTAGACAAATCTTCCACACATCATTCTTCATGATGGACTAATACTCTTTCATCATGAAATCTTTCCAAACCTATTGGTCTGTTGTCTCCTCATAACTATAATTTGGAGTCATTGATGTGACTCATCAATGCCATATACCTTGAGAACCTCTGAGGTCTTTTGATTTCCTTGAAAGTACCACTTGGAGTTGCATACTTCTCTACATACCGATAGGCCTCCAGATATGAATCACTGGATCTCAGACTCCTGTCTCTCACTGTGCACACAAGAGATATAACTCACTCTTGTCTTACAGAAGATATAACTCGTTTTTGTTACTTACAAGGGGTATGACTCACTCTTGCCTACTCAAGACTAACTCTTGATTTACAGAATATATAACTCACTTCTGTCATTCACATGAGATATGACTCACTCTTGTATTGAGCATAACCTATCATACTGGATGCATGCACTTTGATAGCCTTCATAATGAGCCATTCAATACATGACAAACATGTCCACAAGTGTTAACCGGGACTATATAAGTTGTGGTATCCATCAATAACATATCAATTTAACTTAAGTAAATAAAACTCATTACTTAAAAACATTGAATACTTATATTTGTTGTTGACTCACTCTTGATCTTTTCCTCCTTGGAGGTATACTATCCTCCACTTTCTAACCTCAACACCTTGATCTTCTTTGTCAAGTTCTCTACCTGAGCCTTAAACTCTTGGAACCTACTGAAGTCTTCATCCTTGGTCTTCATGTTGGGAGAAAATCACAAAGTCACTCAATTCACAAGATCCAAGACCCTCTTAGATCTACCATCACTGTTCAAAAGTTCCCTTGCCATTCTTTCCAAGTGTATAGTCCTTTCTAATATCTTCGAACTCTACTTGGAGCTCTAGAATACTTCTTTATGAAGTGTGCCTTGGTATGATAGTTGGTATGTAAGTGTAGACTTGTCTTCTTTGTCAAGACTTTCATTTATCAAAATTTTGTCTTCTTCTCACCATTTCTTCTTCCTTTTCTTTTCTTCTAAGGACATTGAATAGAAAAATGACCAAGCTTATAAAACTTGAAACATTTTAATTTTGAGAGATCCCTCTTCTTTTGATCTTGAACTAAGGTTGGTTCTTCATCTCCATTTCTCTTATGCTCTTGGATTATCATGTGATTGGAAGTACTACTATCCACTGACCAAGTATCGCTACTATCTGTAATAGTTACATTAAGAGAAGAGACAAAAGAATACTAGAGCTCATATGCATCATCCAACCGGTCTTCTATTTTGGACACCAACTTGACAAAATATGAAAATATGATCCATAAACCCTAGACCCCAAAATTAGGTGACAGGTCAAATTTTGAAAATTTTCAAAGTTGAAATATGATTCACAGATAGATGCGCCCTCCTTAGGTGACCTACAGAATGCTAGGATCGAATCTAATGTGTGGCAAGAAGGGTCCGAAACTGAAATACCTAGTTTTTAGAAACTTTAATTCTAGCAAAATTAGGTCAAGACTGAATTTTCACAAAAACGAGATTTGTTTCCACATATAAGTGCGCCCTACTAGGGCGACCTCCGAAACACTATTTGCAAGTCCATTTTGTGGCTGGAAATATCCAAACTTGAAAGCCCTAGTTTCCATATTAGGGAAAAAACAATCATTGGCAATGGCTTCTTTTAGTACTGCTCTGATACCATGTTGAATTTTTAACTTAGTAGTAAAATTTCAAAAACTTTCAAACATTCATTTCATAATTCATATCATACCATAGTTAATTGAAAGAAATACCACCATTCATTTTCAACGGAAATATAACAAGGATCACCGAAAGATAACCATGCACAAGAGACACAAAATTTAATCTCGGGAAACCCAACTGGGAGAAAACCCTGCCAACTTTTCTTAGAAGAAATTAATTGAATTCAAGTACAATACCATTCATGAAGATGAACCCTAGCACATGAGAGTTTCTCCCTCCTTCACAAGAAACACTAACAAGGGTAGAGAACTTAGAGAGAATGAGAGAACGCAAAAGATTATACTTCTTCTTTCCTTTCTTAGGCCTTCTTTGGAGGCACGCACAAGTGGAGAGAGAAGACGTGTTGTTGTGATGAAAAAATGAAGTGTGAGTGCACTTTATTTATATTCTTGAATCCACTCAATTTTTTCCTTAATGGAGCCAACTTGTCTACTTATTGGGGCCAACTTGCCAGTTTTGATCTTTATCTCTTATTTATCTTCAAGGCTGACTTGCTATTTGTATTCAATATTTCTTTTATGGCTTCTTCAATGCTGTCCGGGACTTCTTCAATGGTTGAATTGACTCCTTGGTTATTTCTTCATCATAGAAAATTTATCCTTGTTGATGTCCTCCTCACATGCAGATCAAATTCATCCATAGAGATCTAATGTTGATTTTATCCCACTCTAAAAGTCATAGACACTTCTTAGATCCTATGTCAAATTCAACATTAAATTAGACTTGTATATTATGTAAGGGGATAAAATCCCCTATCAAAGTAAACAATTCAAATCACTCTAATATAGAATAGATCACTCCTTCTCATAGTACTCCTTCTTAGAGAATGCAATGTCACCTCAAGATTCCTTCTCGGAGCACTCTTTCTCAGAATAAGCATCTCAAGCCTTGTTTACTATTAGTCACTTCTCATGACTAATGAAGGCTACACCAGGGGAAACATCTCAAGCCTTGTTTACTATTAGTCACTTCTCATGACTAATCAAGGCTACACCAGGGGAAACATCTCAAGCCTTGTTTACTATTAGTCACTTCTCATGACTAATAAAGGCTACACCAGGGGCAACATCTCAAGCCTTGGTTACTGTTTACTATTAGTCACTTCTCATGACTAATCAAGGCTACACCAGGGGCCATCCTCTACCAACCTTTGGAAACTTCTCATGACCTTTCAAGGAGAATGTTTGTAGAATGTTGCTCGATGTTGTAACCCTAGAGAAATATCAACATAATTGGTGTTGGTTTTCCCTATATAGGGTTTCTAGGGTAAAAATATGTGTTTTTTTGTGCATTATTTGTTATTTCTAACATAAAGAAACTAATGTATTTTTCGTATCCTAAGCCATATCAATTTGTGTTAGATTGTAGTTCTTTCCAAGGTCTAACAATCATCATGGAAAGATAATGCTAGACTTGACTAATATGTTCTTCAAATTCACATTTACTACTGTTATTGTTAGTTTGTGCTTTTGCTTGAGACTCATATTCAAAAATTTTGTTCATCAATTTATTTCTTATCATTGATTCCTTATCATCATCAATCTATTGATTACAACACTAAGCACTGGACTCAAGCTCTATACAATAGATATTTGTGTAGGACTATCACATGCAAATTATATTTTGAACACACACAACATATTCAAACTTCTCACATCTCGAAACGCACAAATTTGACAAAAAACGTGAATATTTTGACACGCGTAGATCTAAACTATTTTCACTATAATGGATACCTTTATATATAGCCATATTTCATATTTAGGCCAAATTAAAGAAAAACAAATATAATTACCAAATATCATTTAAAGAAGCCTGTAAACAACAATTTCATACCAACAATTTCATAGTATTTTCATCAAATATCATACTAATACCTTGAAAAAATAGCACCGAACAAATCACATGAAGCATATGAAAACATGCTTACAATTCTCAATGACAAAAGTACAAATCAGTTAATTACTAGATCTCTTGATGATTAATGATAATTTATCGTCTTTGTCATTGCATCTCCAAAACATAATGGATATCCTTTATGTTGTTGTAGGCACTATGGTTTCTTCTTCCCCATCATTATCATGGATTACTACCATGGAGATATCGGGACCTTAATACCAAAGGTGATATGATACCATGTTAAAGTATAGAGCAAGAAATTAAGAGACATGGAGTGGTAGAAAAAAGGTTAAGCCATTCTCAACATTGATCTTCATACCAATGAGTGTATTATATAGTACAAGGATCATAGTCACCTCTAGATCTAGATGCCACTCACAACTCATCAATGGATAAGTATGACAACACAAAGTGATAAGAATAACAACTCATATGAAAGGTGATTTAGGACTTTGTGATTGTATAAGGACTTATAGTTTAACAATTAAGAAAGTAAACAAGACCTAAAATTTTAACTAAATTATGATGTGAGATTAATAAAGTACAAAAAACCTAGAAATGTACATAAAATAATGATAAGCAAATTGCATTGACACTTCATTCAATAATAAAATTATCTTGAATAAGAAAAATAACCCCAATCATGAGATTAAAAAATAAAAGTCAAACTAAGCAAAGTCACTGCACTTAAAAGTACAAGCAAAAGGTAGTGCCATGATTGACTTATTAAGATGTCTATTCCTAATTTTATCAAAATATTTTGACCCATTCAACTATTATTTAATTGAACTAGTTGTCCAATTATTACTAAAATATGCTCTCTTAAACTCTACGACTCAATATAATATCTAACCTGAACTTGATTAAAATGAAAATCATCAATGCAAACATTGCTACATTTATGTAGAACATACAACATATGACTATATCCCTTCACACTAAAAAGCATAGTCACAGGAATCGCGACCTAAATCGTGATTTTCCAATTTAAATCGGAATCGACACTCAAATGATCTAATTCAGATATTTCCGAGTTTGAATCGGTCAATGCAAGTCAAACTTGTGATTTTTTCCCTGACTTACGATTTAAAGCTTCAATTTTTTGAACTGTATACCCATGGAAATATTTTAAGTTCAATTGTGACTGTTTCGGTCATTATTTTGCTTGTTGGAGGTGTTTATGCCTGTTGGAGGTATTTCTGCAAGTATTTTAAAAATTGGTTTCTTAGACGCGGACTAAAATTGAGTTGACTAGAAAAGGTTCCAAACTAGTTTGGTTCAGTATTAGTTGGTAATATTAATTTCTTAAAGTAAAAGTGGCATTCTCCTTATCTTTCATTTTCTATCCTTTTACTAAATCTTTAACATTACCATTAATTGTTGGAACCAAATGATATGTAGTTTCATCACACCCATGGATCTTCTAGAAATAGTTATTCGAAAGACAACAATTGACTAGCAGAAAAGTCGAATGAAGGCTCAATTGAGTGGTCCACTGGATGTTTGATGGAGCAATCAATTAGATGGTCAGCACATAAATAAGTAATCAATGGAACATCGTGGTCTTTCATGAAACAATTAGAACCAACGACCCTTACTTGTGGACTAGATATCCCTCAATTCAAGGAAGTTTGTTAGATCTAGAGACTATAAAATAATGGCATATCGATTGTATTGATTCATGATGATATGCTGAATTGTAATGTAATAATGCATTGTGATGTTCTGATCATAATGCGCTGTGCTTAAGTGTTGTAAATGGCGTCTTTAAACACCACCTATGCTCTTGGAATATATTTATACCTTCTACCTTTTTTCTATCATTTGTCATGTTGTTCAAAGGTGCTTTCCCAACATGGTATCAAAGCTATTGATTTTTCCCTATATTGTTTCTCAGAAATTGTGTTGAGTTGGATCTAGGGTTGATCCACTCTAGGATGATTATTTATCGATGGTACCTTTGAAATTGGATTGGATCTATAATATATCAGAAGGATGGAATTCAAGATTGAACTTGTTATTATGAATGGTCATAACTATGCAATCTAGGCACCATATATGGAAACATTGCCGGAGAGCAAGAAAATCTAGCAGTATACCAAAACTATTATTCTAGATCATAGGTATGACCAGGCTAAGTTTGTCATCAATGAAAAGGAATAACGATGTTGTTGGGGTCATCATGACCTATATTTCAAGGGATATTTTCTTTCATGCAAGTGGGATGAACTGTCCTCATGCTGTCTGGAATATGTTGAAGTCATTTTTTAATAAGTTTAATGAAAGTCAAGTAATACAAATAGAGAAAGAGTTGATCTCTCTAGAACCCCATTCCTTTGAAAGGATTGAGGACTATTTTGCTTGCATCAAGGAGCTGCAATTGAAATTGGGTGAATGTGGGAATTTTTTTTCAAAGAAGGATGGAGAGCTCATTGAACTAGTCCCGGTGAATCTGAAGACACCATAGGATGTGTCCTGCTCCTCAATCCGCCCCAATTGGATCTCATGTAAGGAAGATGGTAAGGACTTATCCTTTTATACTTTATATTATTTATTGATCAAGGATCAACAAAAGATTCTTGATGAAGGGAAGCTTGGTAGCAAACACTAGGCTCACTTTCTCAAAGGCAAGGTCAATCAAAATGATAAAGAATGAGGTTGATTGAACACTCTGAATAAATGGCAGGAGTGTATCAACCAACCTACTAAATTAAAATTTGCGAGTCAGCATTGACCAAGAAGAATTGAAAGAATAAAACCTGCCACTGCCGTGGAAAAGTGGGACATGTGGAGAAAACCTGTTAAAAGAAGACAAAGGATTTCAAATAAAATGTCAAGTGTCTTGAAGAAGACATGTCGACTGTTCGATTGATTAACTAAACTCAAGATAATTTTACCTTTTCTATCAACACTTCCCATGCATTACATGCCCACACCACTCAGACTGAGCGATAGTTGATTTTGGTTACACTCATAATATGGCTCCATACTCTTCCTTAAGTGGAGCTCCAAAAATTAAAATTTATGTAGCTAATGATTATGCCCTCACAGTCGTTGGAAGCGGAGATGTTGAATGTTGACATGGTAGAATATCCATTGTTTATCACGTCCCTAGATTGAGCACAAACTTTATGGCGGCTGCTCAACTTACAGAGACTAGAAAGGATGTTGAGTTTTGGTCAAATTGTTTTATCATAAAGTATCAGAGGCACATGAAGACATCTGTTGCTATAGGTTATCCAGATCCCAAAGATGGGCTATATAAGTTTTGTGAATCTCCTGGGAATGATTCTGGATCAACTTCTCTTGTTTCTTAGATCGACGATCGAATTTGAATTTGGCATGAATGACTTGGAGATATGAACTTTTGAATTTTGAAGATGATGGTAACAAAGAATATGGTTACTAATCTCCCAACAAACTTTCCACCTAAGAGATTTTGTACATGATGTATTCTTGGAAAGCATCATCAAGCACCCTTTGATTCCAGGAAAGCACGGTGAGCACATGACCGACTGAAACTTGTTCATAATGATATCTGTTGCATGAAGGAACCCGCATTAGTAGGTGTGAATTATATTTAAACTTTTATTGATGAGTTATCTAGGTTTAAATGGGTCTATTTCTTGAAAAATAAGAGTCATGTATTTGAAATATTCAAGGAATTGAGTGCATTGGCTAAAAACCAATGTGGTTGACCTATTAAATATTTTAGATCATACAATGGTGGAGAATATGTGAGTGAACAGTTTGAATATTACTTATCATAGAATAGTATCTCTTGGTAGAGATATGTCCCTCACACCCTTTAGAAAAATGGAGTGGCAGAGAGGAAGAATAGGACTTTGGTAGAAATGGCTTGATGCTTATTGTAGACCAAAGACCTTTCGACTAAATTCTGGGAAGAAATTTTTTACTGCTCAAGCTATATCCTAAACCTTGTTTTGACTAGAGATGTCATCGACATGAATCTAGTCAAGGAGTGGCAAGGAAGGAACTTGTTTGTTGGAAACCTCATAACAATTGGATGTGTTGCTTGGGCACATATTGGTGATAACTGCAGGAAGAACTTTTATACAAAGAGTCATGCTTGCATCATGATGGGCTATTATGATGAATCAAGGGCCTATCGTCTGTTTGACCCTATCAAACAATAGACCATCTTGAGCAGGAATGCAATCTTTGATGAGAAGACTCCACATATTAAGTTATTGAAATATTCCTCTGGATTGTTGCATAGTGATCCTTTGGATATTCTTGAACAATCTAGATGGATTGTACCTTCTTTTGAAGCTTCAACCAAACAATCAACATATCTCCTGAGTTGACTAGTAATCGGTCTACATCAACTGAACATGTTGAACTGCATACACAATATATTGAAACCAACTAACTTGGTCCTTGTTGAGGCCTCGGGGGTGCAGAGTAAATGCAACGTGTTGGAATAGATCCAAGGCTCCCAACAGAGGGTGAAAACCCAGACTGAAAGGCTTCGAAAGACCCTACACAAGGGCAGTTCTATCCCCAGCTTGTATGGTGTGGAATTCTCCCACGGATATTCGGCCTCCGTTGGCACTCTATGAGTCGATGGGTTTGATCGATTGATCAAAAGTTTAACACAAAAAATAGAAGCTTAAAACTAAGTCTGCTCTAACTTAACCTATTGAAGATAAAAGGATCTATTCTGAGTTAGATCTATGCTAAAGAAAGACTTGTTTTTGTGCAGATCAACCTTGGTGTGGAAAGAATAAGTGGGTTTATCAACTTTAACAAAAATGTCAAGAAGCATATGCACTTACTCACTTAAACTATAATCCATTAATGATAATTAAAGGAGGATAATTCAAGAAATTTAAACCTGTCCAAGATCAACCTGTAATCACTGTGTTAATTGAAAAATTAACATTGATTAAGTAGCTGCGAATCGTTTGCAGAAATCGATAAAGAAAGTATCTTAATTAAAGAAATTTAAGAAGATATTCTTATACAACGATCAGTCATAAGAAAAATCAATACAACCGATCTGTGCATTAATTTGTACATGCAAAGGAAACACACCCTGTAGATGAATATTTTGGAATTAGAAATCAGACACCATCAAAGAAATTTGACAATAAACAAGAGATGATTCGAAAGATTACTTTACTGTATTAAGAAGTTCGTAAACAAAATTACAAGGCTCTGATAAAACAGAGTATCTCCATGTCCTCTCCTGCTGATTTCTGGCCCAAAAATTATCAACCCCTCTCTCTCAGAAGTATCCCTTCTTAAATAAGGTTTACAATTGAGTACAAAAGAGAATCCCAAAAGATAGGGATTACAGAGTTTAAATCCGGCTATTAATCCAGGGAATCCGGCCATAATAATCTAAACAACTCTAACTCAGCAAATTCCCTCTGCTTCAAGGTGAATTTTGAACAAAAGTCATCTTGGAATTTATGGAAAATCTTGTAGCAAAATTGGAGAATTTGTCAACAACTTAATAGCTATCGACAACAGGGAATAGTCGGTCCTCGAAACCTTCCTGCTAAATCACCGTAGAATCTCCTGGGTGATCCATAACGCTATCAAAAACAGAAAAATCGGACAACGGGTCTTGTTTCACGGGAGCCGGTGATGTATCGGGTTCTTCATTAATTATGAGATCTTGGATAATAGAATCATCTTGATCATGCAAATGTTCACTTCTTTCTTCTTCGTCCTTTTGAGGAGGCGGTAAACAAACAGGTATAATTTCAGAAACTTCTTCTCCGCTACCACTGTCGATATCAGGAACACCTGCGACCATATTTAAAATGAGTGACAGAGGATCAAAATGATTGAATATGATGAGCTGCAATGATTACCGTCATGCGAAGTTGGGGATTACAATCATTTAAAATGGAATGAGACGACGTCACAGCATGTTAATCCGAAAAGGATCATAACAAGTACACCTTCAGCATAATCTAATGTCGCATCTGAACACTGTCATTACAGGTCAATCTTATCAAGCAATGATGTTTTCAAGGATGATCATGCAGTGCAAAGTGAAGGGAGAATCCCAACCATGATGACGGCGAAAACAAGACATTGCAACGTAAAATTGAATCATTGAATCTCATCCATTGGATCAACTAAATGGATGGTGAGGATTTAGCAATGCAGGATGCGGGATAAGACTTTGGGAAATTATTTCTAAGTTTATTCATGATTCCCAAAAGCCACAACCCGAAAATTTGTTAAGATTTAATATGCTAAGACAGAAAATAGCAGCATTACATTCCATTTCACAATAATAGCATATACAGGATCACTGAAGAAACAACAAGCACAGCATAAACACAAGAGACAGAGATTTATCCTGGGAAACCCTCATGGCGTAGAAAACCCAGCAAAGCTTCCTCAATATAGATGACCAGCAATATACAAAGATGAAACCCTGAGACATGATCTCCTCCTCCACAATAGCAGACCTCCCCCCACAAGTGCGCTATCCTCAAGTGTGTGAGTGTGTCAAATGAGGAACACACCTCCTCTATTTATACACTACTCTGATATGTATTTTACACAAGTACATGTAGGCTCGTATTTAACCATTAGGTTAAATACCCCATTATAACTGACTGGGCCGACCCCCACATGGTGGGTCTAATAACCCTAGTTACCACAACCAACTCGGAGGAATAAACATCTCCGAATTTATAGTATAATCACATCGGAGGTATGGAACATCTCCGGAATAAATAATATACAAATATAATATTCTTTGAAGTTACAATATTTCAACACTCCCCCTTAACGAGAAGGATATTATAACAGTATCTGCACGAGCAAGGAGTCATCAACATCATACATGATACATCTATAAATCATTGGAAGCTTTCTCAACATCATCAGTAACTTAAGCAGTTACTGGAACATCTTCAATACTGGAACATCAACATCTTCAGTACTGAGTCTTTATCTTCTGTAGCACTCAAACAGCTACAGCAACATCAATATCTGAATCCTCACGATCGTCAGCATCGTCATCACACGATCATCAGCATCGTCATCACATGATCATCAACATCGTCACACACGATCATTAGCATTGTCATCACACGATCATCATCATCGTCACACACGATCATCAGCATCGTCATCACACGATCATCAACATCGTCATCACACGATCATCAACATCGTCATCACATGATCATCAGCATCGTCACACACGATCATCAACATCGTCATCACACGATCATCAACATCGTCATCACACGATCATCAACATCGTCATCACACGATCATCAGCATCGTCACAC
The DNA here is from genome assembly GCA_027924585.1 of Larix kaempferi. Classification (NCBI taxonomy): domain Eukaryota; kingdom Viridiplantae; phylum Streptophyta; class Pinopsida; order Pinales; family Pinaceae; genus Larix; species Larix kaempferi. The sequence continues at coordinate 5,528,585 of BSBM01000550.1, forward strand.
ACGATCATCAACATCGTCATCACACGATCATCAACATCGTCATCACACGATCAGCAACATCGTCATCACATGATCAACAGCAATACAAGTATTCATGCCAATACAAGTGACCATATCAACAATACGAGTATCCTACCGACTCAAGTAGCCACATCATCAATACAAGTATCCTACCGATACAAGTAACCACATCATCAATACAAGTATCCTACCGATACAAGTAACCACATCATCAATACAAGTATCCTACCGATACAAGTAACCACATCATCAATACAAGTATCCTACCGATACAAGAAACCACATCATCAATACAAGTATCCTACCGATACAAGTAACCACATCATCAATACAAGTATCCTACCGATACAAGTAACCACATCATCAATACAAGTATCCTACCGATACAAGAAACCACATCATCAATACAAGTATCCTACCGATACAAGTAACCACATCATCAATACAAGTATCCTACCGATACAAGTAACCACATCATCAATACAAGTATCCTACCGATACAAGTAACCACATCATCAATACAAGTATCCTACCGATACAAGTAACCACATCAAAAATCACTTTCTCGGAGACCATACGTCTACGGATCAATTCAGGGACCGCAGTCCGGGGATGATACAATCCCCACTTCTCGGAGACCACACGTCTACGGATCAATTCAGGGACCAAAGTCCGGGGATGATACAATCCCCATCACGTACATTTTGAACCAAGGTCCAGGGACGATGCAGTCCTATCTTCAATTCTCGGAGACATCAGTCTACGGATCAATTCTGGGACCTCAGTCCGGGGATGATGCAATCCCTTGCCTGCTCATTCAGGACTTCATTATCGGAGACCCAGTTTACGGCTCTATTCTGGGACCTCAGTCCGGGGACGATGCAATCCCCTGCCTGTTCATTCAGGACTTCATTATCGGAGACCCAGTCTACGGCTCTATTCTGGGACCTCAGTCCGGGGACGATGCAATCCCCTGCCTGTTCATTCAGGACTTCATTATCGGAGACCCAGTCTACGGCTCTATTCTGGGACCTCAGTCCGGGGACGATGCAATCCCCTACCTGTTCATTCAGGACTTCATTATCGGAGACCCAGTCTACGGCTCTATTCTGGGACCTCAGTCCGGGGACGATGCAATCCCCTTCCTGTTCATTCAGGACTTCATTATCGGAGACCCAGTCTACGGCTCTATTCTGGGACCTCAGTCCGGGGACGATGCAATCCCCTGCCTGTTCATTCAGGACTTCATTATCAGAGACCTCACGTCTACGGCTCTCTTTAGGACTGAAAGTCCAGGGATGATCCAATCCCCTCAACTGTCCACTAAGGACTTCATTCTCGGAGACCTCACGTCTACGGCTCTCTTTAGGACTGAAAGTCCAGGGATGATCCAATCCCCTCAAATGTCCACTAAGGACTTCATTCTCGGAGACCTCACGTCTACGGCTCTCTTTAGGACTGAAAGTCCAGGGATGATCCAATCCCCTCAACTGTCCACTAAGGACTTCATTCTCGGAGACCTCACGTCTACGGCTCTCTTTAGGACTGAAAGTCCAGGGATGATACAATCCCTCTTCTTTCTCGGAGACACCTGTCTACGGCTCACTTTAGAACAAGTGTTCAAGGATGATACAATCCTCACATGTATTCTCATCAATACAAGTACAAGTATCCTCAACCATACAAGTACATTAATCAATACATGTATCATCAAAAGTATGTATTCTTACCAATACATCTTATCATCAAAAGCATGTATTCTCACCAATACATCTATCATCAAAAGCATGCATTCTCATCAATACATCTCACGTCAAAAGCATGTATAAGTAAAGCTAAGTATTCTAAGTATAAGAGTCCTAAATCTAAATATTTCTAAGTATCTAGGTGTAGAGAACATGTTACCTCAACATCGACCTTGTTGTTCGATGAGACAATCTCATCAGCAGTGACTATACTACTCCCCCTTTCGAGGAGGGTCCTTTTGAACTACACCAAGCTTGTCTCGGAAGTATTCAAATTTCACTCGAGACAGAGGTTTGGTTAGTATGTTGGCAACTTCTTCACTTGAGGTAAAGGTTTGGTTAGTACAACGGTAACCTGTTACAAATTCAAACTTTATAGTTCCTTTCTGCGTCATATCTTGTTAGTTCCCTATGTTCTTTGACTTATCATGGAACACTAGATTCTATGTCATCTTGATACAACTCTAATTATCACATAGGATCTCAGTTGGTTCTATCTCTAAGTCAAACAATCCTGAAGCCAAACTTCTTCACAACTAGCAGAGCAAGCAGCCATATATTCTGCTTGTGCTGAGAGCCACACTAGACTGCTTCCAGCTAAACCACGAGATCATGGCTAATCCCAGACAATAAAATCCTCTCGATGTGTTCTTCCTGTCTGATACACTTCCTGCCCAATCAGAATCTGAATAACCATCTGAAGTCATGATCTTCAAGATAGCATTCTATTGTGTCCTTTATGTGCCTCATCACATGCTTTGCAACTATCAGGTGAACACATCTAGTTTCCACTAGATACTGACTCAAGGTGTTCTCAACAAAGCATATATCTAATCTAGTATATGTTAGATACATCAATGATCCAATAATTTGACTGTACAGAGTTATATCCACTAACTCTGATGAGTCATCTCCTAACAGCTTCAAGTTGGAATCCATAAGAGTGGCCATTCCAACATATCAAGTCTTCTCAAGATTTCTTAGCATACTTTCTCTGGTTGAGAGAGATTCCTTCTGAGACTTTCCATACTTTTAGACCTAGAAAGTAATGCATCAATCTGAGATCTTTCAATTTCATTTCTACAGTCATCTATCTATGTCATCTCTCATCAGATGGGTCTATTGATATGAGCCTCAACATCATTCGAACTCTGTGGTGAGTTCCTTCTTGCATCCATGTCATATGTGTATAGAAGCCATATTCAACCTTGTAGCAAAGGTTGAGATCCATATCACCCATGGTGATCATTAAGCTCATCAATTGATTATCGATCCTGGGAACCATATAGAACTTGATTCACACTTCTTCTTTAATTACACCATTAAGAGAATGGTCTTATCTTAGCCACTTGGAGCAAACATCTCATCATGATTCTCTTCCTCTTTCTAAGAGAATCTTCTAGCCATGAGCCTTCTATATTTTGTTTGATTTGTAAAACTTCTTGTTGAACATCCATTGCTTGTTCAGTGTTCATCATTCATCATGATCTTTCCTACAAATCAAAATTAAGTACAGGATTAGTAATACTTCATAATCATCAAATCATATTGACATGGTAACCTATTATGCATACAGATATCATTTATATAGTTATGCAACTAATTTGACCAATACTTTGGCACAACACTTTCCCATATCCTGTATGCATACAATGGCTATCTAGATGCCTTCCATCTCTACCAGAACATACTATCGAGAGTGTGCACAGCTCTCGGCATGTCAGCAAAGAGGTTTCATTCTAGACAAGCAACAATGGAATGTTTGTCCAACTTACCAATCATATGCACATTAGTTGTATACTGTTCAATGCTCTATGAATGTTTACACTCAGAATTATATATTCTAGGAATGCAAATATGCATACAACCTATTACAGGCAATATCATTACTATTTCAAATAACAACTCAAATACTTATCTTTTATGTTTGTGTGGCTGCCTCCCACTTGATCTTCTGTATGTCTTTTGAACTTCTATTCATTCTGTACCACTGTGCATGCTCAAGAGTGCACTAGTGTCATCCTCATGAACTCATACACAAACATACATTCATTAGTATATTCTCAAAACATTCTAATTCTAAATCATCTTGTATTCATAGTTTCAAGGAAGTCTTCTTTTACTCATGCATATTCTTGTTTGATCTAGTTAGTTAAATCATCAACCAAGATAAGAGACATAATATGCATAAACCCTTGATTACTAACTTTATGAATAAGCATAACCAATCATACCAAGTATACTTATATAAGGGATCCTAACACAAGGTAAGATTCTAACATGACATAGGAAAACATACCTGGATTAGTATACCTGCTTAGTTATGTACAACATACCTAAACAATCTCTTCAATGATTTAGAGATCCTGAGCTAGAACCTGCATGTATCATAGGTTAAGCATAATATAACAAAGTCATACATACCTCGTAAGTAGAACAAAGATTATGGATGAGTCTTTGTCTTCATGTTGAACTTGATTTGTCTTTTGTGATGTACCTGAATCTTGTTAGCAGACAACATCAACCTCACACAACATCATAATGCATTAGTACAATCATAAGTGTCAACACCCTAACCAATGAATATCTTCTATCATGCATTCATAATTTTGTTAAGGTGATACAACAAATATAAAATCAAGATTGTACTAACCGTAATAACATGAAGACAAACATACCATAAACTTAATCATGAACAAATCTCAAAACATACCTCGATGAGTCATACCTGTCGAGATCGCTTGTAATCTCCTTATGTAAAGCCTTAGCCTCATCTCCCTCTGAAACAGGAACTCCTTCACTTATGCAGGTGACCAATCCATCTTCTTCTAGGATTAACCCTATCCACTTGATTTGCAAGAACTGGACCTTGATGAGCTGGATATCGGTTTGTCAGAGAAACCCCAAAAATTAAAACTTTGAATTTCAAACTTCCGAAAGGATAGAAATATGTGCCTTGATGAGCTGATCAAATTGATATATTCAGAATTTGAAAACTGCAAAGTTTCACTCCTCAATTTTGCCTTTGAAACTTCCGGATTCACTGGACGTGACCCTGAACTGGGGTTTGATGAATCCCACTCTTCTGCCCAATCAAAATGTTTGATCCAAAGCTCTAAGCTTCTATTTTTCTGAGGAGCTTCCAGCCATGGTCACAAATTTCAAAAATTCCCATTTTTACAGAAGCCCTAATTTTCCACTTTTCTGATCAAAGTCCCGAACTAGGGTTTGATCAAGCCCGACCTTCTGCCCAACCAAAAAGTCTGATATTGGTCTCTAAATTTCTATTTTGATGAGTAGCATTCAGCCGTGGTCTCCGTTTACAAAAATTCCAACTTTCTTCAAAGCCCTAAATTCCGGAAGCCATGAATGAAGGTACTCAAAAATAATTCTGTTTTGACAGAAATATGTACCTTATTGTTTCTGGTGTAACTCCAAAATTTTCAATCCACAGGGTCTGAAAAAGTTTTCTGAGATAGCCTGACCTGTTATCTTTCCATCCTGACAGGTCTGACCTCAATTGGATTCTCTGAGAGAGAGTTATGTCAAATGTCGCAACGTGACCTGTTTTGGGATAAAACAGAAGAGCGAACTTGTACGGCGTGCCACGTGTCACTGTTTGAACTTCGGCCTCTAAAAAACTTTCCTGAGGTAGCTCGGCCTGTTAGCTTTCCATCCTGACAGGTCTGACCTCAATTGGACTCTCTGAGAGAGAGTTATGTCAAGTGTCGCAACATGACCTGTTTATGGGATAATACAGGAGGGTGAACTTGTACGGAGTGCCACGTGTCACTGGTTCAACTTAGGCCTCTAAAAACGTTTTTTGAGATAGTACATACTGTGTACTACCTGTCACTTTTTACGAAATTGCATTTGGAGCTTCCTAGCCCAAGATATGACCTTTTTCCCAAGGTCACCTTATTTTGACTCAAATCTGGAAGAGGCAGAAACCCTATATTGTACAGATCATAAATCACAAAGTACAACGAATTAGAGGTTTTCCTTTGGACACAAGGTACCTGGATATTTCATCTTCGTCCTGTAACAATTTTAGATCCGAAAAATTCGCCAAAACGGATTTATAGTGAAAGTGCTACGATGACTGGTTTTTGTTATGTAAAACCCTAACCTTCAAATTGTCGTAAGTAAAGCAAGTGTCGTTAGTGCCATACCTTGTCTCCCTTTAGGTTAGCTCTGATACCATGTTAAGATTTAATATGCTAAGACAGAAAATAGCAGCATTACATTCCATTTCACAATAATAGCATATACAGGATCACTGAAGAAACAACAAGCACAGCATAAACACAAGAGACAGAGATTTATCCTGGGAAACCCTCATGGGGTAGAAAACCCAGCAAAGCTTCCTCAATATAGATGACCAGCAATATACAAAGATGAAACCCTGAGACATGATCTCCTCCTCCACAATAGCAGACCTCCCCTCCACAAGTGCGCTATCCTCAAGTGTGTGAGTGTGTCAAATGAGGAACACACCTCCTCTATTTATACACTACTCTGATATGTATTTTACACAAGTACATGTAGGCTCGTATTTAACCATTAGGTTAAATACCCCATTATAACTGACTGGGCCGACCCCCACATGGTGGGTCTAATAACCCTAGTTACCACAACCAACTCGGAGGAATAAACATCTCCGAATTTATAGTATAATCACATCGGAGGTATGGAACATCTCCGGAATAAATAATATACAAATATAATATTCTTTGAAGTTACAATATTTCAACAAAATTGCGGGTTTCGGGATCACTCACATGGATCAAAAATACAAAACATATTTCCGAAAGCCACAACCCAAAATTTGCGGGTTGCAGGTTTTGGAACATACTAAGCAACTAAAAAGAAAAAGTTGGGATCCGAAATCCGAAAGCCGCAACTGTGGGTTTCGGAGTGACGATTCCCAAAATTATTAGCAAGGAGTTCCCACATCCCGCACCTTTCGGGTTGCGGGTTTTGGGATTACCAAAACCAAACAACTGAAAATTGTTTTCCTACAACCCGCAACTGTTGGGTTCAGGATTTTGGGGTGTCAGAAAGTCGGGTTTCGGAAAGGCAGAAAACAAGCAATAAAAGACTTGAAATTTGAATCTCTCTGCGATCAAAACACTCGGAAAAATTCTAAGGGAATCAATACAAATTAAGCTAAGCAAAGGCATAAGTACAAGATTGCAGAAACCAAGCTAAAAATTCATATTCACAAGAACACTTGTACGAATATCTTTGCACAAATTAAAAATCGGGGCTCTCATGCTTGACTGAAGCATGGGATCTGTTGTGGTCACAACAAATGGCGAATGGCTGGGAAGAACCAGTTATCTCTGCAAACAAACTTTTAGTCAGAACGGTGCACTGGTCAAATGCCTTTTCCAACCTGAAATTTTAGAAAATATTTGTAAAGAGACAACCAATGAGCAGAAAACATAAGATTGATACGTTCCCATCAATGACCATGTTAAAAGTAATGCAAATCTGATAAGGAGGATTAGGAGACAGTAAGACTTCTTAATCATTATGCAATCATTGAATCAACAGCTTGTGATAAACCTGGGACAAACTTAGAACTACTCATGGATATCCAATTTACACATCACCTTGATTTATTAATTGGTTTTATACACAACGATCTTTCTTAGTATATACATAGATTTTTTTTTCTTCTCTTTTTTTTCTTTATATATATATATATATTTTTGGAATAAATTATAAAATAATACCTTGTTGATACAAGACCACTTCCCTGACTTGGTAATTAGATATTGACAGCGCCATTCACAAACCTAATCCAGAAACTGATCAAGCTGGCTCGGTAAGGAGACCCCTTATCCTTAAGATGTGAAACTAAAGGCAACTATCATGGCTTGGTGACCACATGCTGATAGCTTCAGTCCAGATCAAAACCATGATCATGGTAGGGATGGCTTGTGATAATACCCCCATGTCCTTGCATACAACAGGAATCTTATAAAAAGAAAATACAGATATCATTCAAAAGACATAGACTACAAGGCACTGCCGAGGCTTGGTAACCTCATGATGACAGCGTTACTCACCAGTGTTCTGTAGATCATTAGTGGACCGACCTGTGATAGGATCTCCCACCTCTCAGGAAAACTGAGAGTCATCTTCCAAGTGTGGTGGCTTGATGTGAATATGTCATTCCACTAAAACACTTATGAACCTAAAGGGATGGCTTGTGATAAGACCCCCCTCCTTGCAGCCTGCCATTATTCAAGAAAATTATTAAGATGGTGACTGTAATAGGATCCAGAGTAGATAAACCTGACCAGGTTATTATGATATGCTGTGACAATGAGACATAAAAATAAAAACATTCCAACCATTTCCTGCATCTCAATTAAACAGATAAATTTTTTAAAAGGTAATGACCACAATGGAAAGATATCAATATCGAGGTCCTGCATCATTCGACTGTACATTCTTTACAAAACATATTCTGATATCAGCCAAAAGAGGTTGAGACCATCATACCATCTCGCAAGTTCAAAATAGAGATCATATTAAAACTGGCTTCCAATCACTGCCAAATGTGTGGAGCTTATTGTTCAAAAGAAAACAATCCAATCAATACAAAATAAAACACACGCCAAACCTACGTACAAAAGTACCAAATTTTTCAAACGAAGTACTTTTTGAGCAGTGAAATATTCACTGGATAAGTTTCTACAACTACCTCCAGTGTTTGTAATCAAACAGTGTTGGGACCCATCTTTTCTGTAATAATGAAAGGTCCTAGCCAAAGGCGTTTGAATTTGGTATATTGGTTTTTATCCTTACGTTGTTTATCCCACCTTAATACCAAATCCCCAACTGAGAATTCTCTAACGGATGAATATTTTTCATCAAACCATCTCTTCACCATCTGCTGATGATGATATAACTTATTCTTAGCCACTTCTCTGTCTTCCTCCAGTTTAAGCAGTGTGTCAATTCTACACTGAAGGGAAGAGGAGTCATCTTCTTGGATGGATTGGGCTAATTGCAACGAAGGGATGGTGAGGTTAGCAGGAAGAACAAATTCCTTTCCATACACCAGACAGTAGGGTGAGTTCCCGATTGTTGCCTTAGGGGTGATTCGGTCTGCCCAAAGAGAATTATAGAGCTGTGTGTGCCAATCTTTATGATGAGAAGCTACAGTCTTTTTGAAAATATTTATCAGATTTTTGTTTGAAGACTCAGCCAAACCATTACCCCGTGGATAATCATGGGTATAAAACTTTAACTTAATCCCCTTTTCAAGGGCATAATGTGTCAAATCAATCGAGGAAAAATATGATGCATTATAAAAAACGAGATATTCTGGGGCACCAAACCTTGTAATTTCTTTCCTTGTAATCAAGGAAAGAAATTACTTGGTTTGCATTACATTGTCTGAGTGGGATTGCTTCATTCCATCTGGTAAAGTAATATGTGGCTGTAATAATGTACCTATGTTGCAGGGATGAGATGGGGTTTATAGGTCCAATAAAATCCAGTCCCCACTGCTGAAATGGGAACTGGATTGTGACTGGCTGCAAAGGGAAAGCTGATTTCTTAAACTTCCCTGTACATTTCTGGCATGGTTCACACCTTCTTACATAGCATATGCATCTTTAAACAATGTAGGCCAGTAATGCCCTGCTCTGAGAATTTTATGAGCTGTAGTTTCTCCCGAGAAATGGCCTCGAGCTGGTCCTATATGAAATTGAAAAAGAATATCATTAGTCTCATGCTTTTCTAAACATATGAGGAAAACCCCATCATAGTTCTTTCTAAACAAGACTTCATTAATGAATTGATAAGGAGCAGCTTTCACCCTTAATGCTCTACGTTTCTTAAAGTCAAGGATTTCGGGAGCAAACCCATGGTTTAGAAAGAATTTGATATGATCATACCATTCGAATGTAGAAGTATCAATAACATTGACAAAACCTGTTGGGGCATCTTCCTCCTGCTCCCATTCACTCTGTTGTTGTGCAAGATCATTCGACTGAGCAATAAGAAGACAGAGACCTTGTCCTTTCACAATTTTGGCCGGTCTGATTTCTATACCATACTCTTGCAGGGCTGTCATCCAATAGGCCCTTTTTTCACCCAATTCCTTCCGGACTAACACATTTCTAATGGCAGAGTATGGGACAATAACCTTTGTTCGAGATTTTAACAAATAAGTCTTGTAGTGCTTAACAGATTTGTAAACTGCATAGGCCAATTTGTCAATTTGGGAATAATTAAGCTCTGCACCTTTAAATGTTGAGCTCATGAAGGATATCGGGATCTCAGCATCGTTGTCGTGCCTCTGTGTCAAGACAGCTGCATAAGAGAAAGCAGTGGAAAAAGTATAGAGAATAAAATCTTTATCAAAGTCAGGGGACATAAGAGCAGGAGCTTCAGCAATGGCTCTTCTGATTTCAATGAAAGCATCTTTATGTTCCCGCGACCAAGTGAACTGTACATCTTTCTTGACTAATTGCTGTAAAGGTTTAACTATCTATGCAAAATTAGGTACAAATCTATGAACAAAATTGATCTTACCTATGAAATACTGCATGGCCTTGCGTGAACGTGGCAAGCCAATTTTTGAAATAGCATCAGTACGTTCCGGGTCAATAATCATACCTTCTTTGGACACGATAAAACCGAGAAGTTTTCCTTCTGTGACTGCAAAGATAGATCTCTTTGGATTGAGCGAAATCTTGAACTTCCTGCAACGTTCAAAAACCTATTTCAAGGCAAAATGATGTTCATGTCGCTTCTTAGAATATATTGTGATATCATCAAGATAAAATACGACAGAGTTATGCATTAAACCTATGAAAGCTATATCCATAGCTTTTTGATACGTGGCTCCGACATTTATCAATCTAAAAGGAATTTGTCTGTAGGTGAAAGTGCCCCAGGGTGTTCTAAACGCGGTTTTCAATTGGTCATCGGGAGAAACCATAACTTGGTTGTATCCCAAAAAACCATCCAGGAGTGAGAACATTTAAGAACCAACCACCTTTTACAGAATCTGCTCCATAGGTGGAACAAGATAGTTGTCTTTTTCTAAAGCCCGATTTAAATTTCAGAAATCGACACACAGTCTGATTTCACCACTTTTCTTACACACGAGCACCAAATTGGAAATCCATTGGGTGTGTCTGACAGGAAAAATGATTTGGGCTACCAACAATTTTTCTAATTCTTTTTTCACAGAAGGTTCCAAGCTAGGGTGCATTTTGCGCAATTTCTATTGATAGAATGGTATCTCTTGGTATCATAGAATGGTATCTCTTGGTAGAGATATGTCCCTCACACCCTTTAGAAAAATGGAGTGGAAGAGAGGAAGAATAGGACTTTGGTAGAAATGGCTTGATGCTTATTGTAGACCAAAGACCTTTCGACTAAATTCTGGGAAGAAATTTTTTACTGCTCAAACTATATCCTAAACCTTGTTTTGACTAGAGATGTCATCGACATGAATCTAGTCGAGGAGTGGCAAGGAAGGAACTTGTTTGTTGGAAACCTCATAACAATTGGATGTGTTGCTTGGGCACATATTGGTGATAACTGCAGGAAGAACTTTGATGCAAAGAGTCATGCTTGCATCATTATGGGCTATTATGATGAATCAAGGGCCTATCGTCTGTTTGAACCTATCAAACAATAGATCATCTTGAGCAGGAATGTAATCTTTGATGAGAAGACTCCACATATTAAGTTATTGAAATCTTCCTCTGGATTGTTGCATAGTGATCCTTTGGATATTCTTGAATAATCTAGATGGATTGTACCTTCTTTTGAAGCTTCAACCAAACAATCAACATATTTCCTGAGTTGACTAGTAATCGGTCTACATCAACTGAACATGTTGACCTACATACAAAATATATTGAAACCAACTGACTTGGTCCTTATTGAGGCCTCAGGGGTGCAGAGTAAATGCAACGTGCTGGAATGGGTCCAAGGCTCCCAATAGAGGGTGAAAACCTAGACTGAAAGGATTCAAAAGACCCTACGCAAGGGCAGTTCTATCCCAAACCTGTTTGGTGTGGAATTCTCCCACATATATTCGTCCTCCGCTGGCACTCTATGAGTCTATGGGTTTGATTGATTGATTAAAAGTTTAACACGGAAAACAGAAGCTTAAAACTAAGTCTACTCTAACTTAACCTATTGAAGACAAGAGGATCTATTCTGAGTTAGATCTATGCTAAAGAAAGACTTGTTTTTGTGCAAATCAACGTTGGTGTGGAAAGAATAAGTGGGTTTATCAACTTTAACAAAAATGTCAAGAAGCATGTGCACTTCTCACTTAAACTATAATCCATTAATGAAAATTAAAGGAGGATAATTCAAGTAATTTAAACCTATCCAAGATCAACTTGTAATCACTGTGTTAATTGAAAAATTAACATTGATTAAGTAGTTGCGAATCATTTGCAGAAATCGATAAAGAAAGTATCTTAATTAAAGAAATTTAACAAGATATTCTTATACAACGATCAGTCATAAGAAAAATCAATACAACAGATTTGTGCATTAATTTGTACATGCAAAGGAAACACACCCTGTAGATGAAAATTTTGGAATTAGAAATCAGACACCATCAAAGAAATTTGATAATAAACAAGAGATGATTCGAAAGATTACTTTACTGTATTAAGAAGTCTGTAAACAAAATTACAAGGCTCTAATAAAACAGGGTATCTCCATGTCCTCTCCTGCTGATTTCTGACCCAAAAATTATCAACCCCTCTGCCTGAGAAGTATCCCTTCTTAAATAAGGTTTACAATGGAGTACAAAAGAGAATCCCAAAAGATAGGGATTACAGAGTTTAAATCCGGCTATTAATCCAGGGAATCCGGCCATAATAATATAAACAACTTTAACTCAGCAAATTCCCTTCGCTTCAAGGTGAATTTTGAACAAAAGTCATCTTGGAATTTATGCAAAATCATGTAGCAAAATTGGAGAATTTGTCAACAGCTTAATAACTATCGACAACAGGGAATAGTCGGTCCTCGAAACCTTCCTGCTGAATCGCCGTAGTATCTCCTGGCTGATCCATAACACTATCAAAAACAGAAAAATCGGACAACGGGTCTTGTTTCACGGGAGTCGGTGATGTATCGATTTCTTCATTAATTATGAGATCTTGGATAATAGAATCATCTTGATCATGCAAGTATTCACTGCTTTCTTCTTCATCCTTTTGAGGAGGCAGTAAACAAACTGGCAGAATTTCAGAAACTTCTTCTCCGCTACCACTGTCGATATCAGGAACACTTGCGGCCATATTTAAAATGAGTGACACAGGATCAAAATGATTGAATATGATGAGCTGCAATGATTACCGTCATGTGAAGTTGGGGATTACAATCATTTAAACTAGAATGAGACGACGCCACAACATGTTAATCCGAAAAGGATCATAACAAGTACACCTTTAGCATAATCTAACGTCACATCTGAACACTGTCATTACAGGTCAATCTTATCAAGCAATGATGTTTTCAAGGATGATCATGCAGTGCAAAGTGAAGTGAGAATCCCAACCATGATGACGGCGAAAACAAGACATTGCAACGTAAAATTGAATAATTGAATCTCATCCATTGGATCAACTAAACGGACGGTGAGGATTTAGCAATGCAGGATGCGGGATAAGACTTTGGGAAATTATTTCTAATTTTATTCATGATTCCCGAAAGCTGCAACCCGAAAATTGCGGGTTTCAGGATCGCTCACATGGATCAAAAATACAAAACATATTTCCGAAAGCCACAACCCAAAAATTGCGGGTTGCGGGTTTCGAAACATACTAAGCAACTGAAAAGAAAAAGCGGGGATCTGAAATCCGAAAGCCGCAACTGTGGGTTTCGGGTTTCGGAGTGACGATTCCCAAACTTATTAGAAAGGAGTTCCCGCATCCTGCACCTTTCGGGTTGCGGGTTTCGGGATCACCAAAACCAAACAACTGAAAATTGTTTTCCCACAACCCGCAATTGTCGGGTTCGGGATTTCGGGGTGTAGGAAAGTCGGGTTTCGGAAAGGCAGAAAACAAGCAATAAAAGACTTGAAATTTGAATCTCTCTGCGATCAAAACACTCGGAAAATTTTTAAGGGAATCAATACAAATTAAGCTAAGCAAAGGCATAAGTACAATATTGCAGAAACCAAGCTAAAAATTCATATTCACAAGAACACTTGTACGAATATATTTGCGCAATTTAAAAATCGGGGCTCTCATGCTTGATTGAAGCATGGGATTTGTTGTGGTCACAACAGTCCTTTGATTACTTGTTTGACTTGGTGGGTTGCTAAGACCATTGAAGCTATTGGAACTAATGTTGGTGACATTAATATCAATTGCAAACCCATAGTCATAAAAAACATGGAAGTGTTTCCTTGATGGATCATGTCGTTGAAACCTATTGTCCTGACACCTATATTGATGTGTAGGGACAACCTGTATGGGATAATTCTATTCATGTTGAAATTGATTCTTCACTAAAACATAAAAATTGGGATTTAGTTCCCCAACCACATGGAAATAATGTTGTGAAGTGTCGATGGGTCTACAGGACCAAGTTTAACTAAGAAGGTACTGTTGAAAGTGACAAGGTTTGTCTAGTAGCCAAGGGATTCTCTCAACAAGAAGGAATCAACTACAATGAAACCTTTGCTCATGTTGTAAAGATGAACCTGATTTGACTGATTCTTTCACTTGTTGCTGAATTTGGATGCAAAGTTCATTAAATGGATGTGAAAAGTCTTCTTTGCATGGAAATTTGTCTAAAGAAATATACATGGAGAAGCCTCATAGTTTTGTGATGGATTATAGTCTTGTTTGTTGACTTAAGAAGTATTTGTATGGTTTAAAGCAAGCCCCACATGCTTGGTATTAGAATATTGATCGTTTTTTCATCAATATTGGATTCAAACATTGTGAATCTAATCACAGCATTTATGTATTACATGTTCATGAGGAGACTTTGATTGACGCATTGTATGTTGTTAACTTAGTCATAATTGGAAACAATGTCGACTTAATTCTGAATTTGAAGAAACAACTTGTAGATACCTTTGAAATGACTAACCTTGGTCTTTTAAATTTATTTTTGGGCATTCAAGTGCTATAAATGAATGATAGTATCTTTATTTCTCAACCCAAATATGTGTTGGATCTTTTGACTGTGACTCTTCGATATTTGACACCACCATTTATCGATATTTGGTTGGTATCCTGATTTACTTAACTCACAGTTGGCCTAATATCCCCTTTTCTATTAGTGCGGTTTCTCGGTTCATGTAGGATCCCAGAGAAAGACACTAGAAAGATGCAAAGTGAATTATTTGATACATTAAGGGTACTATAATATCCCCAATACAAAAATAATTTATATTAACTCATTTGGAACCTCCAAAAACCATTTGAATCGAAACTAGGAAAACTAGTCCAATATTTTGCCTAAAAAACACTGTTTTTCCTAACAATTCCAAACAGATCCTAACCCCTTTGAATTCTCCCAAACAACCCCAAAATTACTCAAATACATAAAAATCAAGCCAAATTTCCCACTAATCAACTTCATAGGATTTTTTATGAACTTTTAAATACATAAGACTCAAGATTGCATAATCCATTTTACTTATTTACACATTGAACAACTAGTGCTTGTATATTGGACAAAATATGAGGAAAATACTGAGGATTTTTATTATGAAATGGAAAAAATAAGAGAGTATATAGATGGATTATATATCATCTACAAAATCATGGAGTAATCTATTGCAAAGAGAGGAGATATGATTATCACAAAACTGACAAAAGAAGAAGGGGAAAATCCTGCTCCAAATGTCAAATTTGCTCCAATGGTGCGCTCTCCTTCTACATAATTCAAACCCAAATTTCATATACGCATCCTAAAGTGCACCCTACACCAAATATTGATATGTACATTCATTCCTACATCCCTCTTGATATTTTCACATCAACTGGCGCTCCCTCCTCAAGAAAGAACTACCAACACTCAATCTTCAATCCAGAAAACACCAACAATTTGGAATGCTACAAAATGAGATCCAAAATACTTCAACTTGAACTCGAACCAGAAACTAAACATGGAATAAAACTCATTTCATTGAATCTCAATAGATAAATTAGGGTGATTCCTCCTCTCATTCTATCTAGGGTGGAATCTTCCACCACCGAAACTAGTTAGAATGGAAAGGGTCACATCTTCCAAGCTTGACTCAAGCTCAATAGCTCTCCAATTCGAATTGAAAATGATCAAAAGCATTACCCTCATGTTCCTACGGCATTTTTATAAGCTTCATAGAGGCTTTTCCTGCTCATTCTAGAATTCTCTGATAAAAATAATAATAAAATTCAAATTAATGGAGAGAATCACTATTCATGGCACATCAACTCACTTCTAATGTTATTTGGAAGAACAAGGACCTTAAACACCTTTGGAAATTCAAATTAGGGGCTATATTCCTTGATTTGGGTGATTTACGACTAAATTGTGGGCCCACTCTCCCATCATGCACCCTCCTTGGCTAAATTTAGGGCCCAGAGTTTCCATAACTTGTCATAGGTTACCATAGCTTGTCATAGAGTTTGTCATAAGCTGTCACAGATTCCTTTGGGGTTTACACTTCACTAATGCGCCCTCCTTATATATTTTGATCTTGATAACTCTTCATGATATTCCTTGGGAGTTAATCTTCCCCTAATGCACCCTTCTTTGGCTATTTTCATCTCGGGGGGTTAAAACTCATGAGATGCCCTCATGATGGGATTCCATCCACCTTGGATGGGAGTTACACCTCCTAAGGGGCCCATTCATCCCCATATGTTCCCTCTTTGTCTGATTATACCATTTACACGTCATTTATGAATTTATTGCCTTTATTATTGCAAATTTATGACCCACATCACCCCTTCTTGATTTACATTTGAATTTACATAGTGATTATATGCCAATTAATTCCCTAGTCAATTTGAATTCCACTTGAAACTATGAGAATTAAATAATTTAGTGGAATTTCCCATGGTTCCATCATGGAGGGGAAATTATAGTCCTCTTTGCCCAAGTTTGTTTGTCCTCAAGAAATTGCAAACCTAGGTGTTGCAGTACCTATTCACCTTCCCATGTAGCATCCTCACTTGGTAGATATTTCCACTAAACAAGGTACTCTCAGATGGTTTTGTTTCTCAAATTCCTTTCTTTTATCTACAAGACTCTCTCCAAAACCAATGTTAGTTTTCCTTTATCATATAATGGAGGAAGCTCTGTTAAAACTGTCACTTGCTAGCCAAATGATTTCTTGAGACATGAAACATGGAACACATTATGGATCTTAGTTCCTTGCGAGAGATCTAAATCATATGTTGTCTCCCCACTCTCCACACAATTTTGTAAGGTCCATAGAACCAAGGCTTCAAATTTTCGACCCTTTTCCCTTTGAGAGATGACTGCTTGTATGTCTGCAACATCAAGAATACCAAATCACCCACCTGAAAAATGTGCTCTGTTCTATTCTGGTATGCATATAGTTTTTCTTGATTTTGAGCTGTTTGCAAGTTTTCTTTGAGTGTTTTCAAAATGTCTTGACTTTCGTGGATCCAATTTTTTGATTTAGGTTCTCTACTATCTCCAATAATTATATCAACAAAATTAGGAGCTTCATAACCATACAATGCTTTAAATGGATACATACCAATGGACATGTGGTTACTAAGTTGTGGTGTAACATTGTTCACCCAAATGCAACCATTTAATCCAAGATTCTTGCTTCCATGTCACATAATTGATTAGATATCCTTCTAGCCATTTGTTTAATATTTCTATTTTTCCATCAATTTGGTGTTGGTAGCTAGTACTAAAATTCAAATATGCCCCTACCAATCTTAACAGTTCTTGCCAAAAATATCATGTAAACTTGCTATCTCTATCACTAACAATAAATTTTGGAAAGCCATGGAATATTAAAAATTCTCTAAAGAACAGGTCAAGCACTTGTGTAGCAATATAATTAGATGGAACGGGAAATAAATGAGAAAATTTAGTGACTCTATACACTACTACATATATACAATCTACCTTGTACCTTGGGAAAACCGATGATGAAGTCCATTGAGATGCTTCCCCACTTTTGTTCTAGAATGGGTAGAGGTTGTAGTAGACCAGTAGGATAGAGGTTGCAGTAGACCAGTAGGATTTGTGTGCTCTACTTTATTCTACTGACATGAGATTCATTCCTTCACATGTTTCAATACATAATTCTTGAGGCCTTTCCAAATGAACCTCTCTATTGTCTCCCTATATGTTTTCAAGTATCTAGGGTAGACTACTAGTGGGGAATTATGAGGTGCTTCCATAATATTCTAATTCAAGGATGGTTCAGGAACCAAATAAATTATGTACTTATAGTAGATGACCTCATTGATGACTTTGTACCAGTCATCCTTTACCAATCCATCCAAAAACCCATGGGAAAACTTATTTTTTGAGTATTCTACCAAAAGTTGAGCCTTCTAATCTGTTGAAGTTTCCATCAAAGAGATGGTTGGTTTTTGAGAGAGGGAATTTGATACAAAATTCTTCTTGTCTTTCATGTTATCCATGTCAAAATCATAGGATTGTAATTTTCCGAACCACTTTTGTTGTCTGTCATTCAACTCCTTTTGAGTCAGAAAATGTTTCAAACTATTATGATCTATCTTGACCACAAACTTGCTGCCCACTAAATATTTTCAGAATTTGGCCAAGTCTTGCATAATGTCCAACATATATTTGTCATAAATAGAATAGTGGCACTCATGTGGCTGCAAATTTCTTCTTTCAAAGGAAATAGGGTGTTGATTTTGCATTAGGACATCTGCAATGCCTTCTCCATAAGCATCATACTCAAGCACAAAAGGCTAAGTGAAATGTGGTAAAGCAAGGACCTAACAACTAATCATTACTTCCTTCATTATGTTGAAATATTCTTCATCTTCATATGTCCAAAAAAAGTCTTCTTTCTTAGTGAGATCAGTCAAAGGGGTTGTCAATTGTGAGAATCCTTTGAAAAACCTCATGTAGTATGTGCATATTCCAACAAATCCCCCTCAACTCTCTCACATTTTTGGGATTTGTCCAATCAAGGATGGTATAGATTTTCTCCATATGAACCTTAACTCCATATTGTCTAATGACATGACCAAGATACAACATATCAATTATCCCAAACTCACATTTGGATAGCTTTGCATATAATGGTCCTACTAAAATATTTAGAACAACCTCCAAATGATGCAAATGTTCATCCCATTTCTTGCTATAAATCAAAATATCATCAAAATATACTAACAAAAACTTACGTAGCTACTTGTTGAAAATTTTGTTCTTGCAAGATTGGAATGTAGCAAGTGCATTAATCAATCCAAAATACATGACAAGGAATTCAAAATGGACATAATGACAATGGAAGTCTATCTTTTGCACATCCTCTTCCCTCATTCGAATCTGATGATATCCAAAGTAAATATCAATATTGGAAAAGAACTTGGCCCCATGCATCTCATCCATCAACTCATCAATATAGGGTATGGGGTACTGGTTCTTAATAGTTTTCTTTCAAGGTCCTATAGTCTATTATGCACATTATCATTGTGCCATCCTTCTTCTTCGCCAAGACCACATCCGATGCAAATGGAATCAAACTTGGCCTTATGAGTCCCAAGTCAAGAAGTTATTTTATGGCCCTTTCGATTTCATCTTTGAACCTCTTGGGATGCTTGTATGGTTGGGTGATGATGGGATGATTAGTAGGCCTCCTCCTCACTATCAAATACAAATTCTATGTAGTAGGCCTTCTCTTTTGCACATTTGTATCCTGGAACCCAAGGCTATTGGAATGTGAAACATAACTTATTTCTCCTTATCTCATCCTAGATATTACTATCCTTCTTGTTTTTCCAGGTTGAATCCTTTTGGAAAGGCTTCTTGTCCTTAAATTTGGCTGGAAATTTTTTTTTTAGAGGAAACCTAGTTTTGAGAATTTCATCTTGAAGGTCCCATTCTCTACCAATGGCATCTAATAGTGTTGCAGGTCTGTAAGCCTTCACCAATCCTTTAAATGGATCTGCTAGTCCTTCTGTAAACAACATTACTAAACGAGCCTCTGAGATGTCTGTGACCATCATTGCAATTTTTTGGAAATATGAAATATAGGCCTCAAGTGTTCCTATCTGCTTCAATTGGGCCAACTCTCTGAAAGGAATATCTAGATATTTTCTATCAAATCTATCTATGATCCTCCTTGTAAAATCTTCATAGGTTGTGATATTGGCATGACCCAAAGTTCTCATACCATGGTAACACCAATCATTTGCTTCTCCTTCCATATGCAAGGTATCCATTTTAATTGAATCTACCTTTTCCATGGGATTCAGTTGGATGTAAGTGTCAATTTCCTGCACCCAATATCTGGCAGTTCATTTGGAATACCCTCAAAACTTGGAAGGGTGACCTTCCCAACGGTGTGCTGCAACTCAAAATTCTGAAAATGCATTCTATTGAATCCCTTTGGTCTGCTTCGATCCTTGAAATTGCAGTATTCATAGAAATACATCGTTTCTTTGAGATCTACACTCATAACCCTATACTCCTCAAAATAATTCCCCAAGGACTCATCTTGTTCATTTGGAAATATTGCTCCCACTGTCTGTGGTTCTGGGAGTTTTTTCATTGTGGGTATGAGTGAATCTTTGAACTCATGAGGATGGTTATGTGGGCCAATTCGAGAAAAAATTGTTTTTCCATGAGTTTTCATGGTGCTCTTGTCTCCATCATGAGAATCACTGCTACTTCCACCACCATTTTTGTTTCTGTATGCATAGGTTGCCAACTTGCCTATACAATCCCTTGTCTCTTCTTGTCTTTTCCTAACACTCTCTTGACCCTTGGCCAATCTATCTAAGGTTTCCAAAAGACCCTTCATGAAAAAATCATCCTTATCCTCAATAGTACCATTTCTGGAAACAATATCCATACTTCCATCTACTCTTGGTTCTTCTTGGATTATACCTTTAGTGGAACCTATTTCCTCTTCTAACCAAATATTTTCTCTGCTCCTATGGATTATAGGGGGGATATTTTACAGAACCTGGTGATTCATTTATCAAATTCAGATCCCACATATTTCAAGGAACATGCTCTTATACCACTATAATATCCCCACTACAAAAATCAGATATATTAACTCATTGGGAACCTCCAAAAACCATTATAATCGAAACTAGGAAAACTAATACAATTTTTGGCTCCAAAAACACTGTTTTTCCTTATAATTCCAAACATCTCCTAACCCCTTCAAATTCTCACAAAAACCACCAAAATGACTAAAATACATCCAAATAAATCCAAATAGACCACTAGCATACTGCAAAGGACTTGTTATGAAAGTTTAAATACATAAGTCTCAAAATTGCATAATCCATTTTGTTGATTTACACATTGAACAACTAGTGCTTGTATATTGGATACAATATCGGGAAAATACTGAGGATTTTTATTATGAAGTGGAAAAAATCATAGAGTACATATATGGATGCTACCACAGCTACAAAATCACATAGAAATCTATTTCAAAGAGAGGAGAGATGTATGCCACAAAACTAGTAGAAGAAGAAGAAGGGGAAAATGCTGCTCCAATTGTCAAATCTGCTCCAATGGTGCGCCCTCCTTTTGCACATTTAGACCCCAAATTTCATATATTCCTCCTGCAGTGTGCCCTCCATAAAATATGTAATATGTGTAGCCATTCCTATATCCATCTTGATATCTGCACATGAACTGGTGCACCCTCCTCAAGCAAGAACTACCAACACTCAATCTTCAATCAGGAAAAACACCAACAATTTGGATTGCTACGAAATGAGATCCAAAACACCTCAAATTGAACTCGAAACAAAAAATGAACATGGAAAAAACCTCATTTCATTGAATATTAATAGAGAAATTAGGGTGATTCCTCCTCTCATTCTAGCTATGGTGGAATCTTTCACCACCAAAACTAGTTACAATGTCAAGGGGCACAGCTCCCAAGATTGAGCGAATTAATGGAGAGAATCACTATTCATGACAAATCAACTCACTTCTAATGTTATTTGGATCAAATAGGACCTTAGCCACCTTTGGTAATTCGAATTAGGGGCTCTATTCCTTGATTTAGGGGGGCTACATCTAACTTGTGGGTGCACTCTTACCTCATGCACCCTTCTTGGATAAATTCAGGACTTGGAGTTGTCATAGCTTATCATAGATTGTCATAGCTTGTCATAGAATCTGTCATAAGCTAATATAGATTCCTTTGGGGGTTACACTTCACTAATGATCCCTCCTTGGCTATTTTTATCCTGATTCCTCTTCATAAGATTCCTTGGGAGTTAATCTTCACCTAGTGTGCCCTCCTTTGTCTATTTTTAGCTCAGGGGGTTACAACTCATGAGATTCCCTCATGATGGGATTCCTTCCACCTTGGATGGGAGTTACACCTCCTAAGAGGCCCATTAATCCTCCTAATGCACCCTCCTTGGATGATTAGACCATTTCCACCATATTTATAAATTTATTTCCTTTATTATTGCAAATTTATGACCCACATTACCCCTTCTCAATTTACATTTGAATTTATATAGTGACTATAGGCAAACAAATTCCCTAGTCAATTTGAATTCCACTTGAACCTATGAAAATTAGATAGGTTAGTGGAATGTCCCATGGTGCCATCATGGAGGAGACATCACTACGTGCTTCGTATTAGAAGATTGATAATTTTTCATCAGTTTTGGATTCAATCGTTGTGAGTTTGATCATAGTATTTATGTATTACATGTTCATGATGAGACTTTGCTTTATGCATTGTATGTTGATGAATTAGTCATAACTGGAAATAATGTTGACTTAATTATGAATTTGAAGAAATAACTTGTAGATACTTTTGAAATGACTAACATTGGTATTTTGCATTTATTTTTGGGAATTGAGGTGCTATAAATGAATGAAGGTATCTTTATTTCTCAACCCAAATATGCTTTGGAACTTTTGAAATGATTCAAAATGGACAACTTTAAGTCTTGTGCTACACTGTTTCAATCATGCGTAAAATTTTCTAAGGACTGTGACTCTCCCCTAGTTGACACCACCATTTATCGATAGTTGGTTGGTATCCTGATTTAATTAACTCATATTTTTCCTAATATCTCCTTTTCTATTAGTGTGGTTTCTAGGTTCATGTAGGATCCTAGAGAAAGCCACTAGAGAGCTGCAAAGTGAATTATTTGATATATTAAGGGTACTTATCAATTTGGTATTAAATATTATCACAGTATAGATCCACTGGTCGATTTTACTAATTACGATTGGGCCGATGACATTGACAACAAAAATTTCACTTTTGGATGTGTGTTTCGACTTAGTTTTGGACCCTTTGTATAGTCGTGTAAGAAGCATAATGTAGTCTTTATTTTGACTACAAAAGCAGAATATCATGGAAATGTCAATGTAGGTACACAGGTAGTTTGGATCCATCATATTTTTGAAGAGATTGGTTTCCCTATTCTTGTATCGATTGTTATCAATTGTGACAATCTAAGTGCAATTCAAGCCATTGATAATCCTATTCCACACAACAAACTGAACTATGTTGAAATTCATGTCCACTACTTGAGACAGTTGATTCAAGGCAATGTTGTTACTCTTGTTTATTGCAGGACATATGATCATGTTGTTGATATATTTATGAATCCTTTACCACAAGCTAAGTTTGTTAAACTTTGGGCTATGCTTGGGATTCAAGGAGCTGCAATTATGCGAGGGTGTTTAGAGAACATAATTTCACCTTTTGAATCTCTAGAGTGGTGTGCTGATGGGGGGGTGTTGGAACCAAAGGTTATGTAGGTTCATCACACCTCTATATCTTTCTGATATAACCAATCAAAAGACAACAATCGATTGAAGGATCGAATGATAATTGAAAACCACATTCGTAATTCATAATTGAAAACCACATTGATATGTGCCAAAAACCATAAAAAAAAATGATATTTGAAACCACACTCATTTAAATGAATAATTTAGTTTAATTGTGTCATTTTTTCGTTATTTGTCATTCTTGTTGTATTTGACACAATACTTCAAGAGTTAATTTTGCAAATTTCTTAAAAAATAAATTAAAAATTCAATGTAACACTTAAATGCATGAATGAATCACTTAAATGCACATGCCATATTATAATGATGTTTTATTCTTTATGATTGTATAAGAAATTAGGTCATTTATTAATCTAATATGAAATAATTATGACATGTTAATTCTTGGCATTCTAAACATTATATTTTGATGACAATTTTTTTTACATTGGACAAAAAACCCATTGAAACCCTAACAACAAGTAAATATAAAATACATCCATGTTGTGAAATTTTTACATTAGAGGGTCAATTATTGAAAACCCTAGTTCATGAGCATGTGGATAGCTTGCTCATGTTGGCCTTACCCAAATAGACTTGTTGAAGTTTATGGAACTCAATTTCACTACTCAATTTGTTTTTTTTATGTCCAAAGATCAAATTCACCATCTGTCCCTCGATGCCCTAAGGAGGCAAGTTATAGCTCACCATAAAATGACAATTGGGACTCGAATCGAAAAACTATTGATTCCATTGGACTTATAACAACATATTAAAGATACATTCTAATATCCTCAGTTTGACCCTTGTAATGTATTGAGTTAGAACAAGGAAAATTTTAGGGGTGAAATTTATCCCATGGGATAATTTTTTACCTACTTTTCCCAAAAAAACGATCCATCAATTTCCATTTTTTTCTAAATTGATTCGCCCACATTCCCTATGAAAATGATTTTTTACTCTAAAAATTGCCAAAATTGTCCAGAAATTATATAAAACCCTTAGAAATTTGAATATTTCTAAAAAACTATTTCCCAACATTTTATGGTTGGAAATTTAAAAATGAGTAAGATTCGCAAAGGTTTCTACACTTAAAGAAAACTATGGATCCTTAAGATTTTTCCTAAATTAGATTATGTAAAATAATGTAAATGTGCTAGTATGGATTCCTAGTGTGGAGTTCAAGGAAAAGGCCTGACTAGTGAATGGATAGGCATGTATTATGTAAATATGCTTAATTGGACCATGTGGTTGGCTTGTCATGATGATGTGAAATCTAGGTAAATATTTTGTTGGAAAATAATATTTATGGCCCAAGATGGTTGTGTAAATAGCACTAGAGGGGATATGATTCCACAAGATGGGAAGAGGAAAGGGGGCCTATGGGATATTAAATCCTCTATTTCCAAGTGTCGACCTTAGAACTCACCCAATTGTTTCCATTTTCCTTAAATGAGCCAATTACTTCATTTTGGTTGTTAAATCCAATCATTAAATACATGTGTGAGGTTGGTGAGGAAAATATTCTCATGTAATCATGGGATTAATATACTTCTATGACTGTTGTAAGAGTCATCTATTATATGGTAAAAATGTTGAGCATTGGTTGTCATTGATGTCAACTAAATATGATGTCAAGTGTTTGACTGTCAACTAATGTCAAAGAGGATGTCAATTGATTCAATCTGAGTCATTGATATCAACTAGTGTCAAGGTGGATACAATATTCCTACAGAAGTATGAAGAAGTATATGGAAGCCACTTTGAAGTAGTATATGCACAAGATGTAGAAGAACATGAATACCATAAGTATATGCGCAAATGGTGAAGGTGACAGATATGAATGCAACTTTGGAGTATATATAGAAGTGCATTCAGTTTGAATATGTGTGTCCAATGATACATCATGCATGAAATACATAAGAAGATACATCATGCAAATCTAGATCAAGAAAGGGACATGAGTAATGTATCCTACAACATGTGGTCCTTGCGCAGAATCAAGTCCACCAAGTCATACTCTCTCATGATAGCAATCAAAGGAGTTGGTTGGAAAATGGTACATGTGCACAAGCAACCAAGGAATTGGTTGAGAAAATGGTACGAGTGTGCAAGTTTGTTGAAGGAAGTCTCTGGAATGCGCAAGCAAGCCTGAGCATTACTTAGTTAATGGTTGGAAGTATGCAAGCAGTTAATGGTTGGAAATTCCTCAAAGTGCGCAAGCATAGCCAATCAAAATATGATTTCAGTAAGTGGAACATGCACAAGTTCCTAGAAGGGTACAACGGTTGGATGCCATCTATGAGAAAATTACACAGCTGACAGTACAACAGGTGCGCAAGTCCCACAAAGGATGACAAGGAAAAGGTCAAAGACCCACTTGGAAGAAGTTGGAGTATGCACAGATTCTGCAAAGTATCAATACACCAAGGGTGCATTACCCAGAAGGGTTGGTGCAACACAAGTCATAGACACATCAAGATGAAGTATAATATTGCACACATAGCTTAAGGCAATGGTACATCAAGGGAGCAATGGTACACCACCAAGGTGTAAAGTCCCACTAAGTTGTGGACCTTGAGGGCGCAAGACACATCAACAACATAGAAGATGACACATGTCATATGCATAATCCATGAAGTATGGAAGAAGGGATCCCACGACCAACTTGTGAACATACAATCCTTGCAGGACATGTATAAATTGAGATGCAAGTTGGATATTTGAAGTAAGCTCGATGGAGAGAGCATAAGATCTTCATGTGAAAGTTTTAGATTGATTTTTGGGGAATCAAGGGGCTCGTGGAAAAAAAATATGATCTAGCGAAGAGCCGAATGCGCACATGTAGTGGAATGAAGTTTTGATGGTGCGCAGAATGATGTTGTAGATCTGTGATGGATGCGCAAGTACTGAAAGGAAGGAATACAGAGGTATGCGCAAGTGCTTGATGTTTCGAAGGACATTAATACAATAATCACACCAATAGTCGTATATGTTGTAGAGACAGGAGGACATAAACTAAACCAAACTATATCAGACAATGCAAATATGTCTAGAAGTGAAAGTGTGCGAAGTTGAGAACTCCATCTGATATGCAACGAAATAACAACAACATAATACGATAAGTGCACATGATGCAGATGATTTGAGACAAGTGCGTTAAAAATAACGAACGAATGATTTGATGCACAGGACGACGCAGATTATCTGAGAGACTGCAACACTTAATCAAAACGGACACATCAGAAATTGCACAGTTCCATCTGTTACTAGTGCTTTATTTCAGAAAAACAAAATATCAATTGAAAGCACAGTATCTGTTTATCATAGAATTCACACAGAGTATAAAATTGAGATAATAGAGACGTGGAATACAATATCAACGAGGAAAAACAGATCTAATGATACACTAACTGACTTCCCTTCAAGACTTAAGGAAAAACAGAGAAACAAATGACTTGACTGGCTGTAGGAAGGAAACATCAAACTATTATAGAAGGGATAAGGATCATGCTAGCTTATAGAACCTTTTCACAATGTATCGGGACCATTAATGCTTCAACATCATCGATTCTGAAGTCTACTCCAAGGCTCCTGTGCACCCGAACATATGCAAACTAGAAATTCAACTGTGCACTACCTGAGAACCAATGGTGAAGGATTTTGACTTGGGAAGTATCAATAACATTAAATGAAAGTCAATTATCAGTTTATATTCACTCCATAGATTTTTAAGAGGTTCCGAGAAAGTTTCAAAGATAGACAAGCAAAATTGGCACCCGAGATTACATAACTAATTCAAATTCAAGAATTTCCACACAATAGGAGAAGGTCACAAATTATTCATTTCATACTTGGGATGAGTATATTTTCATGTTAATTAACAGAAACAACTTATAGAATTCAATTTGTATTTATAGATATTCCTATATCAATCATACACTGAAAACTAGCTCTTTTTCATAGCAATCTAGACTAGGTGCAAGAGATGGACATGAAAGGCACACTTTTCTTTATTCATACTGTAAAATAAAATTCATAGATTCATTATTACATCATTAAAAACCATCAGTATCTGAAATACTTCTCACTGAACTCTCAGGAAATAAATTCACAAGAAATAAGAATCTCCATAAAAGAAAGACTAGAAATCATGATATTTAAGGATGGGAGGCTCTCTAATCTCTGCAACAATCTTGAATTCGACTGGATCAGACTTCACTACCTGAAATAAAATCAATGATGAATATTGTATGTCATCATCCTCTCATAATAAGCAAGGGCACATCTCCCAACTTGGACTAGGGGCACATCTCCCAAGTCACAGAGGCACAATTGCACTCAATTCAATTCTCAATCTGTCAAAATATGGGCTAGTGGTGCGCTCTCCTTCTTTAATAGAATTAAGGTAACTTGTGGAGTAAATAATTTATACTAATGCGACCTCATGGAGTGGATAAGATTGGATTGCTTTCTGCTTTAGCTTTTGCATTTGCTTTCTGCTTTTTCCTTTGCTTTCTTCTTTTGCTTTTGCTTTTTCTTTTTCTTTTGATTTTGCTCTTGTTTTTGATTTATCCTGATTTTGCTTTTATATCCTTCTTTTTCTTGCTTTTCTACCTTATCATGCTTTTCTACTTTGTCCTTCTTTTTCCCTGCTTTTCTGCTTTGTCCTGCTTTTTCCCTGCTTTTCTGCCTTATCTTTTCTTTTTGCTTTATCCTCCTTTTTGCTTTTATATGATTTCTGCTTTATTGTGCTTTTCCTAAGTTTAGCTGCTTTTCTACTGTGTGGTATCTTTTCCCTCTTTATCCTAATTTTCCTAGCTTGGGTTGCTTTCATCTTTTCTTCTCTTGCAAGTTACCTCTTGGTCAACATTATCCTATAATGTGCCCTTATGTAGCATTATCCACTTATTCTATTGAATTAAAATATCTATTAATGAAAATTAATTCTCATCAAGTGCATTTCAAATTTTAGAAAAAATAAAATCAACAACTTCTAATTAATTAATGCCTGCAATCTCAATATTAACCCCAAGTAAATGGTATTTTATCCTCAACCCAACGGATTGATTGGGTTAGGAACTCAATACAATGATCATCAATGAGGGGACATGACAGTCCTCCCCTACCAAGATTTCTTGTCGTCAATCAATTTAAAACTTGGATGTTGTAAGTTGTGTTCTCCTTCCCAAGTAGCATCCTGACTAGGCAACCCTTCCCATTGCACCGAATATTCTTTAATGATTCATCTTCTTAAATTCCTTTCTCGGACCTCCAAAATATTTTATGTAACTAAAAACAAATGTCCCTCATCATCAAGGGGAGGAAACTCCTTTGAAACTTTAACTTGCTTCCCTATTTCCTTCTTCAAACATGACACATGTAAAACATTGTGAATTTTCCTTTCTAGAGGAAATTCTAGCTCATATGCCACTTCACCAATATTCTTTAGGAATTTGTACGAACCATAGAACCTTGGTTTCAGCTTCTAATCTCCCTTAGACTTCAATGAGGATTTCTATAGGGCTGCAACCTCAAATAAACCAGATCTCCTACTTGGAAAATTCACTCCACTCTTTGCTTGTCTACATTCACCTTTTGTCGATTTTGTGCTACTAGCAAGTTGTCCTTGAGAGTCCTAAGTATATATTGACTCTCTTGGATCCAATCCTTTTCCTTCTATTTCTTGAAATCACCAAATATCATATCAGAAAAAGTGAGTGCATCATATCCATATAGGGTCTTCAATGGTGACATTCCAATTGATAGATGAAAAGAAGTGTTGTAACAAAACTCTCCTAGATGAAGCCAAGTAGTCCATGTATTTTGCTGGCCAGTAACATAGTTTCTCAAGTACCCTTCTAGCCATTGGTTCACACTTTTTGTTTGACCATCAGTCTATGGATGATAGCTTGTACTCATGTCTAAATTGTCCCCACCAACTTGAACAATTATTTCTAGAAATTGATAGTGAACTTACTATCTCTATCATTGATGACAGACTTGGGCATGCCATGAAGTTTGAAGACTTATTTGATGAAAATTTCAGCCACTTTCCTGGCTGCAATATTAGTTGTGACAGCAAAAAAATGTGCATACTTGGTTAGTCTATCAACCACAACAAAAATAATTTCTTTACCTTGGCTTTTGGGGAGCCCGGTGATGAAATCCATCAATACACTTTCCCATTTCTGCTCAGAGATAGGAAGGGGTTGTAGGAGTCCAGCTGGATTTGTATGTTCTACTTTATTTTTCTGGCATGCCACACATACTCTAACATACTCCATCACTTCCTTCTTTAGGCCCTTCTAAGAGAACCTTTCTCTTACTTTCTTGTATGTCTTCATAAACACTCGATGTCCTGCTAGGGGCACATCATGAGTAACCTCTAGGATCTTCTTCTTTAATGACGATTATGAAACCAAGAATATCCTATCCATATGATAGATTATATGATTGAGAATCTTGTAAATATCATCATGAATTAGTCCATCAAATAAATCACAACCAAATTTATTCTTTGCATACTCTACTCCTAGTTGTGCCTTCCAATCATCATGAAACTTCATCAATGCAAGTACAAGTTTTGTAGAGAGTGTATCAACTACAATATTTAGATTACCCTTCTTGTATTTAATATCAAAATCAAATGCTTGCACCTTACTTACCCACTTTTTTTTCCTATCATTCAACTCCTTTTGTGACAGGAAGTGTCTCAAGCTATTATGATCAGTTTTGATGATGAACTTACCCCCCACAAGATATTGTTTGAACTTGACTAGCGCATGCATGATGGATAGCATATCCTTGTCATAAACTGAGTATATCCTCTCACGGGGATGAAATTTCCTAGTTTCAAAGGCTATGGGATGATTTTTTTGCATCAATACAACTCCAATCCCATTTCCCGAGGCATCACATTCAAGAACAAAAGGTTTAAAAAAATGTGTAAGTGCAAGAACAAGACAACTACTCATTACCTCCTTCATCCTCTTGAATGCTTGTTCAACTTCTTCTAACCAACCAAAGGATCCATTCTTAGTAATATCTGTCAATGGAGATGTCAACTTTGAAAATAATTTGACAAAATTTCGGTAGCAAGTGCATATCCTAATGAACCCTCTTAATTCTGTGAGATTTTTAGGACTTGGCCAATCCAAAATGGTTTGGATCTTCTCCACGTGAACCTTGACTCCTTCTTTCCCAATCACATGACCAAGATATAAAATATCAGTCATTCCAAATTCACATTTGGATAGTTTAGCATAAAAATATTGATCTCAGGGAATTTGTAGTCTATGGTGTGCTTCCCAATAGAATACAACCATTGTACTCCCAAAACCATATTAGTATCAGCCACATTCACAACATAAAATCTATCTATCAAAGTGTAATATTCCTATAGTGACTTGCAAAATAGGAATCCATCTAGAACAATCCATAGAATGATTACCTGCGATTATGACAGTGAATCCTTCAAAATTCTCAGTAGGAATCTTTCTTATTTCCACCAAAGATGAATCAATGAAATTGTGTGTTGATCCTCCATCCACCAACACAGTGATTGATTTCCCTTGCACCACTCCTTTGAATCTGAGAGAGTGAAAGCGAGGCACTCCTGACAATAGTGCAATTTTTCTAACCTTTGAAGGAGGCTCTTCTTCAACACTCTCATAGGACACTTCTGCATCTACTGGGGCCTCTTCTTCTTCCTATTCAAGTTCTCTCTCTGAATAGACTTCAAAATAGTGAGCTTTCCCCTTAGCACACATGTGTCCCGAAACACAAGGTTCCTGACAAGTGAAACACAACTTCCTTCTTCTCAATTCATTTCGATCTTTGGAGAAATTGTCCTTCTTGAAATTTCCAGAAGGACTCTTCATGGGTAGCCTTTGATTCTTAAATTGAGCAAGAGTAGTAGTTCTAGGAGGAAATCTTGTCCTTGGATTAGAATCTTGCAAATATCTTGTTCTACTCAATGCATCTTGCAAGGTGGAGGGTCTGTAGGCCTTCACTAAACCTTTCAAAGGTTCTGTTAATCCTTCAATAAATAAAAGGATTAGGTGAGTTTCTGAGATATCAATGACCATCATAGCCAACTTTTGAAACTAAGAGATTTAGGGTTCAAGAGTTCCAGTCTACTTCAGATGCGACAACTCTCTGAAAGTGATTTCAGGGTTTCTTCTTTCAAATCTTTCAGCCAATCTTCTTGTGAAATATTCATAAGTGGTCACTTGATCATGTCCAAGTGTATTCATTCCATGAAACCACAAATCATTGGCTTCACCATCTAAGTGTAGAGTATCCTACTTGATAGCATCTCTCTTAGCCATTGGATTCAATTGAAAATAGGTATCTAGCTTTTGGATCCAAGAACTAGCAATGCACTTTTGTGAGCCATCAAAGTAAGGAAAATAAATATTACCAATAGCATTCTTCAATTCATAATTTTGATTAGGCATACGAAATATTCCTCTTGGATTAATATTGTATTGAGCATCACAAAAGTCTTTGAATGGAAAATCTCTTCTACATTCACCACTCAGTGTAAGGTATTCAACAAACTTATCCTCCCATGAAGCAAGGCCTTCATGTCGAACTTCAGGTTCCTCATTTTTCTCTTTAGTGAATTTAGGAATAGTGGGCCTTGGTTTGTACTAAGACTCCATCTTGAATTCATCACTCGTGATATTTTTCAATTGCTTAGATCTAAATTCATAAGACAATTTCACATGGAATATTTCAGACAATGAGAGAAGAAGAATAGAGAAGATAAATTGTGGAAATCACTCTGTATTTTATTCATCAATATAATAACAATATATAATACATATTCCATGGAGAAAATAGAATTCCTTGGAGTCAATTTGGAAAGGACAAAAAGAAAAGGCTTAGATAAGGCAAAAAAAACCCTAGGTGGAAAAAGCAGTTTCCAAAATTGTCCTAGAGGCTCATGAATTTGATAAGTATGGTATGGAAGCTCATGAGTGAGGTAAATAGAATGTATTGATGGCTTTATGAGAGAATATATGATGTGGAGGTCGAATTGGTCAAGTGGAAAACGTTTCTAAGTCAATTAGCTTTACCTTTTCCACTAGAAAGCAGAAAAAACAGGACAAAGCTAACTAAATTAGGAAAGCACCTTCTAAACCAGAAATGGAAAGAAATCAGACAGACTCCAATGAAAGCTTATCCAGAATCTTCTCAAATGCACCCTAGTGATTTATTATGGAAAGTGGTCCACTAAAAGACAAAACTGGCCTATTTTACCTAGTCAAAACTCAGGAAATTAATCATAAATGATTAATTAAATTATCCTAAGTCTTAAATGGTATAGGTGGGTTTTTTAATACTCCAACAGCCCCCTTAAGCCTGAATTTATGTGATGAAAATCAGAAAAATATAATAAATATAGCTCCCAAGCAACAAGTCTTATGTTCACCCCAATACAAAAATAACTAGTCCATGTAAAACGAGGAAACACAGAAAACCTCATGGGAACAAAACCCTCCATAAAAAATGGACATGCTTGGATGTATTCATACTATCTTGGTGTTCATTTGGAGGAGCTAAATGAGCTGAATGGGATGCTTCTGAATAACAGACTTGATGAAGATATTGTGGATGTCATGATCATGCATCGGTGCATCAATGTGGTGTTGGCAAGAATCATGTGTAGAGGCTCCATGAAGCTCATATTTTGATGATGGAGGAGAATCATATGAATTTTTCTTGTTGTTGTAACATATATAATCAGATCTGAAAGCATAATCAATGATGGAAAGAATGTCTATGCAAATTCCTTCCCAAGGAAAATCAATGAACTCAACAGGATCAATTTCTTCTGTAGCTGCAATGTGGTGCACTAGTACTTGCACCTTCTTCTCAAACTGATGTAGGACCTTTATGATATTGTAAAGGAGATCATGCAGCTCAAAAATATCAGAATTAGAGCCATATGGATCAGTAGCCAATAAATATGTGGAGTCTCCATGATCGAACAAAGTTTCAGTAGGAAAAGTGTGAGAAACTAGATCACCCTTACAACTAAGCGAGCCTGGAGAGTGTGAGGACTTGACTTTTGAACCATGAGTTATGGGGTCAGGTCCAGATATGTGAAATATCAGTCCAATTATTTCCAAATACATGGATTTCCAACCAATGAATTATATGAAATACATAAGAGCAACAGAGGCAAGTGACACAGTGTAGGAAAACATGGAATTGTGTAGTTTTCTAACTAGAGAACTTGGGCGTTGTAGGGTCTTTTGTGAATCCAATAGTTGGGAAAATGGTGTGGTAGGTGTCATGACCTGCATATCAAACTGTATATCATCCTCAAAATTAGACTCTAAAATATTTGAATGGAGGTGGAAATACCTTTCAGAAGACAAGTAAGAAGCTAGTAAAAAATCACTAGTTTTGAGAGTAGACTTGGGTGAACTGACTGAAGATTGTACCAAGGAAGAGGTGGAGGTTTCACATTCTGATATATCAGAATGTGAATCAAAATCAGAGACATAAGAATTATCTTTCACTCTAGTAATCAAAGCATAAGCATGATTACCTTTGGGAGAATATTGGAAATAGTTTTCTTGTTCTACAACAAGCTTGCCTTGTTCTTTTCTTGCAAAGTCAAGAACATCTATGTTATGCTCTTCAAGAATCTTCTCCATGATGTCCAATTTATTTTTGAAACAATATTTCTCAGGATGAGTTCCTTTGCAGCAATAAGAACACTTGGGATTCTCCTTCTTCATCTTCTTGGATTTGGAATCTTCATCAGAATCCTCTTCATCTAGTGATATCTTTTGTTTGGATTTGTCATTCTTGAAAATCTTTGCTCCATGAGCAGTAAGTGAAAAGTACTTGGAGGGTGTTAGATCCCTCATTTGGACCAGCTTGTTGTTGGGCATGACCCAAGTTAAGACATTTTTGGACAAGACATTTTTTGAGCTGCGAAGTTACAGTGTAGCGCAGCGTCGACAAAGTAAAAGTTACAGTGCTGCGAAGTGCGAGTGCTGCAAAGATCCAGCGCTGCGGAGATCCAGCGTTCCGGAGATCCAGTGCTACGAAGTGCCAGCTCCGTGAAGATCCAGCATGGCATAATTTTGGATGGAAAAAAGTATAAGTTCCGGTAAGATCGATCGGCGATCTATTTTGGGGAAGATGCTCCGAGATTCCCAGGAGGTGGGTAAGAAGTGGCGAAGAAGGAAAGCGATCGGTCACACGAGCAAAGGCAACAATAAGTTAACCAGGTGCATGAAACCGTTAGAAAAGGAACAACGGGATGAAAGTGACACATCGGCATGTGCTCGACAGAGGGGCTGAAAGTGACGTGACCACGCGCAGGAAGAAAATGCCAGAAGCCAGATACAGTGCAGAAGGATGGCCACAATGAGGAAGTCGCTATCATAGCCTAGCATATTTTGGTTAGTGGGGTAACCGCACCATTTTGGGTACCTTAGGGTTTGTTTTATCCCACCATGAATGTAAATACGTGACCTAAGGGAACGATCTATATAAGGGGCATATTTTGTAATGGAAAGGGTTGATTTGGGTTGAATTTACGTTGATTATTGTTGAATATCGATCTATGTTGAGAGACTATTGTAAAGAGGCTTTGTAGCTGCGTGCGCAGATACCCATTGAAGAGAGAAGAGATCCCGTAGCTGAGTGCCTAGGATAGAATTGTTGAAACCTTCCCATTTATAATAAACAACAGTTCCTGTGGATGTAGCTCCCATCCTGGGGGTGAACCACGTTAAATCCTGTGTTGTGTGATTGAATATGTGTTTGCTTTTGATTAAATGGTTAAGTTATTGATTATGAGTATATGTATCTTTGCTTTCATGTGTATTCTCCATAAGAATGATGTTGGAATATTAAATATTCCTACCATGTCATTTGATTACGTTAGATGCATTAATTAATCTCGTATGGTTAATTACTATGTAATAGACTAGGAAATTGCCTTGTGTGGACCACAAGGCAACATGGGGAGACCACAATACATCCAAGGTGTGGACCACAAGCCACCTAAGCCACTTGGATGCACTTCCAAAAGACTCTGGATAAGATTTTACTAGGAATGGCGCATTTCTGAGTTTTAATACTTTTCCCCCCATGGGGAAAAGCTAGTCACCTAGGAAACTTGTTTTTTGCACCCATGACACTCCACAATGTTTCCTCTTCTCAAATTTCGTATTTGGAATTTTTTTTCATCATACATCACCTTCAGCTCCCTAATTTAGAAATTCGTGAGCTTTTGGAGAGATTTGGAAAGCATACTTGCCACCTAGGGGGGATGAGCATATTTTTAGTAAGTCTGATGATGGAATGATTCTTTTGGCATCCTTATCCATTCGAATATCTATTGTAATGTTTTATAACATCATCCTATCAATTTCAGAAGGTTGGCCGAATTATTTTGTTCATGAGAAGTTAATATAGAATTCCATCTTTGTGCATAATTTGTGTGTCTTTGACTACTTGTGTGAAATTTTCTTATGAGAGAGTGTAATTGATTTTTAAGATCCTGATGTGAAATAAATTTCACATGGTATTAGAGCTATAAAGCTATTCCTATCATCTTTGATTGTTTTGCAGGATCCAACCAGTCTCAGGAAGGGCGCATTAATCAATTCATCGGGTGAATTCTATTCTCTAGAGGGCGCATTTTGGCATCCAGAAGTGTACTAAAATAAGTCCACAAGTTATTTCAGAGCATCCATGGATCATACACAATAGATCATCCTCACTCCCTTCACTTACTTTGATTGGAAGGCGCAGATGGAGATTCTACTGAGGAGCAAAGGGCTCTACATGGTGACAATGGCAAATGAAGCTGAGCCAACCTCAGCAGTAGAGAAATCTAAATGGCATAATCAAAGGGATGAATCCTATGGGATGTTATGTCTCACTACATTCATAGGGATTCTATTTCATCTTGATGGCCTCACTTCTCCCAATGAAGTATGGCTGAAACTTCAAGAATTGTTCGGGAAAACTGATGAACTGAGAGGCCACCAATTGGATAACGAGCTAGTCTCTTTGAGTCCACAAAATTTTGATAATCTACAGGAATTTTTCTCCAAATTCAAATCTCTTGTATTGCAGCTGAAGCAATGTGGTATTGAAAAAAAGGATGAGCAATTAGTTTTGTCCATTATCTCCAAGCTTGGCCCCGGCTATTCAATCTTTGTCTCGACCTTCCATTCCACCTGGAAAGCAATTAAAAATTGGAAGAGCTCGACACTTTCAGAATTCATGGAGTGTTTGACACAAGAACCAGAAAAATTGGTCTTGATGGGAGCCATTAAAAATCCATCCAAAGACCTGTAAAATTAGTCACAGCAGATCTAATGAACAAGTAAATCAATCACAACAGATGAACATAGAAAATATGGTGCAAACCTGTGCAAAACATGCAGCAGTGCTCTCTATCCCAGAAAGGGTGAATGAATTACAATAGAATACCATCTGTCAATGAGCAATTCGAATTGACTAAGTAGGCCATTCGAATCACTGAATAGAGTAGCTTGACTCTATCTAGGAGTCCTCATCAATCATCGGTGGTGCTCATCAATCACAATAACCAGTCATCCAGGTGTCAAACTGAGTCTAACTGAGTGTAATAAATGTAACTGAAGTGTGTAGCACTGATATAGGATCTGGAGGCTCAGTGGGGGCACATGGGAGGCTAACTGAAGTCAGAACAAGTCACCTAATCAAACTGGAGGTCAAACGGAAGTGATACAGTCAGTCGGGAGTGAAACTAGCCTCAAATCAGGGAGAATCGGAGCTAACTGAATGTAACTGAAGTGAATCTGCAGTGGTAGGTGAACAAGTGCGCCCTTCTCTGGCAGTAGGTGAGAAGAAGGCGCCTTTCAGCTTAGGAGGGCTAAAACTCTGTGGTAAGTGGCTCCCGGGTGCTAGAAGAAGGTGGATAAGGTGCTGGAGGCATCAAACTAGTGACTGGGATGCATGCCTGTGCATGCAGAATCCTGAAATAGATAATATCCTGAAATAGATCATGCAAGATCCTGAAATAGATGATGTATCCCGAAATAGATGATGTGGATATCCGAACACCCCCCCTCAAGCTAGACTATGATGTGCCAACTAAAATAATGTGGGGCCCTGGTAACTAAGACCAAAGGTCACCCCAATACAATAATCCAAAAACTAATAACAGTCAATAAACCGAGGAAATGGGGAAAACCTCATGGGAAAAATACCCCCCCTCAAAATAGACTGTAGTACACCAAAAGATTTAACTGCTCCAAAATCAAGTAGATATGTCTGGAGGTATCTTACTCTTGGGAGTAAATGGATCATGCTCCAAAAACATGTGCTTGAATTCTCCATCAGTGGATGCAAGCGAATGTGGAGACTTTAAGAACTTGCTCTTCATACCGAAAAAGGTGAGAACAAATCTGAAAATATGAGGATGATCCTGGAACCTGTGATTCGAACTAAATGAGGTAGGAATAGCTCCAATCGGATCAAATAGATCTTGAAACTTGAACTTCTTATCAATAGAAGTTAAATCAGCTCCAAAAATAGATGAATGGTTTCTTGAGATCTCCTTTGAACCAACAAGGGTGAGATCAAAACCAAAATCAGCAAAAAGTGCATGAGAATTGAACTCAAGCGAATGGTAGTGCTCTTCATCTTCATCAAAACTTTGAGAAACTTTGCAAATGATAGAACATAAGTTTATAGAAGGCATGCAATCAAGGAGGGCGAATGCTTCACCTCCAAAATCAGATTTTACCTCCAAAACATCAAGTAGATCATTATTCCGCATGCCGACAAACTCATGTGAAAGAGAGGATTCAAGAACCTCTTTGGAGTCTAGAGTATGAGCTTGTTTATCTTGCTCAGAATTCGAAATAGAAGACTTTGAGAGAATGAGTGTTGAATCTACAGTTTCTTCTTCATCTTGAACAATTGTTGAGGCCAACACATGATCGGAAAGAACACATAAGGATATCTCACTGGGCTTGTTCTCCAAAAGGCTAGCATGATCCTCTTCTTCCTGCTTTCCAAATTCTCTGTCAAGTTGGACCCATAGATCACTTGGATTTTTAGCAGTATTACTGAGGTAGCGCATACAAGGAGACATAGAAAGACATATTGCTCCAAAAGCTCTGTCACAATCATTGAGCCAATCATTCTCCTCTTCATCGAAATCAAAAACTCTTGTATTACCAATGCACATATCAAAAAGACATTGTCTCTTCAAGAATGCAATCATCTTTGGTTTCCATTCATCATAGTTGAATGGAGTAAGAATATTTTGTGAAGAATAAGTCTCCATCTTTGCATTAGCGAATGCACATGGAGGAAGTAAGAAACCTGCAAATCACACACAAACAAACACTATGTTTTCATCCTTGCATGCACATGAGCGAATGCACATGAGATTTTGCATGCCGCTGCTGAAATATATTTGTGAGCAAAGATTGTTCTCTCTTCATGTAGAACACCTGTAGAAAAGAAATCTTGTCCCTATCATGGCTCTGATACCATGTAAAATTAGTCACAGCAGATCTAATGAACAAGTAAATCAATCACAACAGATGAACATAGAAAATATGGTGCAAAACTGTGCAAAACATGCAGCAGTGCTCTCTATCCCAGAAAGGGTGAATGAATTACAATAGAATACCATCTGTCAATGAGAAATTCGAATTGACTAAGTAGGCCATTCAAATCACTGAATAGAGTAGCTTGACTCTATCTAGGAGTCCTCATCAATCATCGGTGGTGCTCATCAATCACAATAACCAGTCATCCAGGTGTCAAACTGAGTCTAACTGAGTGTAATAAATGTAACTGAAGTGTGTAGCACTGATATAGGATCTGGAGGCTCGGTGGGGGCACATGGGAGGCTAACTGAAGTCAGAACAAGTCACCTAATCAAACTGGAGGTCAAACGGAAGTGATACAGTCAGTCGGGAGTGAAACTAGCCTCAAATCAGGGAGAATCGGAGCTAACTGAATGTAACTGAAGTGAATCTGCAGTGGTAGGTGAACAAGTGCGCCCTTCTCTGGCAGTAGGTGAGAAGAGGGCGCCTTTCAGCTTAGGAGGGATAAAACTCTGTGGTAAGTGGCTCCCGGGTGCTAGAAGAAGGTGGATAAGGTGCTGGAGGCATCAAACTAGTGACTGGGATGCATGCCTGTGCATGCAGAATCCTGAAATAGATAATATCCTGAAATAGATCATGCAAGATCCTGAAATAGATGATGTATCCCGAAATAGATGATGTATCCCGAAATAGATGATGTGGATATCCGAACAAGACCACTATCTGAATGTTGGAGATTTAAAGGGTTCGAAAGGCAAGAAAAAGGGCAATTTCAAGAAGCCCACCGGTGAGAGGAAAGACAAGCATAATTTTAATGGAGAGTCATCAAATTTCAAGAAGAATCTGAACAAGAAGAATGAGAGGACAAAGTGCAATTATTGCAACAAGGGATTTCATCCTGAAATCTCTTGCATGAAGAAAACCATTGACCAAATGGCTCAACTCTTGGAGAAATCCAACATTCCTCTTCCAGAGAGCGCAAGGAGGAAGGATGGAGGACAAAATTCTGATGATAAAGAGAGAGTTCATGCACTAATGGCCAGCACATCCAAACCTTCTTCATTCATTATTGATTCCGTTGCATCGAGACACATGGTGTCTACAAGTAAGTTTTTTCACTTCACTTGACTCTTCCAGTGGTCCAAATATTGTATTGGGAGACAATTCTGAAACTTCTAACAAAGGCAAAGGTAGCATAGGTCTCGAGTTTGGGTCATTTAATAATGTTTTATATGTACCTGGACTTGTTGCAAAACTATTGTCATCCTATCAGATGACCCATACAGGGCTACCCAAGAGAGTAACCTTTACCCCTAATGATGTTGAGATAGCTGAAATTTCAACGGGAAAAATTATTGCATTTGGTATTGCTGATCACTGTTCTAGAATCTACAAGTTTTCTCATTTTGTTCCAAATCCCTCACCTTCTCCTCTTTTAACCCATGCCAATGAGTCCAACAAAATATGGCATAAAATATTTGGCCACCTAAATTACAAATACCTTTCCCAACTTCATGAGAAAGAGATGGTTATAGGGCTGCCCAATATCAAATTTTCCAAAGGTGTCTGTCAATCTTGCATCCTAGGAAAACACCCTCAGCATAAGTATGGGAGATCCAATTCTGAGAGAACCACTGCACAATTAGACCTTATTCATACTGACATATCAGGTCCATTCCCTCATGAGTCCTTGAACCATGCCAAATACATCCTCACATTCATAGATGACTTTAGCAGGTATTGTTGGATTTATTTCATCAAGCTAAAATCTGAAGTTTTTGGTCTGTTCAAGCTATTCAAAGCCTCAGTTGAGAACCAGTTTGGTAGGCATATTAAAATTACCATATATGATAATGGTGGTGAATATGTGAAATTAGAGTTTCAGCAATTTTGTGCCTCTTCAGGCATTCAGATGCAACACACAGTTCCATATACACCTCAGCAGAATGGGGTTGCTGAGAGGAAAAACAGGTCTCTAAAGGAGATGGCCACTTGTATGCTTGAGGAAAAGTCATTGTCTCCCAAGATATGGGATGAGGCAATAAATTGTTCCAATTACATTCAGAATAGAGTGCCACACAAATCTCTCAAAGGTATCACTCCTTTCGAGGCTTGGAAAGGTCACAAACCTGATATCTCTCATTTCAGGATTTTTGGCTCAAAGGCTTGGGCTAGGATTCCACTTGAGAAGAGGAGGGCATTACAGCCCCAAAGAAAACCATGTTTATTTGTTGGATATTCAGAGGAATCCAAAGTTTATAAGTTGCTGAACATGAGCACTCATAAATTATTCATCGAAAGAAGTGTGCAGTTTGAGGAAGAGCCCTCTTAGAGTGCAGAAATTGGAGAACCATCTTCACCACCACCTGAAGAAGAAGTGAGTGATGTTCTTGAAGCTTTTGATTTTGATATTTCTGATGATGAGGATCATTTTATTGCAGATTCTAACTCACCTACAAGGCCTAAATGGGCTGCAAAAACTTTGCAAGCAGCGGGTGAACTAGTTGGCAATCCTCAGTACCAAAGGAGGACTAGATCACAATTTGAGACTGCTCTCAATGCGAATGATCCTTACGTTTCTGAGAGATGTTATATGATGATAGATTTTGATCCTCAGTCATATGAGGAAGCCTCACATGCCCCAATATGGCATATTTATATGGATGAGGAGTTCCAGTCATTACAGAAGAATGAAACTTGGGAGCTAGTCAAGCTCCCCGCAGGCAGAAAATTGGTAAGGTGCAAGTGGATTTTCAAAACAAAATGTGCAGCGGATGGTACAATGGTAAAATACAAAGAAAGTATTGTAGCAAAGGGATTTTCTTAGGTCCAAGGACTTGATTATAATGAAACCTTTGCACCTGTGGCACAGAAAGACTCCATTAGACTAGTTTTGGCAGTTGCAGCTTCCAAGCGGTGGGAAGTACATCACATGGATTTGAAAAGTGCTTTCCTCCATGGAGAATTTGAAGAAGAAATATATATGCAGAAACCACATGGGTACACATCAGATCCAAATCTTGTTTGCAGGTTGAAAAATTCTTTGTATGGACTTAAGCAAGCCCCTAGGGATTGGTATGCAAAAATGGACAGTTTTCTCCTATCTCAGTTTTATGTTCGGTGTAAATCTGACCCAAATGTATATGAGAAGTTGTTAGATGGTTCTATAATGATAATAGTTTTGTATGTTGATGATTTGATGATCACAGGAAGTTCAATAGATCAAATAGCCACTTTGAAGACCGCTTTGAATCAAGCCTTCTCAATGAGTGATTTGGGAATTCTTAAGCAATTTTTGGGGCTTGAGATTTCTCAAACAAAAGATGGAACCAAGGTATCTCAGTCCAAATATGCATCTGATCTGTTAAAGAAGTTCAAGGTGGCTGATTGCAAGCCTTCTAAGACTCCATTCCTTTCAGGAGTTAGAATGGAAGAAGTAGAATCTACACCCTTGTTTGATAGCACCTTGTATAGATAGCTTGTTGGCAGCTTGCTTTATCTGACTCACACTCGACCTGGTCTTGCTTATGCTGTGAGTGTGGCATCTAGATATATGGAGAAGCCACATGAGCTCCATTGGAGGGCTGCAAAAATAATCTTACATTATGTGCAGGGCACAAAGAGTGATGGGATTCACTATGTTGCAGATTCGAGCATAGATCTCTTGGGCTTCACTGATATAGATTGGGATGGTGATAGCCTTGACGGAAAATCCACATCTGGATTTGTATTCATGCTTGGAGGTGGCCCTATTTTCTGGTCCAACAAGAAACAAAATTCCATAGCATTATCTTCAGCATAGGCAGAGTACAGAGGAGCAGTGAATGCTGCTACATAGTGTGTATGGTTGCAGGGGATTTTGTCAGAGTTTGAGATTTCTTTCAGTACTCCTACTGTCATTTTTTGTGACAACCAGAGTGCTATTAGAGTTTCATGTGATCCATACAGAGGCAGAGGACCAAGCACATTGAGATTCATAGGCACTACATCAGAGGCTTAGTGCATGACCAGATCATAGATTTGCAGTATTGCCACACATGTGAGCAAACTGCAGATATCTTCACCAAGGCTTTCACAAAGAATACATTAAGTTATGTTAGATCACTGCTTGGGATGGCTGAACATGTGTTGGAGTGAAGGTTTGATCAACAACCTTTCAATTTTGATATGTCCATGTTTTGAGGGGAGGTTTTTCCCATGAGGTTTTCCTTCTATCCTTGCTTTTGTGGACCAACAATATTGCACAGGGTGACCAAGTCTTGTTACTGGGCCCTTAGTATTTCATTTTTTGATATTTAAACCATATAAGTCAGATTTATGAGGGGGTGTTGGAATATTAAATCTTCCTACCATGTCATTTGATTACATTAGATGTATTAATTAATCTCTTATGGTTAATTACTATGTAATAGACTAGGAAATTGCCTTGTGTGGACCAAGGCAACATGGGGGGACCACAATAAATCCAAGGTGTGGACCACAAGCCACCTAGGCCACTTGTGCGCACTTCCAAAATATTCTGGATAAGATTTTACTAGGAAAGGTGCATTTTCGAGTTTTACTGATTTTTACAGCTTTTTCCCCCATGGGGAAAAGCTAGTCACCTAGGAAACTTGTTTTTTGCACCCATGACACTCCACAATGTTTCTTCTTCTCAAATTTCGTATTTGGATTTTTTTTTTCATCATACATCACCTTTAGCTCCCTAATTTAGCAATTCGTGAGCTTTTGGAGAGATTTGGAAAGCATACTTGCTACCTAGGGGGGATGACCGTATTTTTAGTAAGTTTGATGATGGAATGATTATTTTGGCATCCTTAAGCATTCGAATATCTATTGTAATGTTTTATAACAGCAGCCTATCAATTTTAGAAGGTTGGCTGAATTATTTTGTTCATGAGAAGTTAATACAGAATTCCATCTTTGTAAATAATTTGTGTGAAATTTTCTTATGAGAGAGTGTAATTGCTTGTTAAGATCCTGATGTGAATTGAATTTCACAAATTAGTGATGGGAATTGTTAGCACTCAAAATGATCCTCAAGGTTTTGGGAAAGGACACTTTGAGGTAACCACAAAACCATTTTAGGAAAGGGAGCTGGCTTCTTCCTTTCCAGAGAGGGATCTCTCATCAATCGTTTAGCAAGGCCAGATATGTGATTAAAAATTAAACTCAGATTTGTTGTTTGGTTGAAACAAGGTGAATATTCATTGGGCAATGGAGTCAAAAACAATTATGATGATAAAGTGGCAGTGCTTTGCAAATAATTCAGAACTGAGGCAGGGTAGCTACTCATTTACAGTCAAAGAGTTGTTTGTCTGGTGATAAGGAAGAAAATAAGAACAGTCCATCAACACAGAGCATTATTAAATGAATTATGCATTAAATTTAGTAGAAACTGGTTTGTGGATGCTTGGAATCAAAGAAACAGACCCTAATCATATGAATTCTGCCTCAATATACACTTATCCAAACATGAAAGAAAACAGTATGGAGTAGATAACAACGAAACATTCACATAAAGAAAAGAAGGTACATACTGCAAATCAAATAACACAAGAATCTCTGCATCAAAATACTTGCTCGGCTCTGCCAATTTTATTAAAGGAACATCTCAAAATACACAACATAAAATCCTCACGGGTTCC
Organism: Larix kaempferi; assembly: GCA_027924585.1. Classification (NCBI taxonomy): domain Eukaryota; kingdom Viridiplantae; phylum Streptophyta; class Pinopsida; order Pinales; family Pinaceae; genus Larix; species Larix kaempferi. The sequence goes on from BSBM01000550.1 coordinate 5,573,573, forward strand.
AACAGGTTTCAACCCTTTTTTCTTCATTACATATGAGTATATATAGGTATCCTCAGCTCTGTGGCTCGAATCACTCTAACAGAAAGTTGTTACTACTTGAGATGACACCTATCTAAACAGTTTCATCCTCTCCTAGCATTAGTTACAACAAAAACAACAAATGCTGACAGGTAGGCTTAATAGCCTTTACAAGTGCCCTCGAGCATCTACTAGCTGGTAACAAATTCTAGTAAATAAACAAAATGCCTTAGTAACTAATTATTCATGCCAAAATCCTCATGATCCTCGAATCTTCATGGGTGCAGCGTTAGTTTAGCTTTCCCATACTTCTCCATGAGCTTCCACTGATCAACAGCTGGCAACTCTGACGTGGCTACCTCTTTTAACATTACGCGGAATTCTGTATGATCCCTGTATGAGCAGCTCTGAAGACGTGCACCTGCCTCTTTAAAGATCATGCCCAATTCAAAATCCTTTGTCAATTTGTCTACCACTGTTTTTCCTATCAAAGGCGGGTCCATGTCAGCAAAGCCTTCATGGTCCAATCTGCATTCCCATAACTTGCCCTGAAATTCTTCCTGTGTCCTCATGGTGCCATCAACCTCCCAAAAGAGAGGTAGCCCCTTCTTAAACAAGGGGTCAAACATATCCCTAAAGTACTTCACCTGCTGGGACAAGACATCAATTCTGGCCTGAATAATTTTCACTTGCTGATGCTTATTTATCGCTCTCTTAGCCCAAATGATGGTGGACAATCTATCTTGTATACCTGCTTCCTTTACTTCATCTTCAGTCAATCCATTCAAGAATTCTATGGCATTTTCAGCGTGCTCCACAAGATTTTTGTTCAATTTTTCATTTGCTGCTACTATACTTTGTTTGGCTAGCTTGATTACAGTTTCCTTGTCCAAAATGAAATCAATATATGGCCTTAAATTTTCTTCCTCCATAATAATGTCATCCCAAATGACTTGCTTTGCTTCCTGCAGGGAGGTATGACCTGTGGCATGCTTCACCAATTCCTCATTTTTGACCTGCATCTGCTGGTACTTGGTTTCCCAAGCCTCCTTTTCCTGCTCTGCTTTTGACATCAGGGTCTTCATATTTGCGTTTTGCTTCTTTAACCTCTCCACTTCTAAGTCTCTCAAACTTTCCTATGCCATAGCCCCCACAAGGGAGAAGTCACCCAATTCTATGGAGGAGGGTGCGGCCATGTTCTCCACCTCTTCTGCGGCCATGTTCTATGGAGGAGGGTGCGGCCATGTTCTCCACCTCTTCTGCGGCCATGTTCTATGGAGGAGGGTTTTCAGATTTGCGTTTTGCTTCTTTAACTTCTCCACTTCTAAGTCTCTCAAACTTGCCTATGCCATAGCCCCCACAAGGGAGAAGTCACCCAATTCTATGGAGGAGGGTGCGGCCATGTTCTCCACCTCTTTTCTCTTCTGCTGCAGTTGCTTTTTAAGGTCTTCAAACTTAGATCTCCACTTCTTTTCACTCTCCACCATGAGAGCCATATCACTCAGCCACAACTTTTCCTTCTCTTCAAACTTCAACAACCTAGCTTTGTAGTCCGTTAGTTCCTCTTGTAGCTTTTCTCTCTTCTCTTCCAACTCTGCCAATTCAGAGGCTTCTACCAGCTAGGTGGAGGGGATCTTTAGCTTCTTTTAAAATGTCTGAATGGTGTTGTCCCTTTCATCCAACAACCTTTGTATACTAGCCTTCTTGTCTTCTTGGATTTCAGTAACCAAAAATGCATTTTTTGTTGAGATATTGTAACTTCAAAGAATATTATATTTGTACTTTATTATTCCGGAGATGTTTCATTCCTCCGTGAAGATCTTATTGTATATCCGGAGATGTTTATTCCTCCGTCGGAATGTGGCAGCTTGGGTTATTAGACTTCCCTAGTGGGGGTCGGCCCTGTATGTGTTATGTGGGTCAAAGGGTTGTTAGACCACCCTAGTGGGGTCGGCCCAGTCAGTTGTAATGGGGTATTTAACCCAAGGGTTAAATACGAGCCTACATGATTTGTGTAAAAGAAAAGTCGGAGTAGTGTATAAATAGAGGAGGTGTATTCCTCATTTAACACAAACTCACTCACTTGAGAATAGAGGACTTGTGGAGGAGAGGTCTGCTATGGTGGAGGAGGATATCAGGTCTTTGGTTTTCATCTTTGTATATTGCTGGTCATCTATATTGAGGAAGCTTTGCTGGGTTTTCTACCCCATGAGGGTTTCCCAGGATAAATCTATGTCTCCTATGTTTATGCTGTGCTTGTTGTTTCTTCAGTGATCCTGTGTATGCTATTATTGTGAAATGGAATGTAATGTTGCTATTTTCTATCTTAGCATATTAAATCTTAACATGGTATCAGAGCTAAGCTGAAGGAAGGCAAGGTATGGCACTTACGACACTTGCTTCACTTGCGACAATTTGAAGGTTTGGGTTTTACATAGCAAAAACCAGTCATCGTGGAGCTTTCGCTATAAATCCATTTCTGTGAAGGTTCAGGATATGAAAGTTTACAGGTTGTAGATAACATCCCCAGGTACCTTGTGTCCAAAGGACACCCTCAGATTCGTTGTACTTTGTGAGGTATGATCAGTACAAGTTAGGGTTTCTGCCTCTTCCAGATCTCAGTCAAAATCAAGTGACCTTGGAAAAAAGGTCATAACTTGGGCTAGGAAGCTCCAAATGAAATTTTGTAAAATGTGACAGGTAGTACACAGACTGTTCTATCTCAGGAAACGTTTCTAGAGGCCGAAGTTGAGCCAGTGACATGCGGAACGCCGTACAAGTTCGCTCTCTTGTTTTATCCCATAAACATGTCATGTTGCGACACTTGGCATAACTCTCTCTCAGAAAATACAATTGAGGTCAGACCTGTTGGGATGGAAAGATGATAGGTCAGGATACCACAGAAAACGTTTTCAGACCTTGTGGAGCGAAAAGTTCGGAGTTACAGCAGAAACAATCAGGTACATATTTCTGTCAAAACAAAATTATTTTTGGAGCACCTTCATTCATGGCTTCCGGAATTTAGGGTTTCGAAGAAAGTTAGAATTTTTGGAATTGAAATCCACGGCTGAATGCTACTCAGGAAAATTGAAATTTAGAGACCAAGATCAAATTTTTTGGTTCGGTAGAAGACCGGGCTTGATCAAACCCCAGTTCGGGATTTTGATCGGAAAGATGGAAAATTAGGGCTTCAGCAAAAGTTGGAATTTTTGAAGTCTGTAACCATGGCTGGAATCTCCTTAGAAAAACAAGAGTTTAGAGCCTTGGATCGAACCTTTTGATTGGGCAGAAGGGTGGGATTCATCAAACCCTAGTTCGAGTGCCTGTCCAGAAGATCTAGAAGTTTCGAAGGCAATTTTGAGGGGTCAAATTTTGGAGATTTCAAAATTGAAGTATGCTAGTTTGATCAGCTCAGCAAGACACATCCTTCCATCCATTCAGAAGTGTGAAAGTCAAAGATTGAATTTTTAGGGTTTCTCTAGCAAACCCTAATCAAGCTCCAGATCAAGTTTCAGGGGGAGTTGAGGCTAAGGCCTTACATAAGAAGACTACAAGAAGTCTCGACAGGTATTACTTAAGGAGGTTCAGGTATGTCTTGAAATCTGATTCTTGATTAAGTTCATAATGTGTTTGTCTTCATATTATTTATTAGTACAATCTTGATTAATGTTAAAATTGTCTTATCACCCTAGTAACAGTATGAATGCATGTGAATGATCGAAGACATTCATTGATTAGGGCTATATGATTGTACTGATGCATTATGGTGTTGTATGAGGTTGATGTTGTCTGCTAACAAGATACAGGTACATCACAAAAGACAAATCAAGTTCCATGACCATGACAACATGAAGACAAAGACTCATCCATAATATTTGTTCTACTTACGAGGTATGTATGACTTTGTTATATTATGCTTAACCTGTGATATATGCAGGTTCTAGCACAGGATCTCTAAATCATTGAAGAGAACAAAGAAGATATTGTTTAGATATGTTAGACATAACTAAGAAGGTATACTAATACAGGTATGTTTTCCTATGTCAAGTTAGAATTTTACCTTGTGTTAGGATCCCTTATATAAGTATACTTGGTATGATTGGTTATGCTCATTCATAAAGTTAGTAATCAAGGGTTTATGCATATTATGTCTCTTATCTTGATGATTTAATTAACCAGAAGAGTACTATGATCAAACAAGAATATGCATGAGTAAAAGAAGACTTCCTTGAAACCCTGAATAATAATGATCATGACTATACATATTCAAGATTATTTAGAATTAGAATGTTTTGATAATATTGAGAATATACTAATGAATGTATGTTTGTGTATGAGATCATGATGATGACACTGGTGCACACTTGAGCATGCACAGTGGTACAGAATGAATAGAAGTTCAAAAGACATATAGAAGATCAAGCGAGAGGCAACCACACAAACATAAAAGATAAGTATTTGAGTTATGATATTGCTTGTATGCATATTTGTATTCCTAGAATATATGATGCTAAGTGTAAACATTAATAGAGCATTGAACAGTATACTACTAATATGCATATGATTGGTAAGTTGGACAAACATTCCATTGTTGTTTGTCTAGAATGAAACCTCTTTGCTGACATGCTGAGAGCTGTGCACACTCTCGATAGTATGTTCTGGTGGAGATGGAAGGGATCTAGATAGACATTGTATGCATACAGGATATGGGAAAGTGTTGTGCCAAAGTATTGGTCAAAATAGTTGCATAACTATGTAAATGATATCTGTATGCATAATAGGTTATCATGTCAATATGATTTGATGATTATGAAGTATTACTAATCGTGTACTTAATTTTGATTTGTAGGAAAGATCATGATGAATGATGAACACTGAACAAGCGATGGATGTTCAACAAAAAGATTTACAAATCAAACACACTATAGAAGGCTTGTGGCTAGAAGATTCTCTTAGAAAGAGGAAGAGAATCATGATGAGATGTTTGCTCCAAGTGGCTAGATAAGACCATTCTCTTAATGGTGTAATTAAAGAAGAAGTGTGAATCAGGTTCTGTATGGGTACCCAGGATCAATAATCAATTGATGAGCTTAATGTTCACCATGGGTGATGTGGATCTCAACCTTTGCTACAAGGTTGAATATGGTTTCTATACATAGATGACATGGATGCAAGAAAGAACTCACCACAGAGTTCGAATGATATTGAGGCTCATATCAGTAGACCCATCTGACGAGAGATGGCATAGATAGATATGCAGAAGATCACTCAATGCAGAGTGTGAATGATGTTCAGTCACAAAGGGAGAATTGACAGGTTCTTGATAAGCTTAGGCTTTACCAAAAGTAAAGCTGATCCGTTACGAATGATGAACCTATCATACTATTACTGTATGAGGATGATCTATTTTTACAAATAGATCATGAAAAGAAAGAAGAAGATGGCTGTAGAAATGAAAAAGAAAGATCTCAGATTAATGCATTACTTCCTAGGTCTGAAGTATGGCAAGGCTCAGAAGGAATCTTTCTCAACCAAGGAAAGTCTGCTGGGAAATATTAAAAGGACTTGATGTGTTGAAATGGCCACTCTCATGGATTCCAACTTGAAGTTGTTAGCAGATGACTCATCATAGTTAGTGGATATAACTCTGTATAGACAAATTATTGATTCATTGATGTGTCTAACGAATACTAGGTTAGATATATGCTTTGTTGTGAACACCTTGAGTCAGTATCTAGTGGAAACTAGATGTGTTCACCTGTTAGTTGCAAAGCATGTGATGAGGTACCTAAAGGATACGATAGACTTTGATCTATGTTATCTTAGAGATCATGAATTCAGATGGCTACACAGATGTTGATTGGGCAGAAAGTGTATCAGACAGGAAGAGCACATCGAGAGGATGTTATTGTCTAGGATCAACCATGATCTTGTGGTTTAGCAGGAAGCAATCTAGTGTGGCTCTTAGCACAAGCAGAATATATGGCTGCTTGCTCTGCTAGTTGTGAAGAGGTATGGCTTCAGAATTGTTTGACATAGAAATGGACCCAGCTGTGATCCTATGTGACAAACAGAGTTGTACCAAAATGGCAGAGAATCCAGTGTTCCATGATAAGTCAAAGCACATAGAGATCTGACATTTCTATATACGAGATATGGTTCGAATTTGGAACAAGTTACCAATGTACTAACCAAACCTCTACCGATCCGATGTACTAACCAAGCCTCTACCTAAAGTAAAGTTTGAGTATTTCTGAAACAAGCTTGATAGGACCCTCCTCGAAAGGGGGAGTGATGTGGTCACTTATGATGAGATTTCCTGCATCAACAGAGAGGTCGATGATGTGGATACCTATATTGGTGATGCCGACAGAGAGGTTGGTGGATGGTCCTTAGACAGGGTCTAAGTTGACAAGGGGATTGCATCATCCTTGAACACATGTTCTAAAGAGATTCGTAGACATATGTCTTCGAGAATGAAGTCCTTCGTAGACATGTGAGGATTGAATCATCCTTGGATTTCAGTCCTAAAAGGAGCCGTAGAAAGATGTCTTCGAGAATGAAGTCCTTCCTGGACATGTGAGGATTGAATCATCCTTGGATTTCAGTCCTAAAAGGAGCCGTAGACAAGATGTCTCCAAGAAAGAAGAGGATTGCATTATCCTTGAACACACGTTCTAAAGTGAGCCATAGACAGATGTCTCCAAGAAAGAAGAAGGATTGCATCATCCTTGAACACATGTTCTAAAAGGAGCCGTAGACAGATGTCTTCGAGAATGAAGTCCTTCGTGGACATGTGAGGATTGCATCATCCTTGAACACATGTTCTAAAAGGAGCCGTAGACAGATGTCTTCGAAGATGAAGTCCTTCGTGGACATGTGAGGATTGCATCATCCTTGAACACGCGTTCTAAAAGTGAGCCGTGGACAGATGTCTCCGAGAAAGAAGAAGGATTGCATCATCCTTGAACACACGTTCTAAAGTGAGCCATAGACAGATGTCTCCGAGAAAGAAGAGGATTGCATCATCCTTGAACACATGTTCTAAAGTGAGCCATAGACAGATGTCTCTGAGAAAGAAGAGGATTGCATCATCCTTGAACACACGTTCTAAAGTGAGCCGTAGATAGATGTCTCCAAGAAAGAACAGGATTGCATCATCCTTGAACACATGTTCTATGTTGATGTATATGTAACTTTGGAATGTATTTCATATATGTATGTTGTATGTACTCCTATAGAGATGGTATTATTCCTCTATACGGAAGTGTCGTCATTTATATTGTAAGTGTCGTAACTTATACTTGATGGGTTATTAGACCACCTTGTTGGGGTCGGCCCTGTATAAGTCATGTGGGTCGAAGGGTTATTAGACCACCCTATTGGGGGTCGGCCCAGTCAGCATTATGTTATGTGGTTAAGTTCTAGCCTACATGATTTATGTAAAAGGCAAGTCAAGTCAAGTATAAATAGAGTGCGGGAGGCACTCTATTTACTCACTCACTTCTCACTCATGCACTCAAGTAGGAGTGGCGCACTTATGGAGGAGGAGGATCTGATGCTAGGTTATGTCTATCTCTCATGTTTGGGTTGTATCATTCTATCTATCTTTGAGGAAGTTATTGGGGTTTTTCACCTTTATGGTTTTCCCCAAGTAAATCTTTGTGTCTCTTGTGTGCTTGCATTATTGTCTCCATGATTGATATGTTGTAGATATGCTGTACATGTTGTTCTCTCAGTTAAGATCCTTGAAGTAAATTCTAAAAATTTAACATGGTATCAGAGCTAGCCTGAAAGAAGGCATGATATGGCATGTATGACACTTGTTGCACTTACGATGCTAGCGCTTGATATAGAAAAAACCAGTCATCGTAGCACTTTCGCTATAAATCAGTTTTGGAGAAGTTTTCAGATCTACAATATTTACAGGTAGAATATTAAATCCCCATGTACCTTGTGTCCAAAAAACAACCTCTAATTCGTTGTACTTTGTGATTTATGATTTGTACAATATAGGGTTTCTGCCTCTTCCAGATCTGAGTCAAAATCAGGTGACCTTGGGAAAAAGGTCATAACTTGGGCTAGGAAGATCCAAATGAAATTTCGTAAAAAGTGACAGGTAGTACACAGACTGTACTATCTTAGGAAATGTTTTCAGAGGCCTAAGTTGAACCCGTGACACGTGGCACGCTGTACAAGTTTGATCTCCTGTATTATCCCATAAATAGGTCATGTTGCGACACTTGGCATAACTCTCTCTCAGAGAGTCCAATTGAGGTCAGACCTTTCAGGATGGAAAGATAACAGGGCGAGCTATCTCAAGAAAAAATTTTAGAGGCCGAAGTTCAAACAGTGACACGTGGCATGCCGTACAATTTCGCTTTATTTTATTATCCCAAAACAGGTCACGTTGCGACAGTTGGCATAACTCTCTATCAGAGAATCCAATTGAGGTCAGACCTGTCAGGATGGAAAGATAACAGGTCAGGCTATCTCAGGAAACGTTTTCAGACCCTGTGGATCTAAAAGTTAGGAGTTACACCAGAAACAATCAGGTACATATTTCTGTCAAAACAGAATTATTTTTGAAAAGTGGAAAATTAGGGCTTCTGTAAAAATGAGAATTTTTGAAATCTGTGACCACGGCTGGAAGCTCCTCAGAAAAATAAAAGCTTAGAGATTTGGATCAAACCTTTTGATTGGGAAGAAGACTGGGCTTCATCAAACCCCAGTCCAGGGTCACGTCCAGTGAATCCAGAAGTTTCAAAGGCAAAATTGAGGAGTGAAACTTTGCAGTTTTCAAATTCTGAATATACCAGCTTGATCAGCTCATCAAGGCGCATATTTCTATCCTTTCGAAAGTTTGAAATTCAAATTTTAAATTTTTGGGGTTTCTCTGACAAACCCATATCTAGCTCCAGGTCCAGTTCTTGCAAATCAAGTGGATTGGGTTAATCCTAGAAGAAGATGGATTGATCATCTGCATAAGTGAAGAAGTTCTTGTTTCAGAGGGAGATGAGGCTAAGGCCCGACATAAGAAGATTACAAGCGATCTCGACAGGTATGACTCATCGAGGTATGTTTTGAGATTTGTTCATGATTAGGTTTATGGTATGTTTGTTTTCATGTTATTACAGTTAGTACAATCTTGATTTTAGACTTGTCATATCACCTTAATAAAATTATGAATGCACGATAGAAAATATTCATTGATTAGGGTATTGACACTTATGATTGTACTAATACATTATGGTGTTGTATGAGGTTTATGTTTTCTACTAACATGAAAGGTACACCAAGAAAGACAAATCATGTTCTGGTTCAAGAACGTATGATCATGGTGACATGAAGACAAGGATTCATCCATTGTCATGGATCACATAGAAGATCTACTTTTGAGGTATGTATAACTTGTTTCTACAATGGTTAACTTATGAGACATGCAGGTTACTAGCACAAGTCATTGAAGAGAACCAGAAGACATTATGCAGGTATGTTAGACATAACTAGCTAGCATGCTAATCCAGGTATGATTTTCCTATATCAAGCTAGAATCCTACCTTGGGTTAGGATCTTATACTGTTGTGTTGTTGATAATGATTATTCATGAAGTCATAAGTTTGAATAATCATGGGTATATGCATATTATGTGTCTTACCTTAATTAATGATATGACTAACCCGAAGAGTCATAGGTTTGAGTAATTATAGGTTTAGACATGTTATGTTTCTTATGATTTGACTAACCATAAGAATACCACATAAACCTTGAATGCTAATGCTTATTATTTCTGTTTGAAATGATCATGAATATACATGCTTGAGATTATTGTGTTTTAATAGTATACTAATGAATGTATGATTTTATATGAGATCACAAGAATAACACAATCATGATACTAATAAGCATGCATAGGGACCAAGGATGAATATGAGTTCAAGAACAGGTAATCCAGGAAGCAAAGATCAAGAGGGAGTACACTCCAGTGGTTTATGCAAGGATGCAGATATTCAGAGGGAGTTGACCGTCTCTCTACATTCCACAACAGAAAGGTGTAGAAGAAGCTACTTCAGATTAGGACTCCAGCAGCTCCTGCAAGGAAGCGAAGACTCAGAGGGAGTCCACCCAACGAACAAACAAAGATAAGTATTTTAATTATCATTTCTTGCATATTTGTTTGTTTAAATAAAATTATTCAATGATGTATATGCTCATGTTCCTAGACTTAGGATATGTATTGTGCATATTAGAATAGTTGCATTAATGAACAGTATACTACTAATATACATGGGTAAGTGGCCTATGGCACTGTAAAACATTCCATTGCTACTTATCTAGAATGAAACCTCTTTGCTGACATGTTGGGAGTTGTGCACACTCTTAACAATGTTTTGGTAGAGATTGGAAGGCATCTAGAAAGTTACGGGATATGGATAAATGTTGTATTGAAGCACTGGCTAAGATAATTGCATGACTGTATGACATATTTCTTTATGTGTAAGAATTTGTTCTGAAAACTGTGAGATGTTTTCTAATCATGCAATTTAACTTGTTGTGTAGGAAAGATCGTATGCCATCTCCTACAAAAGAAGAACTACAACATTTGTTCAGCAACAAAATTATCTATTGAAGATATTGAAGTTCCCAGGATCTGGGATGAAGAAATGGAATGCCATGATCCATCGATCATGAAGAATGATGTTTGGGATGTAGTCCCAAGACGTGAAGGGAATTTTGTTATGAATTCCAAATGGAACTATCAGATCAAGCATGTTGCAGATGGCAACATTGAGAAATATAAAAGTGATGAAATAGAAGATGCACCAGATGGATTTCAAGACAGCATGGTGCAGTCATATATGTGTGCAGAACTTGGTATGGTAGGATAGACAGCTTTCTATCCAGTTTGGGCTTTACCAAAAATAAAGCGGATTCCAACCTTTACTACAAGGTTGAAGAAGGCAATCCAGTGATACTACTTTTGTATGCGGACAACCTGTTTGTTACAGGTGAAGATAGATTGATTGCCGACATGCAGCGGAAGCTTGCTGCCGAGTTCAAGATGAAGAGCTTGGGGATGATGCACTATTTTTTTTTGGCATGGAGGTGTGGCAAAGTGTAGATAGAATCTTCCTTGGATAAGGGAAGTATGCAGTAAGAGATCCTGAAGAGGTTCGGGATGATGAATTGCAAGGCCATGGCCACACCTATGACATCGAATATGAAGCTTCTATGTGATGCTTCATCTGAGCCAATTGATGTCTCTATGTATCGTCAGATGATTGGGTCCTTGATGTACCTGACGAACACGAGACCAAATATTTGCTTTGCTGTGAACACATTGAGCCAGTTCCTGATGGATCCGAGGAGTGTTCACCTGGTTGCTGTAAAGCATGTTCTGAGGTACCTGAAGGGTACAGTGGATTTTGGGCTCAATTATGAAGTGAATCAAAAGTTTAACCTGCAGGGTTATGTTGATTCAGATTGGGCTGGCAGTGCTGCAGATAGGAAGAAAACATCTGGGTGTTGCTTCAGTATGGGATCAGGTGTGATCTCATGGTTTAGCAGGAAGTAGTCCTGCGTGGCACTGAGTACAGCTGAGGCAGAGTATGTTATAGCCTGTTCATCTATTTGTGAGGCAGTATGGCTACGGAAGCTACTGTCTGAGTTATTTGATCTCCCATTGGATGCTACTGGTATCTTCTGTGATAACCAGAGTTGTGTGAAGCTATCCGAGAACCCAATGTTTCATGATAGGTCAAAACACATAGAGATCAAATATCACCATATCAGGGATATGGTGCAGAGAGGAACTGTGAAGGTCCTGTATGTTGCGACGGATGAGCAGATTGTAGATGTGCTGACGAAGCCACTAGTTAGGGTGAAGTTCGAGTACTTCAGAGAGAGGCTTGGCGTTCTTCAGATCGAGGACACTTCGAGGAAGAAGTGATGGACACATTTGCTGAATCCATTCTAAGCATGTTGGAAGGAGGATCCTTCACATGGATGTGGATGTAAGCGCTGGATGATGATGAGCATCAGGATGATGTTCTAGTTTCTGCTTTGTATGATCAGTTGGATCATTTGTATGTATGTACGCATCATGTTGGATGTTGGATATGATCAGTTGGATCATTTATATGTATATGTATGTGCGCATCATGTTGGATGCTGGATATGATCAGTTGGATCATTTGTATGTATGTACGCATTATGTTGGATGCTGGATATGATCAATTGGATCATTTATGTACGCATCGTGTTGGATGCTGGATATGATCGGTTGGATCATTTGTATGTATTTTGTATATGCATCATGTTGGATGCTTGGACCATGTATCTGTATATGTATCAGGTGGATACATTGTATGATCAGGTAGATCATGTATATTGATATGTATCAGGTATGATCAGGTAGATCATGTATGCTGATGGATACATTGTGTGGATCATGTATCTATGTATCAGGTGGATACACTATGTGTGATGATATATATTAGGTAAATACTTGGTGTGCATCAGATGGATGCATTGTATGATCAGGGTGATCGTGGATGACGAGCTTCTCCAGATGACATGCAGCAGGATGTTGCAGTGATGATGATCAGGATGATCATGTGTACATTAGGATGATGTATGGTGAGTATCAGATGATACTTTGTGGCCGTGGATCAGGTTGTGCAGATGAGCATGTAATTCGGTGCCCTGGGAGATTTGCAGATAGTCTTTCGAGGTTTTGCCTATGGCATGTAATTCGGTTCCCTGGGATATCTGGCAAATGCTCTTTCAAGGTTTTGCTCTGGGAGGACATGTAATTCGGTGCCCTGGGAGATCTGCAGATAGTCTTTCGAGGTTTTGCCTATGGCATGTAATTCAGTTCCTTGGGATATCTGGCAGATGCTCTTTCGAGTTTTTGTCCTACGGCATGTAATTTGGTTCCCTGGGAGATCCGATAGGTTGGGTTGTGTGCCCGTAATCAGTCCTGGGATGCTCTTGCCAGGTTTTGCCATAACCACATGTAATTTGGTGCCCTGGGAGATCCTATAGGTAGAGCTGCGTGCTCGTAACAGCCTGGAATGCTCTTGCGAGGTTTTGTGGTGGGGTTACATGTAATAAGTCCTGGAGATCTGGACAGGATGAAAAAGGCCTCAGATGCTCTTTAGAGTTCTTGCTAGTTAAGAGACTCTTTTAAGGTTTTGTGACGCACGTAATCAGTCCTGAGGATTCCAGAGTATGGCCAGTGATGATGAAGACCTGCAGGTGGTGGGCCTACATCCAGTATGAAAAAGGACTGGCTCTGTAGAACTTCCTATGACGAGTAGATTCAGAGAATGATTGAGATAGCAGCAGTAGTGACGATGATGATGACTCGATGACGATTATCCAGTGACGATGATCAAGAGAAGAAGACTTGTGCTAGAAGACCTGTGCTGAGAAATACCTTCCTAGTTAAGAGGGAGTGTTGATGTATATGTAACTTCGGAATGTATTTCATATATGTATGTTGTATGTACTCCTATAGAGATGGTATTATTCCTCTATACGGAAGTGTCGTCATTTATATTGTAAGTGTCGTAACTTATACTTGATGGGTTATTAGACCACCTTGTTGGGGTCGGCCCTGTATAAGTCATGTGGGTCGAAGGGTTATTAGACCACCCTATTGGGGGTCGGCCCAGTCAGCATTATGTTATGTGGTTAAGTTCGAGCCTACATGATTTATGTAAAAGGAAAGTCAAGTCAAGTATAAATAGAGTGCGGGAGGCACTCTATTTAATCACTCACTTCTCACTCATGCACTCAAGGAGGAGTGGCGCACTTATGGAGGAGGAGGATCTGCTGCTAGGTTATGTCTATCTCTCATGTTTGGGTTGTATCATTGCTCTGTCTATCTCTGAGGAAGTTATTGGGGTTTTTCACCTTTATGGTTTTCCCCAAGTAAATCTTTGTGTCTCTTGTGTGCTTGCATTATTGTCTCCATGATTGATATGCTGTAGATATGCTGTACATGTTGTTCTCTCAGTTAAGATCCTTGAAGTAAATTCTGAAAATTTAATATTCTAAAGAGAGCCGTAGGCATATTTCTTCGAGAATGAAGTCCTTGGTGGACATGTTTGGATTGGATCATCCCTGGACTTCAGTCCTAAAGAGATCCGTAGACATGATGTCTCCTAGAATGAAGTCCTGAATGAACAAGTAGGGGATTGCATCTTCCCTGGACCTCGGTCCCAGAATTGAGCCGTAGACTGATGTCTCCGAGAATTGAAGATAGGACTGCATCGTCCCTGAACTAGGTTCAAAATGTACGTGATGGGATTGCATCATCCCTAGAGATGAGACTTGTCTTAAAGGTACGTGTGAGGACTGCATCGTCCATGAACTGGGTTCAAAATGTACGTGATGGGATTGCATCATCCCTAGACATGAGACTTGTCTTAAAGGTACGTGTGAGGACTGCATCGTCCATGAACTGGGTTCAAAATGTACATGATGGGATTGCATCATCCCTAGACATGAGACTTGTCTTAAAGGTACGTTTGAGGACTACATCGTCCATGAACTGGGTTCAAAATGTACGTGAGAGGACTGCATCGTCCATGAATTGGGTTCAAAATGTACGTGATGGGATTGCATCATCCCTAGACATGAGACTTGTCTTAAAGGTACGTGTGAGGACTGCATCGTCCATGAACTGGGTTCAAAATGTACGTGATGGGATTGCATCATCCCTAGACATGAAACTTGTCTTAAAGGTACATGTGAGGACTGCATCGTCCATGAAATGGGTTCAAAATGTACGTGAGAGGACTGCATCGTCCGTGAACTGGGTTCAAAATGTACGTGATGGGATTGAATCGTCCCTAGACATGAGACTTGTCTTAAAGTGATAAGGATTGATCATCCTGGAACTTGATCTGGATTGTATCATCCATGGACCTATGTCCTAAAGAGAGCGGGATTGATCATCTTATAATATGATCGTGTGTGTTGCAGGGTATGCTGCTATTATGACTAATGAGGATACTTGTATTGATGTATTGATACTTGTATTGATGATCCAGATGCTGTAGATCGTGATGATCCAGATGGTGTAGATCGAGATGATCCAGATGCTGTAGATCGAGACGATCCAGATGCTGTAGATCGTGATGATCCAGATGTTGTAGATCGAGATGATCCAGATGCTGTAGATCGAGACGATCCAGATGTTGTAGATCGAGACGATCCAGATGCTGTAGATCGTGATGATCCAGATGCTGTAGATCGTGATGATCCAGATGGTGTAGATCGAGATGATCCAGATGTTGTAGATCGAGATGATCCAGATGCTGTAGATCGTGATGATCCAGATGCTGTAGATCGTGATGATCCAGATGCTGTAGATCGAGATGATCCAGATGCTGTAGATCGAGATGATCCAGATGTTGTAGATCAAGATGATCCAGATGTTGTAGATCGTGATGTTCCAGATGCTGTAGATCGTGATGATCCAGATGCTGTAGATCGAGATGATCCCGATGCTGATGATCGTATGATGACGATGCTGATGATCGTGAGGATCCAGATGTTGATGTTGTTGTAGCTGTTCGAGTGCTGCGGAAGTTGAAGACTCAATACTGAAGATGTTGATGTTCCAGTATTGAAGATGTTCCAGTAACTGCTTGAGTTATTGATGATGTTGAGAAAGCTTCCAATGATTTATAGATGTATCATGTATGATGTTGATGACTCCTTGCTCGTGTAGATGCTGTTATAATATCCTTCTCGTTAAGGGGGAGTGTTGAGATATTGTAACTTCAAAGAATATTATATTTGTACTTTATTATTCCGGAGATGTTTCATTCCTCCGTGAAGATCTTATTGTATATCCGGAGATGTTTATTCCTCCATCGGAATGTGGTAACTTGGGTTATTAGACTTCCCTAGTGGGGGTCGGCCGTGTATGTGTTATGTGGGTCAAAGGGTTGTTAGACCAACCTAGTGGGGTCGGCCCAGTCAGTTGTAATGGGGTATTTAACCCAATGGTTAAATACAAGCCTACATGATTTGTGTAAAAGAAAAGTCGGAGTAGTGTATAAATAGAGGAGGTGTATTCCTCATTTAACACACACTCACTCACTTGAGAATAGCGCACTTGTGGAGGAGAGGTCTGCTATGGTGGAGGAGGAGATCATGTCTTCGGTTTGCATCTTTGTATATTGCTGGTGATCTATATTGAGGAAGCTTTGCTGGGTTTTCTACCCCATGAGGGTTTCCCAGGATAAATCTGTGTCTCCTGTGTTTATGCCGTGCTTGTTGTTTCTTCAGTGATCATGTATATGCTATTATTGTGAAATGGAATGTAATGCTGCTATTTTCTGTCTTAGCATATTAAATCTTAACATTTTTCAACTTCTTGATTTGTGTCTTGTGGGCCTTATTTTCCACCCTTTCTAGTCTAAGATGATTTTGAACCTTGTTCCTACTGACTTGCAATTTAGACAGTTACAGGGAAGCCTTTAGCAGTTTGGCATAGATAACCTCCCCAATCTCTTTGTGCAATTTGATCATATCAGGAACAAGAATGTCTTCCAAGTTCACTTTCAGTTCAGTGGATTTGTTTTTGGTGGCTAAGGCCAAGTTCAAGGTGTTCTGGGAATAGATCCTATTAGTTACCAAAGACACATTTGAAATCTGCCTCACCTCTTCATACATCTTAGACTCCTTTGAGGCTTCCTTTGTGCTCTCTTTGTACTCACTCAATAGTTTTTCCCTGCTTTTGCTTGGTGCAGTAGGTTCAGTGGCTGCCTTATCAAACACATATTCTTTGATCTTGAAGGAAGGCAACTTGGTCTTCACCTGCTTCTTCTTAGCTTGACTAGTTGACACCTGTACAATTTGCTGCTCAAGTTTTTCTACTTTCTGCCTTTTGGGAGCTCTTTCTGTGTCATAATCTATATCCATGACATCAATTCTTTCCACTTTGTTGGATGCTCCAAAGCCACTGGCAGGGGGTATAACTTCTCCAACTGTTGAGACCAAGTTGGAGGAGCTAGGAAGCGGTGAGGTGGATTTTGGTACCATGGAGTTGGAGTCATCAAGTGTATCTACCTCCATCTTCTCTTTGTTGAGATATTCTAACCAATTTGCAGTTTCAGCTAGACCTGCAAGCTCAAAATGTTCAAAATCCTTTTCGTTGCTTTCTTTCCTCCTGTCTGATATGGTATGGTGAGGGTCATAGTTTATGGCAACCTTGATTGGAAGCCCCATTTCACTCATTGTAGCTTCAATAGTTGGAAGGGCAGTCTTGTTTTTAATAAGGAATGGGCCTACAATCCATGGAAAGGTGATATCTAAAGCCTTCTTGTCATCCAAGAAATGTTCAATTTCCACTCTCAGCTTCTATCTGATTAGTTCCAAGGAAAATATTCTGGGAGTTAAGAAAGCAGGGAGCATGTATGGGGGGTAAACAAAACCATAGACTCTGATCATTGTTCCTTGCTCTAACAGGAACCAATCTCCAATCCTCTTTTCAGGGGAAGGCTATAACATTTCCTGCATTTCTATCAGCACCCTGGGAAGCTTCTTCTAGAAGAAAACTTAGTACACTTATGACATGATTTTGTTCATGAATCTATTGAAATCAATGTACATTTCTAGTGTGAGTAACTTCTCAGGCACCTGCAAATTTTCCTCATTGAATGATAGGAACATCCTCAGCAAGTATGAATGGAATATGAAGCTTCTAGTTTTGGGGAACTCCACTAGCTGAGAATGGATATTCTCATCTAGAGCCTCATCAAACCTAAGACAGGCACACTGGATGGACTGACTGGGATCTTCAGGCTCAAGAGGACATGTGCTCATGACAAATAGCAGGCTTATTAAAGGCTCAATGATATATTGGTCTGTATCTAATCCTAGGAACTGAGATAGTAGGGTTATAACACATTTGGACTCTTCTCTGAATAGACTGACTTCACCAGGGAAAGGTTGGTCCTTGAAGGAGACATTAGGCAACAAGCAAACATGGAAGAAACTTTGTTTAATCTCAGATAGGTCCTGTCTGAAATACTGAATTAGGGCTTCTTATGTGTATTCTTTGGCCTTTTGACAGAACTCATCTGGGATTGATAGGGCCTTTCTAACAGTGAGGGGATTGACTTGGCATAGGATCTTAGACTTGGATGTGTCTATAATCACCCTCTCAGAGGAGGAGTAATGGTTTGTGCACTAGTCGACGAACTCATGACAATTTGGGGTTTGGTCAATTGCAAACAAAGGAAAAAATGATTGGTAAACCTTATTTACATCAATATTCCCCTCCCTAATCAGCTTCAACCTGTCCTCAATTGTCTCAATGGAGTTGTTTATCAATATTATGTCGTAAACCTCGACATCTTTATCCTCAAACAAGTCACCTATCCTCCGGTATTCAAAGCCTAGGGGTTCTATTTCACTTAATTCAGCCATTTAAATAGTTTATTATGGAGACAGGAGGCCTACTGGTTATTTGACAGCTGGTCTGAGCTCCTGGCTGAGTTGTCTGCTTCTGCACAGTGGTTGTCTGTCGTTTTTCAATGCACAGGACAAATGATACTCAGATCCTCGTGCAGCATGTATTGTTATGTTATTTGTGTTCCCTTATCATCCTCGTATCTTCTGCAGCAAAGAGGTCATCCAAGCCGTCCATCTGTAAGATCTACTTTGGGCTGTGGATCTTTGTCCATGTTTAACCCTCATGGCCTATTGCAGCCTTCCTCCTTCAGGCGCTGCCTTCCTTGCACTTTAGATCCATGAAACCACTATCCACCTTCGATCTAGATCTCGCCCACATATTGACCGTCAAAAGGTGCAGCATCTACCATGTTCGCAGATTTGGACAACGCCGATGCTCCGTGCATGTTCAATCTGCGAACAATCTTCGACTGTAGATCTCAATTCCGCCAATATACATTGTTACAATCCGCGGGGCGTACCAAAATTCGCAGATTTGGAAAGTTAGTTTTTTTCGCGCACTTTGAAATCACGAACAAATTGGCAACCATAGATCTGCCTTTATGCCCGTTGATCTGATTCCCAATTTGCTTGCGGGCAAGCACACTCTGCCCCCACTAAATCCACTCCATCTTAATTTGCGAAGGGAGCCTGTAACATCCCAAAAATCGCAAAATAAAAAAAAAAAATTGATATAGCCTATTTTATAAGATAAATGTTATCTGTAGAATGATAATTAATTAACTAATAGACAGTAACTGTTTCATAAACTGCTCGTATAAAAAAGATACTTGGTTGTAATGAGATGCGACAGAACAATGTTTATTTCGTTATGTGTAAAGATCTGGTAACAATATTGATGAATTAGTTTGCATATTTCTGAAGGGGTTCCTACCGAGTGCCCTTGGGTTTACTTAGCTCTGAAAGCTAAAGCATTGGATTCTTTCTTTCGCAGATTTGCAGGTAAGGTAATAGAGTAATTCTAGTTTTTATAGGACAAGTTATAAGCTTCAGCTTGTCGTCTCTATGTTAAGATAATTGTATAATCTGCCATGCGTGAAGATGTCGATGGTATGTAACTTCGGTTTAACTTCGTCACTTGTATCGTCTTTATGGTAATATTTGTATGTGTCACTAGCAATGTTATACACTATACTCGCTGTATCTGTTGATAGGATCTGTGGTATTACAACTTAGTTTATCAGTCTGAAATTGTGACAAGTTTGATCTTATGTATGACCCCGAGACGATAGTGTCACCAATAGAATTAAGTGCATCTCCTGGAAATGACAGCTGCAATGTAATAAGTCTTGAAATACTTAAAGTGATGATTGTTCTGCTGTGTCAACTTGTGAACAAGGTGTTACTAGACATAATCGCATGTGACACATAGGTTTGGGTGTCAAATTCTAGCTTTCTAAACAGCGTGAGGGTTAGGTTTTCATTACACTAATCTTATGCAAAGTAACCTAGCTATTAAAATGTAATGCACGTTTAATTAAATGCATGAGTTTAAGTGTTAAACTATATGGTAGTGCCTACCATACCATGGCATTGTATTTATTTCTAATGCATGCTTGATATATAAAATATATTGATTCATTGTTTTCATAACCTATGGAACTATGCGAATATCATTGTTGAAATGTTATATGTAAACCCTATGGCTCGAATGTGCAATACATATGAACTATGTGAACTTAGAACATAGTTAATGCTCTTATAGCGTGAATGCAATGTCGTAATACTACCCTATAGTTAGAACTATGCATTGTTGTGTTATGGTGTTGATATAAATATAACCTATGGTTTGATGGCTTATATCGTGGTTGTAATACAGTTGTATGGCAGTGATACTATCCCGAGATTTTTCACTGTCACCATAACTCGATGCTGATATGAATTAAATGTCGTTGCAGTCGAGGGTCTGGCAGATTTCTCTGTGAGATCTCAGCATTAAATTAGATCCTGTGTGATGTTAGTGGTTGCTACGCTGGCACCTACATGTTCTGACTCCATGTGATAACAGTGGTAAGAATTGGTGATGCATCACCGTGCTGTAAGCTCAGCCCTGGTGATATGGAATCCGATTGTTCTGGGTATTAAATGAATTTATTGATTTGGTTTGGTCGTATCACTGCCTTGGTACCATCATGGTTATGCTGGCTCAATCTTGATCGTTGATCTCATTGTCTCGATTGTTGAGATGTGTAAAAACCTAAGTCAATCGTGCCATAGCGTTAATCTTTCCTTCACGCATTCATTTTGGTGTTTTTCGTTTGGAGAAGAGGCCGTCAGGCCGCTGGTTTGCAAGGCTCGACCCTGGGCAGTTGTGGATGGCATTGTGCCTCCATTCTCTATAATTTTATTGTGAAAATACTGTATAAGTGCTTGAGTTTGCTGAATGAGTAGAGTTGGAGCCCTGTGGCTTTCATCCAGTGACAATTTAGGTTAGTGGTGAGGTTTGACTCCGAACTTGGTTGTGGTTTAGTTGCATGTCACCTTCGCTACGTTGGATGAAGGATTTGGAAGCCAGAAGCATTGCAAGGTAAGTCATCTCGTTTTCAAGTTATGTAATATGCTTCTTTGATTTGTCAACATTCAATTGAAATCGTTGCTAACTTCTCGCAGTTCATGTGCCAGGTACTTCCATCGTTCTATATTCATAGTGCTGGGTTGATGGCAATGGAGAGCACGCGTATTAAATTGGTAAGCCCCGGTGGCAAACCCTCGTAGGTTCTCCTGGCAGATTCGTGGCAAACGTTGTAACAACTGTTCTGGAACTCGTGGTTGAAAATATGGGTTGTTCTTGTTACGCATGTGTTAGGTTGCTTCTTAGTTTGCAGAGTCAATGTAATAGTTGATTGTTAATGTACAGGGTTTGGGTTCTGGGTATGAACTTGGCAACGTTCCTTCGTTTAAGTAGGGTTTCAGACTCTGTTGAGACGATAATATAAAATATCTTTTTGCAAACTATGTGGCCATGACTGTTTTTTGTTTGTAGTTTTGGGGCTTGGCCCATGAATGAAACTTGTAACTCGTTGGTTTATGAAGTGGAAATAAATCGTGTTTAAATAGTCTCTATGTAAAATGGTAATGTTTGTGCAACTAGGTTTTAATCACACCTGTTGCTTTCGTTTCTTTAGGAACTGTGAATTCATGAAAATTTTTAAACGTTTGGGAAAATAAATCGTATGCTAAGTGTACAATGAGAAACACTGCTACTGTTATTTAATCAATGGTTAAGTGTTGAAATATGTGATGAGCTTCGGCCTCTAAGCAGCTTCGTCAACTGTGTGAAAGTTTATCTAATCGATCTATAAACTTATCAGGGTTTAGGGTTTTGGCTATGCTTAAAATGTATAAGATGATGCTCGTTGTTACGTTTTTGGCATCCACTAGTGTTGTGATTTTGTTTGACTCTGTTCCTACAGACATATAATCTCTTAAACCTTGGAGATGATAAATGTAAATAAACTACTCGACTTACAGGAATGAATTTGATGTAAATTTTGGTTTGTCTATTGTTAATAAAATGATGAAATGACAGGGATCTTGTTTAACCAGCTCGATTCTGTAGATAGAATTGCATTTGTGTGTTTTTAATTTATGACTACATGAACATGTGAAATATGAAACCCTAGGTTTGTGATAAGAGACCTTTGTTTGCTTATTTGTTCTGTGTGTGCGCAAAAATGGAAATAACAATAGTTACAGTAACTTGAGAAGAAAATAAATGGAAAACTAAACCCTAACTTGAAACTCAAAATGATATATCAGTTCTGTTATGATGAAATTAAGCAATCATTTACAAATTCTGTTTTCGACAATGATCTCAATAATAATTATAAAGAACAGTGATAATCTTTTTAAGACATTGAATTTCTATTTGATAAAGTAAAATATGGAAATAAAAACAGTAATGTAAAGGAATGTAGAAATAATACTAACTGTTAATAGTAGATAAATTAGCTAATATACAGAATGGTACTCCTATCATCTTGGCAATTTTGCCTATCATATCTATCTACCTTAATCTGTCTTTGTACTGGAGTACAATGTTGTTCCTTTTTGCATGGGGAAAAATACAGAGACTATTTTATTCAATCATTTCAATTTATACAGAATTATAAAATTAAACAGGAAACTGTAATAAACTCATAAAATAAACAGTATAAGTTAAATAAACAACAGAACTGTAAATATACAGAAATAGATAACATAACTTAAAAATAAAAATAGATAAGACAATAGAACCTGTAACTGACGATAGGGCCGACAAACACCCAAGGAGGCCTGTTCCTCCCAACCTATTTCAGAAGAAGCAACTCAAATGCTGACTTCTAGTGAACCCCCGAGCCTGATTACTGATCCAATAAGTGGGTGGAATTTGTGTAGAAGCAAGGCACTCAAAAATACCTTCTCCACTCGGTATCAACCTCCTGAAATAAAATTCCTTCTCCACTCAGCATCAATCTCCTGAACTCAATAAGAGTTTGGCAGACTCACAACATGATCAACAACATAGCATATCCCCTCATCAAATCTCTTGGGTGCAAACACAGCAAAACCCCAAGGTAAATTTCCTCGTCAGGAAAAGTGATGAACCTCAGTTAAATATTTGATGGCTATTATATAGACTGCCTAGGTCTTTTAGTGGTCACTTTGGAATAAATGAGCCTCAAGCTCCAGTCCTTTTTTCAGGGCACTATGACCACATTTCAAGGGAGTTGTCCCATACTAACAGCTAGTTAGTTGCATCATGATGCTGCCACTTGTCCATTGCCTTCTACCCCAGATTCCATTCCACCTAGTGGATCGGTAACCACTCTTTCAATAGTCCTCTTAGGTGTTTGTCTCCTATTTTATTTATTTAATAATAATATATTGTGCAAATTACAGTCATCCTTGGACACCTATCCAACATGAAACTTTAAAATAAAAGTTATAATAATGTTTGCTAACACAAAATGTTTTCCAGCTAAAAGGGTATGTTACAAACACCCCCTCTTAAGCTCAACATCGTCCTCGATGTTGCTTATTCATCATCAAGTTCCTCATGGAACAGAACTGGATATGTTGCCCGCATATTACTTTCCAGTTCCCAAGTAGCTTCATCAGGGCTAAGGTGCTTCCATTGCACCTTTACCTGCCCTATGGTGCAATTTCAAAGCATAATTTCCCTCCGGTCGAGAATACAGTCCGGTTCCACCTGAAAATCTCCTTCGGGTTCCACCTGTATGTCATTCCAATTCAACACATGAGTAGCATCGTGTACATACTTCTTTAAAACAGAAACGTGAAAAACATTGTGGATTTTTAAATTGTATGGCAATGCCAATTTATATGCAATAGCTCCTATGCTTGATAGGATTTCGAATGGTCCACAATACCTTAGTGCTAATTTAGCACAACTCCCAAGCTTCAGAGAACTTTTCTTGGGCTTTACCTGAAATTCTCTTTTTGTGTGTTCCAAATCAGCATAGCTTTTCTGCCGATCTTGGGGAAATTTTAAGTTACCTTGAACCTGTTTCACGGTTAGCTCCATTTCTTTCAATAAATCTAGTCCTAACATCAATCTGTCTACAGGATTATCCCAAGAAATTGGAGTACAACATTTTCTTCCATGCAAAATTTCAAATGGACTTAACTTAGCAGATGCTTGATAATTATTATTATAGGAAAATTATGCTAAGTGCAAGTAATCTTCCCACTTTGATCGCTGATCTTTAACGTACAATCTTAACATATTTTCCAAAATCTGATTTACTCTTTCTGTTTAACCATCAGTTTGTGGGTGGAAAGAAGTGCTGAAATTTAACTTAGTATTTAATCCTTTAAACAGTGTTGTCCAAAACTTACCGATGAACTTAGAGTCTCGGTCTGAAATAATTACCTTTGGAATTCCATGCAAGCGAAAAATTTGCTTCATGAAAATATCTGCAATGTTAGAAGCCTTGAAAGTAGTTTTAAAAGGAATAAAATGAGCAGCTTTACTAAGTTTATCAACAACAACCATAATTGAGTCATTCTGCTTCTAATTTTTAGGCAAACCTGTAATAAAGTCAATGCTTATAATTTCTCATTTCCATTCTGGAATTGGTAAGGGCTGCAATAGCCCAGCTAGATGTTGATGTTTAGCTTTAATAGTCTGACAGTCAAAGCATCTAGCTATATATTCAGCAACTTCACTCTTCATGTTGGGCCAAAAATACTCCTTTCTTAACATAGTTATCATTTTCTAATAACCAGGATGCCCTGAATAAGGACTCTTGTGAACTTCATCTAAAACCAGCAACTTAACCTTCAAAAAATTAGGCACATAAATTATGTTTTTGTAAGTTAAGAAGCCTTTTTCATTAATACTGTAATTTGTTATAACATTTTCAGATGAATTTTCAGCCACTTTATCATGTAATTTTTGGTAATTTTCGTCTTGCTTAATTCCTTCTTCGATCTGATTTTCCAGATCAGTTTTAAAAGTACTGATTGTTGCCACAAAAATCAATCTAGCATTTCTGCTCAATGCATCAGCAGCCTTATTTTCCTTTCCATTAATGTGATGGATCTCAAAATCGTACTCGCTAAGGAAAGCTAACCACCTAGCTTGCCTTGCGTTAAGATTTGTTTGATCCAATAAATACTTTAAACCCTTATTATCAGTCATTAAAATGAATTTTCTTCCGATCAAGTGGTGGCGCCACATTTTTAAAGCATGTATCACGGCTGTCAACTCAAGATCATACGTTGCATAATTCTTTTCATGTATTTTTAACTTCCTTGACTCAAAAGCAATTGCATGACCTTCTTGACTTAAGACCCCTCCAAGTCCTTCGTTGCATGCATCCGTGCATATGACGAAATCCTTATTAGGATCTGCAATTTTTAAGATGGGTGTAGTAGTTAACAATTCTTTTAACTTATTAAAACTGTCTTGACACTTTTGATCCCATATGAATTTCTTCCCTTTCTTCTGCAAGGAAGTGATGGGATTAGCAATTCTAGAGAACCCTTCAATAAACTTTCTATAATACCCCGTTATTCCCATGAATGACCGTACATCAGTTACATCTTTAGGGACAGGCCATTCATTTATTTCTTTTATCTTATCAGGATCAACAGAAATACCATCTTTTGAAATTATATGACCCAAATACTGAATTTTATTTTTATAGAAATCACACTTACTGAACTTAGCATAAAGCTGATGATCTCTAAGTACTTGTAAAATGATTTTTAAATGTTCGTCATGCTCTTCTTTAGTTTTTGAGTAAACCAGGATATCATCAATGAATACCACTACAAACTTCTCCAAATATTTATGCAGAACGTTGTTCATTAAACACATGAACACTGCCAGTGCGTTGGTTAACCCAAAAGGCATAATTACGAACTCGTAGTGTCCATAACGCGTTCTGAATGCAGTTTTGAATATGTCCTTGTCTTTTATCCGGACTTGATGATAACCCGACCTTAAGTCAATTTTAGTGAATATATCTGCTCCGCGTACATGATCAAATAGATCATCTATGCGGGGTAAGGGATACCAATTTTTAATTGTCATTTTATTAAGCTGACGGTAGTCAATGCACAAATGCATGGTACCTTCCTTCTTTTTAACAAATATTACTGGTGCTCCCCAAGGGGACACACTGGGCCTTATGTAGTTTTTATCTATTAATTCTTTCAGCTAAGATTTTAACTCATTTAACTCCATAATATTCGTCCTATAAGGGGCCTTTGAGTTTGGTACCGCACCGGGTACTAACTCAATGGTGAAATCAAGTTCTCTTTTCGGAGGTAATCCTGGAATTTCTTTCGGGAATACATCAGAAAAGTCCCTAAGGATGGGAATATCCTCTAGTTTTAACTTGTCTTCTTTAGATGTATGCTCATCATTAACAACATTAACAGCAAACAATTTACAACCTTTTCTGGCAACTCTCTTTACCTGTAAGGAAGAAATTTGCCTTACTGAAATCTGCCTATGAATTCCTTTTACTGTTTCTGAATTACCTTCATTATTTATACATGTAAAAGATTTATCATAACAATTTAGTATAACTCTATGCTGTTCAAGCCAATCCATGCCTATCAACAAATCATATGACCCTAAGGGTAAAACATTCAGATTAATTTGCGTTTTCAGCTGACTTAAAAATACTTCACAATTCTGGACAAAATCTGTAACCTTTCTTTTAGTTCCTGTTGCAAGATGAACTAACCATGCATTATCAAATCTCTCTGTTTTTAGCTTGCAACGGTTTACTAAAGTAGGTGAAATATAACTTAGATTTGCACCTGAATCTATTAAGATAGAAATAGACTCGTTTTGTATCATACCTTCAATTTCGACCATGGATATTTGATGGTCCGCTTGACGGTTCTCCAATGCTGCATTTATCCTGGGCATTTCTCTTGCAATATCACCAATTGTAGGTTTTGCTTGCATAGTATGTATGTTGTTGGTTGTCCTCTTGTTGCGTGGGCAATCTGCTCTCTTATGTGGTCTGCCACATTCATAGAACTTTATGGGTCATTTCTATTCAACATACCTGTTGTTATTGTTATTGTTGTGATTATTATTATTAGGTACATTTATTGCAGCAGTAGAGTTCTGAGATGTATTATTCCGATAATTATTAGGAAAATTTATGTTATTAAAATTTTTCTTAAAACCTCCAGCATTCTGATTAAAATTCTTCTTTTTATAATTATACTAATTAGTCTTACTATTCTTCCATCCAGTTGTTCCTTCTCTTTTTCTATTTTGGTCAAAACAAAAATTTGCCTTCCTCATGGCCTCTTCCAAAGTGGAAGGATTATCATACTCAATACGATCTTTTATATTAAAAGGTAAACAACTGAGAAACCTTTGCACTTTAGGCTTTTTCTCAACCATGTAGGGCACATACCTCAGCAAGCTAAGGAACTTGCTGCACAGTTCTTTCATGTTCATTGTACCCAACTTTAAATCGTAAAACTATTTTGACTTATCTTCAAAGTACTGTTCCAACAAAAACTTCTTTTTAAACAAACTTTTAAACATAGTCCAAGTTACTTCTTTTTATTTTATGCTCTTAATTATTTTAAGATCCTGCCACCAGATATCTGCCTTCCCGGTCAGATTGTAAATAGCCATCTTGGCTTTCAGTTGAGAAGAGTAATCATAAATATTAAAGTACTTTTTCATTCCAGATAGCTAAGCTTCTGTTGTCTCACTCTTCTCACTTTTGCCATTAAAAGTAGGTGGCTTAATCTTTTTAAATTCCCCAGTAATATGTTCATGACAGAGCCTTGAATTGGTTTATGAAATATTATGTCGGACAGAATAGGACCCTTTCGGATATCAAGGCTTCCCTCTCAAGAGAATTCAAGAAACCAAAGTCTGAGTCACAATGTATTACAGAACTAAACGAGATTAAGCAGAAAACGACTGAGTCAGTATGGGAATTTGACCAAAGTTCAAAACATTGTTAGATCAGGTTATCTTTGACATAGCACCACAACAACACCAAGAGTGGTTCATCGTTGCACTGTTGCCACACATTAGACTACCATTGATGAAATAGAAGGTTGCTTCGCAGACATAGGCCCTGGAGATCGCGATGAAACTAGAGGCTTTGCCACTAGGAGAGACTAGTGCAAGAATGGTTCAGATACAGAACCAACTAAAAACCTTGACGTTACAACTACAAGACATTAATAAAGGAAAAGAAATCAGAGAAGAAGTCTAGTGTACAAACTGTAAAGGGGAAGGACACCCGAAACAACTCTGTCCAGTATTCAAAGATTACCTAGATAGTGGAGAACCAAATCCACTGAACCAACAGCAAGGACCATGGTGTGAAATTTGCCGATGCAGAGGACATCGGCCTGAATATTGTTACTTAATCCAAAAGTATGTGCGAACACCCAAGAATTTATACTGCACATTCTGTAAGTCAGCTGGCCATGATGATACCAACTGCAGAGCATATGAACTCCTGATAGAGAGAAAGCATGATGTCTACAGAGTTCAATAAGAAACACCGCAGCACAATGATAATGCGCAGTATGATCAAGGTTCATACAAGGTTGTGATGGATACAAAGGAAGAGGAAGAAACACTGGCCAAGGGAGAGGAAGATGTAAGATGATATGCTATAAATGTGCTCAGCCAGGTCATTTATCCAAAGACTGCACCAATGCTTGTACTACCTATAAATATTGTAAGTCCTTTGATCATGTCATTGAGGCATGCCCTCTATTGCAAGCAAAGATTTAAGAGAGGAGAAAAGAAGGGAAGAACCGAACATTCATATGATCGTAGCAGAGAAAAGAACTAGAGATCCAAATATTAATGTTGTGATGCGAAGTGGCGCTACAACAAGAAGAGATAAAGAACCAGAATCCTTGACTTCTGAAGACCACCAAGCTAAGCAGACACCTGCTGAAGGGGTCTGGATCAAAAAAGCAATTGGGAAAGAACCTGCTTTCAATCTGGAAAAAAACAAAGAAGTCTTCGTTGAAGCAAGGGAGACCTTCAAAGAACCAGAGCCTGTGGCACCAAGAATTAAATTGCGAAGTGAAACAACGCATATAAAGTATATGCCAACAACATACGATAAAACATGTACCGCGACAGAAACATTGACTTCTGTTGCGCAATTCCTACGGAGCTGTATGAAGTTACTGAAGAGCGAAGATGCCTTAGTGGAATTGAAAAACTTACTAAACCACTATGAACAATGCATTTGCATGAGTACTGTCCATAGCGCAATTCACCATATAAAAATTCATAAGAGAACAGGTCGAGAAATGAGGCTAAGTGCGCAAATTGGAGACTATGAAATCGACCAGATCATCCTTGACTTGGGATCAGAAGTGAATGTCTTGACCAAGCAGACATGGGAACAGATGGGGAAACCAAGGTTATCATGGTCACCTATCCAACTAAGACTAGCTAATCAACAAAAATTTATTCACTTTGGAAGACTCTCCAATGTACTTTTGGACATTGATGGAGTAAGAAGTTCAGCAGACTTCGAGGTTATTGAGATCATTGACGACAGTAACCCATATCCAACATTATTGGGGATAGACTGGGCGATGGATAAGCTCGCGATTATCAATCTGAAAACCAAAAAGATGATGTTCGAAGGACAATATATTAGGGTCATTGCACCCTTGGACCCTTCTCAAGGACCAAGATACAATGAAGCAATACATGAAGAATGCAGAGCAGAAGACCTTGATCACATCTACAAGATGACTTTGAATTAGGATGACTACATCAATCCTACGACTGATGGAATGCTTAGTTGGTGTTGTGACAGCTCTTGCATATCAGACTCCGACGCAGGATTGGAGAATTGGAAAAGTAGAATGCACGAAGTATTTGCAAGGCGATGTGTGCAGGTCACAAAATCACTACGCTGGGTTGGAACAGAGGTAAGTCCAATCCCTACCTATGATGGCTTAAATAGCATTCAAGCATTTTTTTCAAGAATATATTGTGATTCTAGATGAATATAAGCTATCAGCACTAGATTCAGCATTGTGCGCTACACCTTCTAGATGGTGGGCTGCACATAAGGACAATCTAAGAACATGGGAACAATGCTAGCACATGATGGAAATCAGATTCACATAGAAAGTTACGCTGACAATAGTAAAGTATAACGGACAAACAAATCCAAGAGATCACATAGAGATTTGCTCAAAAACATGGGAACATAGACCTCAAGCAGAGTGGGTCCATCTGTTTGTACACACATTAGAGTAGATCCCAAAGAACTGGTATACAGACGCAAAGCTTTGCAAAGGAACAACAGACTGGTCTATCACGACTGCAAACTTCCAAAGAACTTTCATCTTCAAAGATGACTATCCAAGCATAAATGAGGCCATGCAGATTATCAAAGAGAAGATATTCGAAGATATACAAATACTTGTTTACCAGCAACCAGAATGGGAAAGACATATAGAACATGCCCTTGACAGTTACAACTTCGCTTTGGATGAAGAAGATGGGGAGGAAAGCGATGATGAAGACCCAGGCAATATCAATATACCTAAGTCAGAGGGAGCACGCGAGGTAGAAGGACCTCCATTAGAAATTCTAGATCTGAGCATCCCTTTCAAACAAAGGAAAGTTACCAGTGGCACAACTGAAGAGCCAAAGTTCGCATATATTGGGGATTACTGGGATGAAGAAATGGTCGCGCAGATCGCAGACCTTCTGCGAGAGTATGAGGATTTGTTTCCAACAAAGTTCTCCGAAATGAAAGGCATTTTGGGTGACTTGGGAGTCATGAAGATACCTCTCAAGCCAGGTGCGAAGCCCATTAAGAAGAGACCTTATCGACTAAACCCCAGATACAAGGAAAGAGTGAAGGAAGAGCTCTATAAGATGCTTGATGCAGGGATCATCGATCCAGTGGAAGAATCAGAATGGATAATCCCTATGGTTATCCAGGATAATAAAACAAGAGGGGAAATTAGAATCTGCGTGGACCTCAGGAAGCTCAACGATGCTTCGCTCCACGACCCATTTCCTACTCCCTTCATAGATGAAGTACTAGACAATGTTGGAGTAAATGAGGCCTACTCTTTCACTGATGAATTCTTTGGATACCATCAGATCAGAATTGACTCAGCAGACAGACATAAAACTACATTTTCTACTGAATGGGGATCATTCCAATAGACAGTTATGCCATTTGGTTTGAAGAATGCACCTACTATATTTTCAAGAGTTGTTGTTGCTGCATTCAAGGATTTTATTCATAAGTTCCTAGAAGTATCTTTGATGATTGGAATATATTTGGTTTACTAAAGAACCATTATGAAAACCTCATATGTTGGTGGGACATTATTTCAGAATCAACCTTAAATTCTGATTTTCTACCTCTTTCCTCACTATGATAGTTTCCTTTTAAATTTTGCTGCAACTCTTCCTGTACTTTAAGGATCCATTCATTTTCTTCTTTAACAACTTTTAACTCAAATTTTAAATCCTGTACAGTGCGTAAAATTTCTGAAGACTGGTTGTTTAACTCAACATAGATTCCTTCAGTGTTATTATGATTAATATGTTCATTACGAGGAGATCTATCCTCCGCTGATTCCTCTGGTATTTCCATACCTGCAATTAAAGGTCAATTTGTTCTGTGCAAAAATAAAATTAAATTACAAAAGTTAGTAACATAAACTTTCTGATTTATTTTTTTGTTTGCACGCATGAGCCTCAATCAGGCCTAGAGTTTGAACTTGCGCTCTGATACCACATGTAACATCCCAAAAATCGCAAAATAAAAAAAAAATTGATATAGCCTATTTTATAAGATAAATGCTATCTGTGGAATGATAATTAATTAACTAATAGACAGTAACTGTTTCATAAACTGCTCGTATAAAAAAGATACTTGGTTGTAATGAGATGCGACAGAACAATGTTTATTTCGTTATGTGTAAAGATCTGGTAACAATACTGATGAATTAGTTTGCATATTTCTAAAGGGGTTCCTACCGGGTGCCCTTGGGTTTACTTAGCTCTGAAAGCTAAAGCATTGGATTCTTTCTTTCGCGAATCTGCAGGTAAGGTAATAGAGTAATTCCAGTTTTTACAAGACAAGTTATAAGCTTCAGTTTGTCGTCTCTATGTTAAGATAATTGTATAATTTGTCGTGCGTGAAGATGTCGATGGTACGTAACTTCGGTTTAACTTTGTCACTTGTATCGTCTTTATGGTAATATTTGTATGTGTCGCTAGCAATGTTATACACTATACTCGTTGTATCTGTTGATAGGATCTATGGTATTAAAACTTATTTTATCAGTCTGAAATTGTGACAAGTTTGATCTTATGTATGACCCCAAGACGATAGTGTCACCAATAGAATTAAGTGAATCTCCTGGAAATGATAGCTGCAATGTAATAAGTCTTGAAATACTTAAAGTGATGATTGTTCTGCTGTGTCAACTTGTGAACGAGGTGTTACTAGACATAATCACATGCGACACATAGGTTTGGGTGTCAAATTCTAGCTTTCTAAACAGCGTGAGTAACCTAACCTTACACTAACCTTATGCAAAGTAACCTAGCTATTAAAATGTAATGCATGTTTAATTAAATGCATGAGTTTAAGTGTTAAACTATATGGTAGTGCCTACCATACTATGGCATTGTATTTATTTCTAATGCATGCTTGATATATAAAATATATCGATTCCTTGTTTTGATAACCTATGGAACTATGCGAATATCATTATTGAAATGTTATATGTAAACCCTATGGCTCGAATGTGCAATAAATATGAACTATGGGAACTTAGAACATAGTTAATGCTCTTATAGCGCGAATGCAATGTCGTGATACTACCCTATAGTTAGAACTGTGCATCGTTGTGTTATGGTGTTGATATAAATATAACCTATGGTTTGATGGCTTATATCGTGGTTGTAATATAGTTGTATGGCAGTGATACTATCCCGAGATTTTTCGCTGTCACCATAACTCAATGCTGATATGAATTAAATGTCGTTGCAGTCGAGGGTCTGGCAGATTTCTCCGTGAGATCTCAGCATTAAATTCGATCCTGTGTGATGTTAGTGTTTGCTACGCTGGCACCTACGTGTTCTGACTCCATGTGATAACAGTGGTAAGAATTGGTGATGCATCACCGAGCTGTAAGCTCAGCCCTGGTGATATGGCATCCGACTATTCTGGGTATTAAATGAAGTTATTGATTTGGTTTGGTCGTATCTCTGCCTTGGTACCATCATGGTTATGCTGGCTCAATCTTGATCGTTGATCTCATTGTCTCATTTGTTGAGATGTGTAAAACCCTAAGTCAATCTTGCCATAGCGCCTTCACGCATTCATTTTGGTGTTTTTCGTTTGGAGAAGAGGCTGATAGGCCGCTGGTTTGCAGGCCTCGACCCTGGGCGGTTGTGGATGGCACTGTGCCTCCATTCTCTGTAATTTTATTGTGAAAATACTGTATAAGTGCTTGAGTTTGTTGAATGAGTAGCGTTGAAGCCCTGTGGCTTTCGTCCAGTGATAATTTAGGTTAGTGGTGAGGTTTGACTCCGAACTTGGTTGTGGTTCAGTTGCATGTCACCTTCGCTGCGTTGGATGAAGGATTTGGAAGCCAGAAGCATTGCAAGGTAAGTCATCTTGTTTTCAAAATATGTAATATGCTTCTTTGATTTGTCAACATTCAATTGAAATCGTTGCTAACTTCTCGCAGTTCATGTGGCAGGTATTGCCATTGTTCTGTATTCACAGTGTTGGGTTGATGGCAATGGAGAGCACACGTATTAAATTGGTAAGCCCTGGTGGCAAACCCTTGTAGGTTCTCCTAGTAGATTCGTGGCAAACGTTGTAACAACTGTTCTGGAACTCGTGGTTGAAAATATGGGTTGTTCTTGTTACGCCTGTGTTAGGTTGATTCTTAGTTTGCAGATTCAATGTAATAATTAATTGTTAATGTAAAGGGTTTGGGTTCTGGGTTTGAACTTGGCAACGTTCCTTCATTTAAGTAGGGTTTCAGACTCGGTTGAGATGATAATATAAAAGATCTTTTTGCAAACTATGTGGCCGTGACTGTTTTGTGTTTGTAGTTTTGGGGCTTGGCCCGTGAATGAAACCTGTAACTTGTTGGTTTATGAAGTGGAAATAAATCGTGTTTAAACAGTCTCTATGTAAAATGGTAATGTTTGTGCAACTAGGTTTTAATCACACCTGTTGCTTTCGTTTCTTTAGGAACTGTGAATTCATGAAATTGTTTAAATGTTTGGGAAAAGAAATCATATGCTAAGTGTACAATGAGAAACACTGCTACTGTTATTTAATCAATGGTTAAGTGTTGAAATATGTGATAAGCTTCGGCCTCTAAGCAGCTTCATCAACTGTGTGAATGTTTATGTAATCGATCTATAAACTTATCAGGGTTTAGGGTTTTGGCTATGCTTAAAATGTATAAGATGATGCTCGTTGTTACGTTTTTGGCATCCACTAGTGTTGTGATTTTGTTTGACTCTGTTCCTACAGACATATAATCTCTTAAACCTTGGAGATGATAAATGTAAATAAACTACTCGACTTACAGGAATGAATTTGATGTAAAGTTTGGATTGTCTATTGTTAATAAAATGATGAAATGACAGGGATCTTGTTTAACCAGCTCGATTCTGTAGATAGAATTGCATTTGTGTGTTTTTAATTTATGACTACATGAACATGTGAAATATGAAACCCTAGGTTTATGATAAGAGACCTTTGTTTGCTTATATGTTCTGTGTGTGCGCAAAAATGGAAATAACAATAGTTACAGTAACTTGAGAAGAAAATAAATGGAAAACTAAACCCTAACTTGAAACTCGAAATGATATATCAGTTCTGTTATGATGAAATTAAGCAATCATTTACAAATTCTGTTTTCGACAATGATCTCAATAATAATTATAAAGAACAATGATAATCTTTTTAAGACATTGAATTTCTATTTGATAAAGTAAAATATGGAAATAAAAACAGTAATGTAAAGGAATGCAGAAATAATACTAACTGTTAACAGTAGATAAATTAGCTAATATACAGAATGGTACTCCTATCATCTTGACAATTTTGCCTATCATATCTATCTACCTTAATCTTTCTCTGTACTGGAGTACGATGTTGTTCCTTTTTGCATGGGGAAAAATACAAAGACTATTTTATTCAATCATTTCAATTTATAAAGAATTATAAAATTACACAGGAAACTGTAATAAACTCATAAAATAAACAGTGTAAGTTAAATAAACAACAGAACTGTAAATATACAAAAATAGATAACATAACTTAAAAATAAAAATAGATAAGACAAGAGAACCTGTAACTGACGATAGGACCGACAAACACCTAAGGAGGCCTGTTCCTCCCAACCTGCTTCAGAAGAAGCAGCTCAACTGCTGACTTCTAGTGAACCCCCGAGCCTGATTACTGTTCCAATAAGTGGGTGGAATCTGTGTAGAAGCAAGGCAATCAAAAATACCTTCTCCACTCGGTATCAACCTCCTGAAATAAAATTCCTTCTCCACTCAGCATCAACCTTCTGAACTCAATAAGATTTTGGCAGACTCACAACATGATCAACAACATAGCATATCCCCTCAACAAATCTCTTGGGTGAAAACACAGCAAAACCCCAAGGTAAATTTCCTTGTCAAGAAAAGTGATGAACCTCAATTCAATATTTGATGGCTATTATATAGACTGCCTAGGTCTTTTAGTGGTCACTTTGGAATAAATGAGCCTCAAGCTCTAGTCCCATCTTTCAGGGCACTATGACCACATTTTAAGGAAGTTGTCCCATACCAACAGCTAGTTAGTTGCATGATGATGCTGCCACTTGTCCATTTCCTTCTACCCTAGATTCCATTCCACCTAGTGGATCAGTAACCACTCTTTCAACAGTCCTCTTAGGTGTTTGTCTCATATTTTATTTATTTAATAATAATATATTGTGCAAATTACAGTCATCCTTGGACACCTGTCCAACATGAAACTTTACAATAAAAGTTATAATAATGTTTGCTAACACAAAATGTTTTCCAGCTAAAAGGGTATGTTACAGAGCCTATGGCCATCGATCTTCCTCGCCATAGATATACACCCTTCATCTGTGCCCCTATATAGCATTGAGCGGGCCTTTATAATTTCTTCCCCATTAGCAATGTTAAAGCTTAGGATCTTTGCTTATTTAGATCCCATGCTGCAAATACATATCCAAAGTTCCCATCAGACATCCCTTGGGTATTCTGATTCAATAACCGAGGCTCTACTCCTCCTTCATGGACCTGAACCCCTCAAATCATCTAGGACAAAATTGGTGCCAAAAACTGGCTCCAATTGGGGATGCTATCCTCCCTGTGAGGTAGAAAAGAACCCCCCACAGACCCATTTCCTGATCCATTCGACTGTTTTTCAAAACTTCAAACCCTTGTTCCTGCTTCTTCTGAATATAAAAACCAAAACAAAAGAAATTTTTACCCCTCCATATATTAGGGCCTTCACTTTGGGCTTCAAATCCTTTGGTTTGCCACATGTACTAATGCAACTGTAAAGCAATATATACAAAATATGATACAAGGTTTACCTGTCATCCTCAGGACAGGTAATGCTTCAAAAATCTGCCATTTACTGGACCTCCTATCAGTGGAGGCCCATCTTGATGCCCCAGAATGAAAGAATTGACACCTCTATTTGTTGCAATGATGTATGGACCTACCCACATATGGTCAAACTTCCCACGCTTGTCTTCTCTAGAAGCATCCCATTTTAAGACCAGATCATCAACTTGGAATTGCTCTTCTTTCACCTTCCTATCAAAAGTATTCTTCATTTTCTCTTGATTCACCTGTACCTTGTCATATGCTTTGTCTCTCAACTCATTCAATTATATTATTTGATTTATTCTCCTCTGCATATGATTTGGTTCATCTTCATGTCCCTGCAACAACTTCATGACTGGAAATCCTAAAGATGTTGGAAAGACAACCTCAGATCCATATACCAACTGGAATGGTGACATTCCAATTGCCCTTTTTGTGCTAATCTTGTCAGCCCATAAAGCATACTTCAGCTTTGTGTGCCAAGCTCTTTTGTTCTCCTCCAACAGCTTCTTAATTATCCTTACTAGGATTGTGTTAGAAGATTCAGCTAATCCATTCCCTTGTGTATAATATGCAGTAGAACGGTTCAGAATTATGTGGTACTTGTGGCAGAAAATTATCATCTTCTTGGATTTGAAAGTAGCTGGATTATCAGTCACAATCCTCTTGGGGAATCCAAATCTTGCCAAAATATTATTCTCTAGAAAATCCATGATTATAGCATCAGTTGCTCTCCTAGTGGGTATGGATTCAATCCATTTTTTGAAATAATTTGTTGTTGTTAGGATCCATTTGTGCTGACGTGAAGAATTTGGGTTGATCTCCCCAATGAAGTCTAACCCCCACTGCTGGAAAGGGGCCTCTATTGAAACTGGGTGAAGAGGAAGTAAAACCAATTTCCTCTTACCATCAAAGATCTAACACTGATGACATGTGGTAGTATCTTTGTACACATCAGAAAACATAGTAGGCCAATAAAAACTAGCCCTCAAAATTTTATTTGCTCTTACCTTCCATGAGTGGTGCCCTCCACAATCTCCTTTATGAAAATCCTTCATTGTTTGTTGTGCTTCATTTTCCAATAGGAAATTCAACAATACACCATCAGGGTATTTCCAATATAAGTATTGGTTCATGATGCAGAACTTTGCAGTCTTTAGCTTTACAGAATAGCCCTTGTTTTGCTCAGTCCTGCAGGAGCTTGCAGATTCTGCAATACATACACAATATCAATGTACCAAGGAGACATAGAAAACTATGGCATTACCTGCATTATCATGTCTAGCTGATTTGAAT
This sequence comes from Larix kaempferi, assembly GCA_027924585.1. Taxonomy (NCBI): domain Eukaryota; kingdom Viridiplantae; phylum Streptophyta; class Pinopsida; order Pinales; family Pinaceae; genus Larix; species Larix kaempferi. Next base: position 5,611,509 of record BSBM01000550.1, read on the forward strand.
GGCTAGTTAAGAAGTTAAGCTGCAATGATTCACAATTAGCCTCTGTCATCATTTTGGCCAGCCCTTGTTCCTTAATCAACTTAGTAGGCTTGATCTCAAGATCATATTCCAACAAAAAAACAATCCATGTTTCCCTCTTCCCTTCATGATTTGGCTGGGTAAGAATGCTTTTTACTGCATTATTGGGAACATGGGCAACAATGTGTGAATGGAGAATGTATACCTTGAAATATTTCAATGATTTTACCAAAGCATATATGCCTTTTTTTCCATGATATCATACTTCAAATCCCCCTCTCTTAATACCCTCCTGAAGAATGCAATAGGCTACTCAACATTTTGGCTATTATTTTGCAATAGGACTCCAGCCACAGTATGCTCAGAATAATAAGAAAAAACTAGGAAATCCCTAGTAAAATCTGGGCTTTCTAGGACTGGAGCTTCAGTGATGGCCCTTTTAATACCCCTGAATGATTCTCTAGCATTTTCTGTCCATTTTATCTGATTTTCCTTCCTCAACATGTTAGTAATATTTCTCATTATGTCTGCAAAGCTGGGAATGAATCTCCTCATGAAACCTACCTGTCCAATAAAGGACTACACCTCCTTCTTGCTCCTAGGCTCTTCCACCTTCAATATTTCCCTGACCCTTTCTGGATCAATCTTAATACCATCCCTAGAGATAATATGGCCAAGAAATTTAGCTTATTCTAGTGCAAAATTAAACTTTTTTGGGTTCAGTGAAATACCATACTTCCTGCACTTCAAAAAGACCTTCTCCAGGTGCTTGATGTGTTCCCTATCAGACCTGGAATACGCAGTGATTTCATCCATGTAGACAACCACAAATTTTTCCTTCTCCTCTGCAAAAGCAATGTCCATAGCACGTTGGAATGTGGCTCCTACATTCATCAGCCCAAAAGGAATTTTAGCATACATGAATGTGCCCCAGGGTGTAGTAAAAGCTGTTTTTTCTTGGTCTTCTGGGAGCACTTTGATCTGGTTATAACCTGAGAAACCATCCATGGTAGAAATTCTTTCAGACCCTACCACTCTTTGCAAAATGTGCTCCATCTTAGGTAGTGGGTAATTGTCCTTCAATGAAACCCTATTGAGGTTTCTGAAATCAATGCAAAGCCTAATTTCACCATTCTTCTTTTATGACAGGAACCAGGTTTGCTACCCACTTTGAAAACCTCAAAGTCACAATGATCTTAGCATTGAACAACTTCTTGATCTCCTTTTCTATTACAGGAAAGAGCTTGGGGTTTACTCTCCTCAATTTCTGTCTGAAAGGATTTTCTCCAGGTTTGATTGGAATGGTGCGCTGGATTATGGAGGTATCATATTCCTTCAGGTCCTCGTAGCTCCAGGAAAATACATCTATGTATTTCTTCATTAGTTTTACATATTCTTCCTTCTCCTTTGCAGGCAGCTTCTTGAACAACCTTACAATCCGCGGTTCTTCTTCATTCCCCAAGTTCTGCTCCTCAACGGCATAATCAACAGGCTCCATCTTAGGGTCTTTGGCCACATCGTTCCGATCAAACAGTTTCTCCAAGGGAATTAGACCTCATGGAATAAAATTACTTTTCAATTGGATCATGTCCTTTCCACCCATCATATTCTGCCAACCTTTGCTTCCAACTCCTTCGTCTTCAATTGACCTATCATTTTGAAAAAATCTAAATTTTCATTTTATGAGTAACAACTGCAAAGTAGGTGAACTTCGTGTAGTCTCCCATTCTTTTGAACCACGCATCACCCAGTTGTGGAAACTTGATTCCGCAAACTCCCCATAACTTCTCCTTGGGTGAGACCTCAATCTGCTCGCAGACTATTGCCGAAAGGGCCGGTGAAAAGGGGGTTTTGTTGGTTCCCTGAACCGCGCAGAACCTGGGTCTATCTTGAAAAGTTAAAGAACAATATACGAGCCAACAAATGGTTCCGTTGTCGCGCTTGAACTGGTGATGTGTTCTGAATATTGGAATCCCGAGAGGAAAGAAATACAGAACTGGTTCTACAATACAAAGAAGGAGTTTGCAAGAAAGGAGAACAAACATCTACGTTTCTCTGATGAAGATTGGTTGCAGAGATACCTATGGGTGGACATTTATGAATTTTTCTTCGCGTTTTTCAGCAATGACCTATATGAATGGTTGTCAAGGTTAGCAGAACAAAAAAATTTCTAACAGGGAGGAGAACCCACGTTGTGGACTCTAGAACTGATTCAGAGGCTTAAAGCGGTGGATAGTCCGATCTCAAGAGCAGTAGACTTCTGGTTGGATAGAATATTAGAAGGCTACGTGACAGAATTTGCTATGGACATGTTGAAGTCCTACAGTGCAGCAGAGGCATATTTCTTCAAACGATTCAGAGGTAAGTACCTAAACAATCTAAGCCTATACATTAAAATGTTTTTAGCAGAGAAAGGTGTTTTAATAATGCAGTAAGATACCTAGTTGTTTTGAGTCTATAACGTTCAGAGCTAACGACTGTGATACAGAAGAACACATGCATACACTAAAAAGTGGTAAAATATATAAGTCTAGTGCAGAAAAGAGGTCTAGTGAACATGAACTCCGCATAGACACTGAGCTTCAAGTTGATACTGATAGACACAAAGAACCTCCAGTAGATACCAGTCAGCCTATCACTCCGCAGAACCCACCAGTTGACAATACTGCTAATCCACAGAACATCAGTAGTAGTAACACTGCGGGAGTGAGTACTCAGAACATTCTGCGCAGTAGTATCCCTAACACCGCACAGAACACTGCACCTCCTAGAAGGAGAATGACAGACGATATAAAACTATTGATATTCAAAGGAACGGGTCTAGAAGACCCTGAGCAACATTGGTTTTTGTGTGAATCTGTGTGGAACGTTAAGCAAGTATAGGATGATGTTGTTAAGCAAGCACAACTCGTCACTACATTCAGGGATAGAGCCTTGAATTGGTTTATGAAATATTATGTCGGACAGAATAGGACCCTTTCGGATATCAAGGCTTCCCTCTCAAGAGAATTCAAGAAACCTAAGTCTGAGTCACAATGTACTACAGAACTAAATGAGATTAAGCAGAAAACAACTGAGTCAGTATGGGAATTTGACCAAAGTTCAAAACATTGTTAGATCAGGTTATCTTTGACATAGCACCACAACAACACTAAGAGTGGTTCATCGTTGTGATGTTGCCACACATTAGACTACCATTGATGCAATAGAAGGTTGCTTCGCAGACAGAGGCCCTGGAGATCGTGATGAAACTAGAGGCTTCGCCACTAGGAGAGACTAGTGCAATAATGGTTCAGATACATAACCAACTAAAAACCTTGACGTGACAACTACAAGACATTAATAAAGGAAAAGAAATCAGAGAAGAAGTCTAGTGTACAAACTGTAAAGGGGAAGGACACCCGAAACAACTCTGTCTAGTATTCAAAGATTACCTAGATAGTGGAGAACCAAATCCACTGAACCAACAGCAAGGACCATGGTGTGAAATTTTCCAATGCAGAGGACATCAGCCTGAATATTGTTACTTAATCCAGAAGTATGTGCGAACACCCAAGAATTTATACTGCACATTCTGTAAGTCAGTTGGCCATGATGATACCAACTGTAGAGCATATGAACTCATGATAGAGAAAAAGCATGATGTCTACAGAGTTCAAGAAGAAACACCGCAGCACAATGATAATGCGCAGTATGATCAAGGTGCATACAAGGTTGTGATGGATACAAAGGAAGAGGAAGAAACATTGGCCAAGGAAGAGGAAGATGTAAGATGATATGCTATAAATGCGCTCAGCCAGGTCATTTATCCAAAGACTGCACCAATGCTTGTACTACCTATAAATACTGTAAGTCCTTTGATCATGTCATTGAGGCATGCCCTCTATTGCAAGCAAAGATTTAAGAGAGGAGAAAAGAAGGGAAGAACCGAACATTCAGATGATCGCAACAGAGAAAAGAACTAGAGATCCAAATATTAATGTTGTGATGCGAAGTGGCGCTACAACAAGAAGAGATAAAGAACCAGAATCCTCGACTTCTGAAGACCACCAAGCTAAGCAGACACCTGCTGAAGGGGTCTGGATCAAAAAATCAATTGGGAAAGAACCTGCTTTCAATCTGGACAAAAACAAAGAAGTCTTCGTTTAAGCAAGGGAGACCTTCAAAGAACTAGAGCCTGTGGCACCAAGAATTAAATTGCGAAGTGAAACAACGCATATAAAGTATATGCCAACAACATACGATAAAACATGTACCGCAACAGAAACATTGACTTCTGTTGCACAGTTCCTACGGAGCTGTATGAAGTTACTGAAGAGCGAAGATGCCTTAGTGGAATTGAAAAACTTACTCAACCACTATGAACAACGCATTTGCACGAGTATTGTCCATAGCTCAATTCACCATATAAAAATTCATAAGAGAACAGGCTAAGAAATGAGGCTAAGTGCGCAAATTGGAGACTATGAAATGGACCAGATCATCCTTGACTTGGGATCAGAAGTGAATGTCTTGACCAAGCAGACATGGGAACAGATGGGGAAACCAAGGTTATCATGGTCACCTATCCAACTAAGACTAGCTAATCAACATAACGTTATTCACTTTGGAAGACTCTCCAATGTACTTTTGGACATTGATGGAGTAAGAAGTTTAGCAGACTTCGAGGTTATTGAGATCATCAACGACAGTAACCCATATCCAACATTATTGGGGATAGACTAGGGGATAGATAACCTCGTGATTATCAATCTGAAAACCAAAAAGATGATGTTCGAAGGACAATATATTAGGGTCATTGCACCCTTGGACCCTTCTCAAGGACCAATATACAGTGAAGCAATACATGAAGAATGTAGAGCAGAAGACCTTGATCACATCTACAAGATGACTGTGAATCAGGCTGACTACATCAATCCTACAGCTGATGGAATGCTTAGTTGGTGTTGCGATAGCTCTTGCATATCAGACTCGGACGCAGGATTGGAGAATTGGAAAAGTAGAATGCACGAAGTATCTGTCAGGCGATGTGTGCAGGTCACAAAATCACTACGCTGGGTTGGAACAGAGGTAAGTCCAATCCCTACCGATGATGGATTAAATAGAATTCAAGCATTTTTTCAAGAATATATTGTGATTCTAGATGAATATAAGCTATCAGCATTAGATTCAGCATTGTGCGCTACACCTTCTAGATGGTGGGCCGTGCATAAGGACAATCTATGAACATGGGAACAATGCTAGCACATGATGGAAATCAGATTCACAGAGAAAGTTACGCTAACAATAGTAAAGTATAACGAACAAACAAATCCAAGAGATCACATAGAGATTTGCTCAAGAACTGTTAAGTTTAAACCAAATAGACTAGCAAGATCACTGAAAGAAACATAATCACAAGATAGACACAGAATATACCCTGGGAAACCCTCATGGGGTAGAAAACCCAGCAAAGCTTTCCTCAATAAGATGATCAACCAAAATACAAGATGTGCTCCTTCTTCCTTTGACTCCTTAGCAGATCTCCCAGACAAGTGCGCACTCTTCCACAAGTGAGTGAGTGATCTAATGAGGAGTTCACCTCCTCTATTTATACTAACCCCCAACTGACTAAAAGACCTAATGGGGCCGACCTCTCCTGGAGAAGTCTAATAACCCCTAAAATATAACTACAGTGCCGACCCCCACATGGTGGGTCTAATAACCCTAGTTAATACAAACCCCTAGAGGAATAAACATCTCCAGATACATGATAGGGTTACCTCGGAGGAATGAAACATCTCCGGAATAATAAAGTACAAATATAATATTCTTTGAAGTTCCAATATTCAACACTCCCCCTTAACGAGAAGGATATTATAACAACATCTGCAGGAGTAAGGAGTTATCATACATGATACATCTATATATCATCGGAAGCTTTCTTCATTTCATCTTCATCAGTAACTCAACCAGTTACTGTAACATCAATGTCAACCATGTTGATATCACTACAATCATCAGCATCGTCACCATACGATCATCAGCATCGTCATCACACGATCATCAGCATCATCATCACACGATCATTAGCATCGTCATCACACGATCATCAGCATCGTCATCACACGATCGTCAGCATCGTCATCACACGATCATCAGCATCGTCATCACACGATCATCAGCATCGTCATCACACGATCATCAGCATTATCATCAGCATCGTCATCACATGATCATCAGCATCGTCATCACACGATCATCAGCATCATCATCACACGATCATCACACGATCATGTTCTAGGATGATCAATCCTGCTCATTTTAGGACATAGGTCCAGGGATGATACAATCCGATCTTCAGTTCTCGAATACATCAGTCTACGGATCTATTATGGGACCTTAGTCCGGGGACGATGCAATCCCCTACCTGTTCATTCAGGACTTCATTATCGGAGACCCAGTCTACGGCTCTATTCTGGGACCTCAGTCCGGGGACGATGCAATCCCCTGCCTGTTCATTCAGGACTTCATTATCGGAGACCCAGTCTACGGCTCTATTCTGAGACCTTAGTCCGGGATGATGCAATCCCCTGCCTGTTCATTCAGGACTTCATTATCGGAGACCCAGTCTACGGCTCTATTCTGGGACCTCAGTCCGGGGACGATGCAATCCCCTGCCTGTTCACTCAGGACTTCATTATCGGAGACCCAGTCTACGGCTCTATTCTGGGACCTCAGTCCGGGGACAATGCAATCCCCTGCCTGTTCATTCAGGACTTCATTATCGGAGACATCATGTCTACGGCTCTATTCTGGGACATTAGTCCGGGGACAATGCAATCCCCTACCTGTTCATTCAGGGTTTCATTTATCGGAGACATCATGTCTACGGCTCTATTCTGGGACATCAGTCCGAGGACGATGCAATCCCCTACCTGTTAATTCAGGATTTCATTTATCGGAGACATCATGTCTACGGCTCTATTCTGGGACATCAGTCCGGGGATGATGCAATCCCCTACCTGTTAATTCAGGATTTCATTTATCGGAGACATCATGTCTACGGCTCTCTTTAGAACAGATGTTCAAGGATGATACAATCCCTCTTATTTCTCGGAGACTTCTGTCTACGGCTCATTTTAGAACAAGTGTTCAAGGATGATACAATCCCTCTTCTTTCTCGAAGACTTCTGTCTACGGCTCATTTTAGAACAAGTGTTCAAGGATGATACAATCCCCACATGTATTCTCATTAATACAAGTACAAGTATCCACATCCATTACAAGTACATTAATTAATACATGTATCATCATCTATCATCAACAGCATGTATACATCATATATCAAAAGCATGTATTCTCACTGATACATCATCAAAAGCATGTATTCTCACTGATACATCATCAAAAGCATGTATTCTCACTAATACATCTATCATCAAAAGCATGTATACATCTAGCATCAAAAGCATGTATTCTCACTAATACATCTATCATCAAAAGCATGTATACATCTAGCATCAAAAGCATGTATTCTCACTAATACATCTATCAAAAAGCATGTATACATCTAGCATCAAAAGCATGTATTCTCACTAATACATCTATCATCAAAAGCATGTATTCTCACTAATACATCTATCATCAATAGCATGTATTCTCACTAATACATCTAACATCAACAGTATGTATACATCTATCATATCTGTCATCAAAAGCATATATATAAGTACAACTAAGTATTTCTAAATATAGTAGTCCTAAATTTAAATATTTCTAAGTAACTAGGTGTAGTGACAGGGTAGCCTCATCATTGATGAGACAAACTTGTCATCAGAGATCATACTACTCCCCCTTTCGAGGAGGGTCCTTTTGAACTACACCAAGCTTGTCTCGGAAGTATTCAAACTTCACTCGAGACAAAGGTTTGGTCAAGATATCAGCAATTTGATCTTCAGTGCTCACATACTCAAGCTTGATAGCTCCCTTCTGCACCATATCTCGTATATAAAAGTAACGGATCTCTATGTGTTTTGACTTATCATGGAACACAGGATTATCTGTCATCTTGATGCAGCTTTGATTATCACACATAATTACAGTGGGATCCATTTCTAAGTCAAACACTCCAGATAGCGGTTTCCGAAGCCATACTGCTTCATAGCTGGAAGAGCAGGCAGCTATATATTCTACCTCAGCAGAGCTGAGGGCCACACTAGATTGTTTCTTGTTGAACCATGAGATCATGGCGGATCCAAGACCATAACATCCTCCCGAAGTACTCTTTCTATCTGAGACACTACCTGCCCAGTCAGAGTCTGAGTAACCATGCAACTTGAGTTCATGACTTCCGTGATAAAGTAGACCAAAATCTAATGTACCTTTTAGGTACCTAATTACATGCTTTGCAGCTATTAGATGAACCTTTCTAGGTTCTACTAAATACTGACTTAGGGTATTTACAGCAACGCATATGTCTGGCCTAGTATTTGTTAAATACATTAGTGACCCAATGATTTGTCTATATAGAGTTAGGTCCACTAATTCTGATGAGTCATTAACCAAAATATTCAAGTTGGAGTCCATGGGAGTGGCCATGGGTTTACACTCCAACATGTTAAATCTTTTCAGAATCTCCACAGCATATTTACCTTGATTTAGAAAGATTCCTCTTGGTTCTTGCCATACTTCTAAGCCTAAGAAGTAGTGCATTAATCCGAGATATTTCATCTCGAATTCTGAAGAAAGCTTCTTCTTGCTTTCAATAATTTGTTTCTCATTTCCAGTTAGAAATAGATCATCGACATATAACAATAGTATAACTGGTTCATCATCCATTACTTTGAGATAAAGGTTTGGGTCAGCTTTACTCTTGGTAAAGCCCATGCTAGTTAAGAAACTGTCAATCCTTCCGTACCAAGCCTTGGGAGCTTGTTTCAACCCATATAATGCCTTTTTCAGTTTGCATACATGAGTCCTTCAGTCATTGACCTCAAACCCTTGTGGTTGTTCTATGTATACTTCTTCTTCAATTACACCATTCAGAAAAGTTGTCTTAACATCCATTTGGTGTAATTTCCACTTCATCATGGATGCAAGTGCCATGATAGTTCTAATTGAAGTATACCTGGCAACTGGTGCAAATGTTTCTTCATAGTCAATTCCCTCCTTCTGAGAGAATCCTCTGGCTACAAATCTTGCTTTGTATTTTTCAATGCTTCCATCCACAGCATGTTTTATTTTGAAGATCCATTTGGAAGAAACCACACTTTTATCTTTTGGTTTGGGAACTATATCCCAAACATCATTTTTCATTATTGACTGATATTCTTCTGTGATTGCTTCTACCCATTCTTTCTTCTGAGTTGCCTCTTCAAAGCTAGTAGGTAGTTGGTCCACAAGATCACACATCAAGGCCATATAGTTGGACACCAGTTTTGGTTTCTTCCTTTCTCTAGTGGAGCCTTCAGGAGCACCATATCTTTCAGTTCCTTGAATAATGTCTCTAGCCCATGCTGGTCTTCTTTTCCTAGATAATTCTGCAACAGGGGGTTCTTGTAGTTCCAGCATGTCATGATCCTCTGGTGCATCCTCTTTAGGGATGTGAACAGTCTCTGAGATTCTGGGAGATGAATCTTCTTCATAAACTTCTTCAAGTTGACACTTTCTGGATTTCTTGAGAGCTGCTTCCTCATCAAAGGTTACATCTCTACTTATTTCTATATGATGGAAACCTGGTATGTAGATTCTGAAGGCTTTGGAAGTTTCACAATAACCAACAAACAATCCCTTCTTTCCTGAGGGATCCAACTTGGTTCTCTTTTCTTTTGGAATGTGGATGTACACAGGACACCCAAATATTTTAAGATGACTTACCTCAGGCTTCTTTCCTGTAAAGACTTCTTCTGGGGTTTTGAAATCAAGAGAACTATGAGATAGTCTGTTTTGTACATATACTGCTGTCTTGGCTGCCTCAGCCCATAGATACATGGGAAGATCTTGGTCATGTATCATAGTCTTTACAGCTTCCATGATAGTTCTATTTTTCCTCTCAGCTACCCCATTTTGTTGGGTATTGTAGGGAGTGGTTAGTTCCCTCTTAATTCCAGCTTCTTTACAAAAGTCTTCAAATTCCTTTGAAGTATATTCTCCGCCATTATTTGTTTTGAGAATCTTGATTCTCTTATCTGAGAGATTTTCTATTAGGGCCTTGAACTCTTTGAATTTTCCAAAGACTTCATTCTTACCTTTTAGGAAGTATATCCAAGTTTTCCTTGAATAGTCATCAATGAATGAGAGATAGTATTCAAACCCACTTAGAGAAGTGGTGGGCATAGGTCCACATACATCTGAGTGTATTAGCTCTAGAGAGTTCTTAGTCTTTGTTTCACTTTTTGGAAAGGGATTCTTGACATTCTTCCCTTTCTTACATCCTTTACATGAGCCATCATGATCAGCCTTCAAATCTGGTAAACCTATAACCACCTTGCTTACATAGGGTAAGGCTTTAAAGTTGATGTGAGCTAGTCTTCTATGCCATAGCTCACTGGGACTAGAAACTTCATGAGCAAGGGCAGATTCTGGATGACCCTTGAGTTTATAAAGTCATCCTTCTTCTTCACCAATGACAATTGCATCTTTGATTGATTTTCCTTTGGACCACATGAGTACTTGTCCATCTATGAAGGCTACTCTAAAACCTTTCTTTTCTAGTGCTGAGATAGAGAGTAGATTCTTCTTTAAACCTGGGACATATAAGATTTCTTTCATTTTTAATGGTGTTCCTGAATCAAGCTTGTAGCTTGCTTCACCAATTCCCTTGATGGGATATTGATAATCATCTCCTAAAGATACCTTTTGGGGTGAAGACTTTTCTTCGATCCTGGAGAGAGTTTCCTTATGACCTGTCATGTGCTTTGAAGCACCACTGTCAATGAGCCAAGTGCCTTCACCAGGAGACACAGATCCAGAGAGAGCAGAAAATAGTACATATTCTTCTGGATCTTCTTTCTTCACTTTAGATCTTTTCTTTTGAGGTCTTTCCTCCACTTCTTCTTCTTCTTCTTCTTCTTCTTCTTCTTCACTATCATCTTCTACCATATGAGCATGATATCTTTTGTGGACAAACCTTTTCTTCTTCTTCTCTGGTAGGGTACAGTCTCTAGCATAGTGCCCTAGCTTAAGACAATTGAAACATTGGACTGTGGAGGTGTCTCCTCCTTTCCTTTTGAATCTATGAGAAGGTTGAGACCTTTTGAAGTTCACCTTCTTGAAGTAGCCTCTCTTTCCTCTTTTGGTGTGGGTGGCCAAAGCTTGGTCATCCTCTTTGAGAAGAGCTTCTCTGTTGGCAACCCTAGCCTCTTCTTGAACACAATCTTCCCATACTACATCAAACTTCATGCTTTCTTTTCTGGCACACATGGTTTGTATGAAAGATTCCCAAGGTCTAGTGAGACCATTTAGGGCAGTCATCACAAGTTCATCTTCATCAAGAGTATCACCAATGGCATCTAATTGCTCCTTGATTAGAGAGACCCATGAGAAGTAGTCTTGAATGGATTCTCCTTTGTGCATCTTGGTACTCTTAGGTTCATCTTCATGTTGATGTTCTTTCCTTCATACATTCTTCCTAGGGCATCATACATTTCCTTTGGAGTCTTCATGGAGGCCACTTGGGGAATCAAGTGGTCTTTAATAGAATCAGCTATGATTCTCTTTGCCCTAATCAGATCCTTCCTGTGCTTTTCTTTGGCTTCATCTCCTTCTGGTTCTGCAACTTCTTCCTTGATATAATGAGCAAGATCATTCTCTTCAAGGATGAGACCAATTCTGTATTTCCAAGCCCGGAAATTTTCTATACCTTCTAGCTTGTATTCAAGCTTAGTGTTTGGAGCCATCTTCTCTTGGGGGAGTCCAAGAGACAGAGCAGACTTACCTGGAAAAGTTACTTTTCACTTTTCCGGAATCTGGAACAGAATTTTATCGCACTTTTGGTAGAATTAGGGTTTGGATTTCCCGGAGTTCTACCCAACCAAAAAGTTCGATCTAGGGCTTAAAAGAAAGGTATTGAAAAGGGCTATCCAGCCATGAAACCAAAATTCAATAATACCAACTTTGGGCTGAAACCCTAACTTCACCGGAGAGAGAGAGAGAGGTATTCTTACCTTGTGAAAGATGTCCTATTCAGTCTAGCTCTGATACCATGTTAAGTTTAAACCAAATAGACTAGCAAGATCACTGAAAGAAACATAATCACAAGATAGACACAGAATATACCCTAGGAAACCCTCATGGGGTAGAAAACCCAGCAAAGCTTTCCTCAATAAGATGATCAACCAAAATACAAGATGTGCTCCTTCTTCCTTTGACTCCTTAGTAGATCTCCCAGACAAGTGCGCACTCTTCCACAAGTGAGTGAGTGATCTAATGAGGAGTTCACCTCCTCTATTTATACTAACCCCCAACTGACTAAAAGACCTAATGGGGCCGACCTCTCCTGGAGAAGTCTAATAACCCCTAAAATATAACTACAGGGCCGACCCCCACATGGTGGGTCTAATAACCCTAGTTAATACAAACCCCTGGAGGAATAAACATCTCCAGATACATGATAGGGTTACCTCGGAGGAATGAAACATCTCCGGAATAATAAAGTACAAATATAATATTCTTTGAAGTTACAATATTCAACAAAAACATGGGAACATAGACCTCAAGCATAGTGGGTCCATCTGTTTGTACACACATTAGAGTAGATCCCAAAGAACTGGTATACAGACGCAGAGCTTTGCAAAGGAACAACAGACTGGTCTATCACGACTGCAAACTTCCAAAGAACTTTCATCTTCAAAGATGACTATCCAAGCATAAATGAGGCCATGCAGATTATCAAAGAGAAGATATTCGAAGATATACAAATACTTGTTTACCAGCAACCAGAATGGGAAAGACAGATAGAACATGCCCTTGACAGTTACAACTTCGCTTTGGATGAAGAAGATGGGGAGGAAAGCGATGATGAAGACCCACGCAATATCAATATACCTGAGTCGGAGGGAGCGCGTGAGGTAGAAGGACCTCCATTAGAAATTCTAGATCTGAGCAGCCCTTTCAAAACAAGGAAAGTTACCAGTGGCACAACTGAAGAGCCAAAGTTCGCATATATTGGGGATTACTGGGATGAAGAAACGGTCGCGCAGATCGCAGACCTTCTGCGAGAGTATGAGGATTTGTTTCCAACAAAGTTCTCCGAAATGAAAGGCATTTTGGGTGACTTGGGAGTCATGAAGATACCTCTCAAGCTAGGTGTGAAGCCCATTAAGCAGAGACCTTATCGACTAAACCCTAGATACAAGGAAAGAGTGAAGGAAGAGCTCTATAAGATGCTTGATGCAGGGATCATCGATCCAGTGGAAGAATCAGAATGGATAATCCCTATGGTTATCCAGGATAATAAAACAAGAGGGGAAATAAGAATCTGCGTGGACCTCAGGAAGCTCAACGATGCTTCGCTCCACGACCCATTTCCTACTCCCTTCACAGATGAAGTACTAGACAATGTTGGAGGAAATGAGGCCTACTCTTTCACTGATGAATTCTTTGGATACCATCAGATCAGAATTGACTCAGCAGATAGACATAAAACTACATTTTCTACTGAATGGGGATCATTCCAATAAACAGTTATGCCATTTGGTTTGAAGAATGCACCTACTATATTTTCAAGAGTTGTTGTTGCTGCATTCAAGGATTTTATTCATAGGTTCCTAGAAGTATACTTTGATGATTGGACTATATTTGGTTTACTAAAGAACCATTATGAAAACCTCATAATGATGTTAGCTAAGTGTAGACAACATCAAATCTCGTTGAACTTGAAGAAAAGTGTTTTCTATGTTCCCTATGGAATTCTACTGGGACACATTTTGTGCAAGCAAGGTCTGATGGTTGATCCTGCGAAGATCACAGTCATTGTGAATCTCCCAGCGCCAAATTCAGTAAAGCAACTTCGCACTACACTGGGACATATAGGATATTACAGAAAGTTTATCCAGGGTTATGCACAGATAACCGCACTGATGGAGAAACTTCTAAAGAAATAAGCGAAGTTCTTGTGGACCGATGACTATCAGAAAGGATTGGATACATTAAAAGAGAAAATGGTAACTGCACCTATCCTAGTCTTTCCGGATTGGAGCAAACAATTCCATGTACATGTTGATGCTTCATCCATTGCACTTGGTGTTGTGCTAGCACAACCAGGTGAGGGAGGCATTGATCACCCTATTTCATTTTCAAGCAGAAAGCTGTCTTCAGCCGAAAAGAATTATACAACCACAGAAAGAGAAGGTCTAGCTATGGTGTATGCACTGCAGAAATTCAGGCACTATTTGTTGGGTGCACACTTCTGCATGTATACTGACCATTCATCTCTGAAGTACCTAGTCAATAAGATAGTGTTAGGGGGGAGAATATGTAGATGGTTTCTACTCTTTCAAGAGTATGACTTTGAAATTATTGTTAAGCTGGGAAAACTGAACCAAGGACCTGACCATCTCTCAAGAATTGAGATAGGCAAAGAACCTACAAATCTTGAAGACAATCTACCTGACGCACAGTTATTTTCCATCCAGATCGCAGATGATTATTACAAATACATTGTAGAATTATTGACTACAGGGTTGGCACCTATGGAGTTCACTACACAGCAAAAGAAGAAGTTAGTATTAAAAGTAGCAGACTTCACCATCATCAGAGGATAGCTATACAAGTTAAGACTGGATGAAGTGCTGCGCAGATGTGTGCTAGAACATGAAAAGCCATTTATATTGGTTGATGCACACTCAGGAGTGTCTGGAGGTCACTACGCAGGAAGAGCTACTGCATAGAAAATATTAAGAGCAGGACTATGGTGGCCTACACTCTGCAAAGACTCAAAAGAACATTGTCGAAGTTGTGATGTGTGCCAAAGAACTGGAAAACCATCGCACAAAGATGAAATGCCATAAAGACTGCAACTGACTTTACAAGCATTTGATAAATGGGATATTGATTTCGTGGGACCTATTAACCCACCAGGAAAGAGAATTGGCTCGAGATATATTACCACCTCTACATATTATCTCACCAAATGGGCAGAAGCTAAACCAGTAAAGGACTGTAGCACATTTATTGCCGCGCTGTTCATCTTTGAGAATATCCTTACCAAATTTGGATGCCCAAAAATTCTAATGAGTGATCAAGGTACTCACTTCCTGAACAGAACCATTGAAGCGTTGACTGAAGAATTTCAGATATATCATCAGAAGAGTACACCGTACCATCCACAAGCCAATGGAACTGTCGAAGCATTTAACAAAGTGCTGGAAAATGCGCTGACCAAAGTATGTAACACAAACAAAGACGATTGAGATCTGCGCATACCAGCTGTATTATGGGCATATAGGACAACTTGTAAGAAACTGACAGGCCATACACCGTTCAGGTTGGCCTATGGACAGGAAGCTATGATGCCGATGGAGTATATTGTACCAAGCTTAAGAATTGTTGCATTCACAAACATGGCAGATGGGTAGACATTGCAAGAAAGGCTTCTACACTTGGTTGGACTGGAGGAAGATCGCTTCATCGCAGGATTTCAACAACAAGTGCAGAAGAGCAAAGAAAAAGCATGGCATGATCGCCATATCAAGCACAAATTCTTTCAGGTAGGAGACCTTGTCCTCCTGTATGATAGTAAATTCATGAAATTCCCTGGAAAATTTAAAATGCATTGGCTTAGGCCATATATTGTTATGCATGTTATTAACGATGGCGCAGCTCAGTTAGCCACATTAGCCAGAGACAACCTACCAGGTCTGGTTAATGGAAGTAGACTAAAACCCTATCAAGATAGTCCTACTTCACCGAACCCTCAGTGAACTGAAGCTGCGCAGATATAAAAAAAAAAAAAAAAAAAAAAGGTAGAAGCACGCGGTTGCGAAGCTCAAAATGCAGCTACGCAGATCAAATGAAACAAGACAGATGAAAAGTTCAGTATGAAGAAATATAACACCGCGCAGTTAACCACGCCGGGAGTGGTGACAACCCATTCACGCAGTTCAACGCAACACACAAATATAGTCGTTAGATCTGAAAAGTGACCGTTATACAGTGTTTTGGAAACTATCTGTTTCGGCATTTAAGGAGGAATCGCTCGTTGAAGGCGTAGTTAAGGAAGGAAAGTAAACATATTCTTCTGATATTTGGGCCGAACGATCATAGATTTTAATGCCAATCTAACTGTTAAAGGATGCAGGTAAGGCTTCCAGTGCCTATAAATACCGCAGTTTGCACGGTGATTCAGTTACCAGGATTTTCCAACTTGAGTATTACAGAGCATTCATAGACCTTCTTGAGTTTCATAGTCGTGCTGTAAGTGAATGTTCAAAGAATCCACTCTAAGTGAAGTGCTACACAAATTCAAACATACGGGGGTTTCAGGGTTGATGAGAACCCCTGTCAAGAAGTCCGTTCCAGAAAAAGGCCAAGGTTCACACCGTTCACCATGCCAACCTCCAGCAATGCAACACAAGGGACAGGAACCTGCACCTGAGACAACAAAACCAAAAGTGATGGGACCCAAGAAGCCACAAGCCCCACCAGCAGACAAAGAGCCACCCATATACTTAAGAGCAGTGTATATCTTTCCGCGAGCACCAGATACACCAACCTTAAAGCTTGCCAGAAATGCCAAATATGAGATACCGCTTCCGCCGATGTCCAATCATGTCAAACCACAAGAAAATTTGTTATGAAATCTTGCAGATTGCAAGTTTGAAGATTATGATTTACTGCAACAGATCAAGGAGCCTGACGAGCAAAAATACCCTCAGTTTCAACTAGATAGGTACATGTGCCGGAAAATGGACGTGAAGAATAATCCACTACTGGTAGCACAGAGTTGGCTTTTCAAAGTCGTGGAATCGGGACTTCTGAACCTGCTGCGGATCCCACACTTCGACAGGAGTCTTGAACTCAATGTGGTTGTGCACACATTGATATCACGCACACACCAAGGTTACCTCTAGGTCGACAGGAATGTTGATCTCAACATAGACTTGATCCATAGGATCATGGGACTAAGTAAGCGAGGTGAATACCCTCATAAGTTCTTTGGGGGAAAAACCAGAGACAAATAGATCGTTGCGCAGATGAAATAAGAATATAATATCCCCAAAGGAAAACGAGGTTTCATCACAGAAGACCTACAAGATGATGCCACGCGGTTTGTAGTGCAGCTGCTTGGAGGAAAAATCTTACGAAGGCCAGACCAACAGAAGTGCCAGTCGGAGCAGTGCACCTCGCTGTGAAGACAACCGCAGGAGTAAAATTTAACTGGTCTCAGTATTTGCTGAATGAGTTCCTAGACGATGTCCATGACACTCAAATCAATGGCACCGCCTTTCATTACAGTTGGTTAATGGTGTTGATCGCCTTTGTAGGCTAGAAGGAACCAAATCATTATGACGGTCTCTCCTCTCTCATCTAGGATTGTCAAGGACCCAGATATGCAAATCTCTGGGAAATTCTAATGCCGGACCAACAACGCACCTCAAACGAAGTACTGTTCACATATTATGAACAGTTGTGCGATCTTATCATTCGCACACCGCGCATATCAAAGGAGGTAACAACAAAATATATCTGCACTCTTAATTTTAAAGCTGATATGCATTTTATTTATATCTCACCAAAGGTACAGAAGAAGAATCCAGAGTGGTTCACAGGAAACTATCAGCTTGATGAAGTTGGTGTTGATCTGATCATGAAGGAGTGATTAGATGAATGGAAGGTCGAAGGGAAGATGGTCATCGATAATGAATCAAAAGAAATTACTTCGACCGCGACAAAGGTCATTGAAGAATCTGACGATGAGCAAGAAAAAGAAGCCGACAGAGCTCAGGCTACATCAGGAGGAAAAAGGAAGGAGCCAGAAAGCTTGGTATAGGAGAAAGGGCAGAAAAAGAAGTAGAAATCCAAAAAGCTCCCATTGGAAGCAAAGTTGTATGATGATGATTATGAGATCATCGCAAGTAGGGTCAGCGCACATATGGAAGAAGTGCTCTCCCTAAAAGACAGAAAAAATGAGCAGATTCAAGCGAGTCTAAAAGAAAATCTCACCACCCTGTAGGGCATATCGATGAAGATCGAACAAGTCCAGCCAGACTTGGTTTGGGAATATGATTCAGAAGGAAGATCAGGTGACACACCTCAGAAAAATAAAAAACCCTTAGCTCTAACCATGGCACCGCGGTCGCGCATCATCCGCATAGACCCACCAAGTGTAATTTTTCCAAGCGATGAATTAACTGAAGGCACAAAGAACCTAGCACATGTGGATATTGATATCGCGATGTTGCCACTGGAAGGTCTACATAATCTGCATTCGCAAGTTGTGGAGGAAATCCATGATAGAGGTATGGTGACTTTGAGCCAACACTAGAATTTAGAATCAAACTATAAACAGTTGCAAGAAGAGAGTGCACAGAAAGCTATGGAACTTGAAAGTGCACATGAGCAGTGTCGAAGAATAGAGGAGACCGTTGCTTCGGTCTGTGCAGAGATACCGGAGTGTGACGAGTAGCCAGAACTCACAGACACCATCATTAAGATCCGCTCTGTAGTAAGCGATCTTAAGGCTGAAATGGCCGACATGGAGATAGACTACAAAGAAAAGATTTCCAACATGCAAGCACAGAATCTCCCTAAGACACTGCCAGATCAAACAGAAATTAGAGCACCGGAAGTGAAGGTTGCCGCAGAAAACATATCCAGTGAAATAGCTAAGTGCCAGAACTTACTGGATGAAGCAACCAGAGTATGGACTACGCTACAAGAGGACTCTAAGCTGTTGCAGGTCCAGAACAACTTACAACAAACACAAGAAGGGTTAGATTCTCTAAATGCGCAGATGAAGAACCTGCCGACGATAGAGAGACTCCGACGGTTTGCGAAAGTTAAGGAACTAAAGAGGGAAATCCAAGTTTTGAGAGAAAGGGAGGATGACACCGCGGCAAAGTCACAGCCCCTCTAGGAAGAAGCTCTTGACATCTCGCAAGAGATTGAAGAGAAATTGTAGGAACTCCACGCATCGGAGACGACATTATAAGAACAGGCTAAGGAATACCTGTCACCAGATGTGGTGGAAACTGTCAAGGAAGTTGAGCAGGAAGCTAAGGACACAGTTGCGAATCTAAGCGCAGCTTATCAAGAATTCACTGCAAATATAGCTCAACAAGGAGAATCGCAACCCAGTGAACCTACTGAAAGTGGCTCCGGGACGAGCCACATGTAGGTGTTAGGGGATTTTTGGGCGCGGCCCAAGTTAAGACATTTTTTGAGCTTCGAAGTTACAACGTAGCACAGCGTTGGCAAAGTAAAAGTTACAGCGTTAGGGAGATCCAGTGCTGCGAAGTGCTAGCTCTACGAAGTTCCAGCATAGCATAATTTTGGATGGAAAAAAGTATAAGTTTCGGTAAGATCGATCGACGATCTATTTTGGGGAAGATGCTCCGAGATTCCCAGGAGGCGGGTAAGGAGTGGTGAAGAAGGAAAGCGACCGGTCGCACGAACAAAGGCAGCACTAAGTGAACCGGGCGCACGAAACCATTAGAAAAGGAACAACGGGATGAAAGCAACCCGTCGGCATGCGCTCGGCAGAGGGCCTGAAAGGGACGTGACCACATGCAGGAAAAATATTCTAGAAGCCAGAGACAACACAAAAGGATGGCCACAACGAAGAAGTCGCTATCATAGCCTAACAAATTTTTGTTAGCGGGGTAACCGCACCATTTTCGGTACCTTAGGGTTTGCTTTAGCCCACCATGAATGTAAAGACGTGACCTAAGGGAACGATCTATATAAGGAGCATATTTTGTAAGGGAAAGGGTTTATTTGGGTTGAATTTACATTGATTATTGTTTAATATCGATCTATGTTGAGAGACTATTGTAAAGAGGCTCTGCAGCTACATGCGCAGAGACCCATTGAAGAGAGAAGAGAGCCTGTAGCTGAGTGCGCAGGCTAGAACTATTGAACCCTTCCCATTTATAATAAACAATATTTCCTGTGGACATATCTCCCATCCTGGGGGTGAACCACATTAAATATTGTGTTGTGTGATTGAATATGTGTTTTCTTTTGATTAAATGGTTACGTTCTTTCTTATGAGTATATGTATCTTTGCTTTCATGTGTATTCTCCATAAGAATGAGTGATGGGAATAGTATGTTAAGTATTGAACATAGATGAGTAAAGGTTGAATGTGCAAGTATTTATGAACATAATGAATGCATGAGATAATCGGGTAACACTTAAATTAGCAAATTCTGTGTAGTGTGATTCCCTGAAGCGCAACACCGGAAGTGCGTAATTGCATCATAGCTCATCATATTGCATAAGTCCCAAAGTATACAGCCTAATATTCTTGTTGAATGCATAACCTACACTAAGTAGAGTCTTTCGAAGAGGTATGATTTTTAAAGAGGTAGCGTAGTCTTCAGTTGCATTGTCCTACCGTCAAGTAGCTATTCTGAGCCGCGCAATCCCTGTGTGCGCTACCGTATAAGTAATACCCGTGAAGTAGGTGAACTTCGCGCAGTATCCCATTCTATCGAACCACGCATCACCCAGTTGTGGAAAATTGATTCCGCAACCTCCCCATAACTTCGCCTTGGGTGAGACCTCAGTCTGCTCGCAGACTGTTGCCGAAAGGGCCGGTGAAAAGGGGGCTTTGTTGGTTCCCTGAACCGCGCAGAACCTGGGTCTATCTTGAAAAGTTAAAGAACAATATACGATCCAACACGTGTCCTTCTCCTTAGTGAGCGAATCAATGAATGCATCCAAGCTTGGCATCTTCCAATTGGGAACTACAAGTCTTGTGGTATGAAAAGTAGACACAAATACAAAGTATTCAGAGCTCAGTTTTGACAGAATGGTAAGGATTAAATGCTCATCCTTCTTATCTATGCCACATTGCTTGAGTTGAAGAACTAGGTTATTGAATTTTGAGATGAACTCTTCCATTGAATCGAAATTACATGGACTAAGTGATATCAACTCAATCTCCAATAAATGACCTCTGAGCTCATCCTGTTTTCCAAAGAGAGACTCTAGCTTTGTCCACACTTGATTTGGAGTGGATAGAGAATCAATATCAAATAGAATATCTGGAGATACAGAGAGACAAAGTAACCCATAAGCTTCATCAATCCTATTGAACCATTTGTATTTTAATGCAACAGCTCCTGGCTCAGTTTCAAGCCCCATAGTGACTCTATACAATCCTTTGCTTCGAAGCTAGATGATCATATGCACCTTCCAGTCAAAGTAGTTGAAGGGAGTGAGAGTCATAGCTTTAGCTTGATTTTGATCCATACTAATGCACTCCTAGTGATGGAAATACCCTGCAAAAAACACTTTGGAAATTGTTTTGAATCAATCTAGCTCTGATACCATGTGATATTTTCAATTGCTTAGATCTAGATTCATAAGACAATTTCACATGGAATATTTCAGACAATGAGAGAAGAAGAATAGAGAAGATAAATTGTGGAAATCACTCTATATTTTATTCATCAATATGATAACAATATATAATACATATTCCATGGAGAAAATCGAATGCCTTGGAGACAATTTGGAAAGGACAAAAAGAAAAGGCTTAGATAAGGTAAAAACCCCCTAAGTGGCAAAAGCAGTTTCCAAAACTATCCTAGAGGCTCACGAATTTGCTAAGTATGGAAAGGAAGCTCATGAGTGAGGTAAATAGAATGTATTGATGGCTTTAGGAGAGAATATATGATGTGGAGGTCGAATTGGTTAAGTGGAAAAAGTTTCAAAGTCAACTAGCTTTACCTTTTCTACTAGAAAGCAGAAAAAACAAGACAAAGCTAACTAAATCAGGAAAGCACCTTCTAAACCAGAAATGGAAAGAAAACAGACAGACTCCAATGAAATCTTATCCAGAATATTCTCAAGTGCACCCTAGTGACTTAGGATGGCAAGTGGTCCACTAAAAGACAAAACTGGCCTATTTTAACTAGTCAAAACTTAGGAAATTAATCATAAATGATTAATTAATTTATCCTAAGTCTAAAATGGTATAGGTGGGTTTTTTAATACTCCAACATCAGGGCGATTGTGAGGCTCCCTTATTGAGAAAATAGAACCACCAGTGATTCTCTTCTCACCATGTTGGGAGCCATTGTTGCTCCCCTCCCCATTTTTGTTTCCTAGCTACTGAGCTAAGAACTCTCTGGTTTCTTTTCCCGATTGGACAATGTTATGAGATATGTCTTGTAAACCCTTCATCATGCTTTGCACAAAGAGTTTGAATTCATCTTTATCTTCATTACGATCCATCTCTAATTCTCCTTGTAACTTGCCTTCAGTAGAATTAACTTCTTCTCCTTCTTCTTCCTCTATCAGAGGATCTTTCTTTTTGGGATTTGAATTTTTTTTGGGACTCATAGAAGATTAAAAAGAGAAGGTTCAGAGGACCATCCTCTGATACAACTATAATTTACCAATCAGATATGATGATACATTAATTGACTTCCCTTCAATAATTAAGGAAAAACAATGAAACAAATGACTTGACTAGTTGTAGGAAGGAAAACTCAAACTATTCCGGAAGGGATGATGTTGGCATGGGTCCATAGCGCACAAGTGCGGAACCCCCAAGCGGCGAAAGGCTCATTGACATGAACAAAGGACCGATCGCAAAGCATAAAAGATCCAATATATGCAGAAGTATTTGGTTAAGTTAGTTAGCAATGGGTCATTTGGACCATTTTGTAATGGCCAAGTGAACCTATAAATAGAAGTACAATTGTAAGCCTAAGGGAATCTTTACATCTATCTCTGTTCTAATATTTTGGATTGATCTATTGGAGCATCTATCTGGTTTTGGTATGTTTGACCGCAGCAACTGCTTTGAGTTTGTAATGGTTCTACAATGCATGATAAATAATGGGAACGATTAATATATGTCTTTTTCTTAGTCTCTTTGTCTTTCACAATGTTTGATTCTTCATTGAGATCATAGTAGATGTTTTCACAGTTATGTTATGTACCGCAGATTCCTTAAACATGCTTTGATAATCTGTTTAATTCGTTAATTATGAGATGGTAATGTGATTGATGCGAATAAGGATAATGGTTAATAGGTTGATAATATGATGTTCTGATGCGAATGCAAATCTCTGTCTTATGTTGTGAATGAGAGTGAGGTAATGCGTGTCTTCTCACAACTGTGGAAAATTAGTTCATGCAGCCCCCTTAGGAATCTCGGGTGAGACTTCAATCGCTCTGCGGGTGTTGCTGGAAAGAGTAAAACCTTTCTGGGTTGATGTTTAAGGGATTCCAATTGATGTTTATTGACAGCAGTGCGAAGTGAACCCCTTTCGACAGGACTGTGTCAACAAATGGTTACGTTGCTGGGACCCTAGTGTGAAAGGAGAGAGGACATGCTATGGCATCCGACAAAGCTAGAGATAGAGGAGTGGTTCCACAAGAATACGCGATAATTTTCTAAGGAAGAAAATCGGAACCCTGGATGGTCAAAAACCGACTGGTTACAAAAGTATATCTACTCTGATATCCATGAAGTGTTCTTCTTCGAACTTCCTATACTACTACGCGAATGGTTGAAACAATTGACTTTTCAGAAGAAGAATTTCCAAGTAGGTGATCCTGAACACTGGACGCCAGAACTGATCCAGCAATTGAAATGGGGTGAACAACAAAGCATCAAGAGCTGTCGAGGTTTGGGTAGACAGTATTTTGGAAGGATACATCACTGAATTCGTTGTGGACATGATTAAATCATACAACGACACAAAAAGGAAATTTTTCAAGGGACACAGAGGAAGGTATCTATTGTCGTTGAAATTATGGATTAAGATGCTCATTTGTGAAAAGGGAATATTAAAGATGAATTACGATGAGTAAATATGAAGTGTGAGAAGACTATGGGTACCGCACAGATGCGGGTTTGATAGAATGATGCGAGGTAGATGGATATGAGTTATGATGAAATCTTGAGGGAAGCTGTGGAATATTGTGGTACCCTGCGAAGTGGGGTGAGGTTCCGACCAGAGAAGAAGAGGAGTACTAAGATAGAGAGAGAGTCTCCTAGTGCGACCAGAACAGAGAACTGCGAAACGAGACCACAAGGGAGTAAGCAACCTTACTGTGACGGAGATAAAGATTAGGCTACCCCTCAACCTAAGGAAGGACAAACCCAAAGCTACAACATACCCACAACCCCATGCACTGTGCCAAAATTCGGAGGAATAAATATAAGCTCTTCGAAGGGTTGTCCTGCGTGTCAGAACAGTGTAAAGAGTAGTGGGTCTACGAACACCAGTAGGAAACCAAGGATGGAAATAGACTATGTAAAGATGCCTATTTGTCTTGGTAACGGGACCGAGGATCCTGAACAATAATGGTTTTTATGCGAAGCAGTGTGGATGGTGAAGCAAGTCCAAGATGATGATATTAAGAAAGGACAATTAGTGACGACCTTTAGGGGCCTTGCGCTCGATTGGTCTATGAATTTTGTACAAGTACCTACAGGGAATCTAGAGAAAACCTTGGCGGAAATCAAAGCAGGATTGATCGATGAATTTAGGAAACCAAAATCATAGTCGCAATATATCACAGGCTTGAAGGAAATAAAGAAATTTCATGATGAATCAGTATGGGAATTCGATCAGAGGTACAAAACTCTAATGGCCAAAGTAAGTTTTGGAATGAGTGATATGCAGCATAAAGAATGGTTCATTGCAGGATTGGTACCACACATACAGATGCCACTAATGCAGCAAAAGATTGCATCCCAGGCGGAGGCACTGGAAATTGCAATGAATATCGAGGCTTCACCAGTTCGAGAAACAAGGATAGGTATGGACCAGAACCAAGCACCGCTAGCGAACTTGACGATCCAACTACAGGATATCAAGAAGGGGAAAGAAGTTTGCGAAGAAATATGGTGCATTCGATGCAAATATGAAGGACACCATAAGGATCAGTGCCCATAATTCCCTGAATACTTACAGTCTGGTGCACCAAACCCACTCATTTCGGGAGGATTGCCCTAGTGTCGGATTTTCTAGAGAAGGGGACATCGATCAGAAGAATGTGTATACTTATAGAAAATTGTGTTGAAACCGACTAACCTTTTTTGCAATTTTTTTCGATCGATCGGTCATGAGGAGAAGGATTGTAGAGCATATGATTTTCTCCAAGAGAGAACTAAAGATACATTTTTTATGAAGGCAGAGGATCAAACTTTTGTACAACAAAAACAACAGTATAATCAGCAGCAGGCGTGTTACAATCAACTGCCACCACAGTATAGCCAATCGAAACCGCATTATAATCAACAACATCCTCAATACAACCAACCACTGTTGGAGTACAACCAACCGTAGTATCAGCTGCCGCAATATAATCATCAGCAATACAATGAGCCGCGAGGAGGATTCATAGGAGGATCCTGTGGAGGTCGCGGTGGAGGATTTGGTCGCGGAGGAACTTTTGGAGAGGTCGATGGCCGGTTACATGCTATAATTGTGGCCAGATTGGACATTATCAAAGGGATTGTACAAATCCGACTCTGTAGTGTACCTATTGCAGTCCAGCGAAACATAGTGTCACGGAGTGTCCCTAGTTGATTGCGAAGTGGAAAACTAAGAATCCACCATGACCACAACCGAATCTGAATGTAAATCAAAATCAAAATCTGAATCCTAATGTACAGAAGATCTCAGCAGATATGTCGACATGTGAACGTTGCAGTAGTGACCAGGGGGGATCTGCGACAAGAGAATACAGGCCAATGCCTAGTGTTCAACCTACAACAAGGAAACAAGTTCGATTTGATGCGGAAGCAGAGAAGGAAACATTTTTGGAAGCGTGATATGTGATGAGAAAGATTAAGTTGCCACTTATAAGCCAGAAGCAACCTATTTATGAGATGCCACTGATATTTGATATGACAAATTCATAGAGGCCACCAGGGAAGGTCGGCACTTTGAGGACCTTCCTTGAAATTTGTTTGATGTTGGAAAAAGATCAGTAAGCACTAGCAGAGATAGCTAGTTTATTTTATCGATAGGAGGACGAGCGATAGGATCGGACAGAGAACCGATTGCACAGAAAGAAGACAGGTAGAGAAATGAGGATGAATGTGTAGATTGGTGCATTCGACATCGATTCTATCATTTTGGACCTAGGATCAGACGTAAACACATTGAATAAGCAAACATGGGAGATGATGGGGAAACCATAGTTGGAATGGTCCCCCATACAACTTCGACTGGAAAATTAGAGCAAGGTCACACCAATTGGTCGATTATGTCATCTTCCTATCGAAATAGAGGGATTGAAGACTTACGCAGAATTCAATGTTATAGAGATAGTTGAAAACAAAATCCCCTATCTGGTGTTGCTAGGAATAGACTGGTCAATGGAGAATTGGGTTGTTATCAACTTTAAGAAGGGGACAATGTCTTTTGAAAACTGCGACATGAGGGTAGTCGCCCCACTTGATCCATCAGAAGGGCAGAGTTATGTCGAACCAATGAGGGATGAATTTATAGAAGGATGAGATAATGTATACTATGTCTCATAGGATTACATCAATCCCAGCGCCGATGGGGAATTGGGGTGGCAAAGTGTTAGTTCAGCATCGTCAGACTCGATGAGGCATTGGAAAATTGGCAGAATCGATTACATGAAGTATCATTCAGAAGATGCGCGTGAATCACTCAGCCATTGAGATGGGTAGAGATGGAGGTATGCAATTTAACGATATATGAAGGATTACCTAATCTGGCTATATTCATCTCCGAATTCGAAGAAAAGGTATCAGAACCACAGCGACTGTGGCATTGGAAGAAGCATTGAAGGCTACACTTGCACGGTGGTGGGAAGTGCACAAGTCATCGATAACAAGCTGGCCACTATGTCGACAACTGATGGAAGTCATATTTGGGGAGATTGAAGGCTACTATGGAAGGAAATACAATGGAAGGGGTGATCCAAGGGGTCATCTCAAAGAGTGTCAAAGCGCATGGGAAATGATACCTAAACAGGAATGGGTCCATGCGTTCATCCATACACTGGATGAAGTACCGCGGAGCTAGTACATCGCAGCAGAACTGCGATGCATAACAACTACATGGGAAGAGTTAACCATTGGTTTTAGCCAGACTTTCAGCTTCTCGAATGAGAACCCTTTCATCCACAGTGTACTACAGGAGATCCGTGAAAAGGTACTTGAAGCAGTTCCGACGGAAAAACCAATGGGATTACAGTGGACTGCGACATCGGAAATGATGATGGAGTGCTATAACGTGTCAGGAGGACCTGACAAAGAAGATGATCCTAGAGCTATTTATGTCCCAGATTCGGAGGGAATTCGGGATGTAGAAGCACCAGAGATGTCATTCGACAAATTCCAACAGCCGCTGAAAATCAAGAAGGTTAATATTGGGTCGAAGGAAAATCCCAAGTTCGCAAGTATTGGAGATTACTGGGACGATTCGGAAATTGGAAAAGTTACTAATTTGCTACATGAGTTCCAAGATTTGTTCGCAACGAAATTTTCAGAAATGAATGGAATTTCCGGGGACCTAGGCAAAATGAAGATTATGTTAAAACCTGATGGGAAGCCAGTAAAGCAGCAACCATATAGACTGAATCCCAGGTATAAGGAGCGAGTGAAAACTAAGATAGAGCAAATGCTGGATGCGGGAATCATAGAACCTGTCGAAGAATTGGAATGGATCAGCCCGATGGTTTTCCAAGATAAGAAGACTAGTGAAATCAGGATTTGTGTCGCTCTAAGGAAACTGAACGATGCATGTCTTCATGATCCATTCCCTACGCCATTCACAAATGAAGTACTGGAAGGTGTTGGAGGCCAGGAGATATATTCATTTACAGATGGATTTTCAGGATACCACCAAATAAATATCGCAAAGAAAATCGGCATAAAACAACTTTCATGATGGAATGGGGTTTCTTTCAATACACAATGATGTTGTTTGGTCTTAAGAATGCTCCCGCGATATTCTCAAGGCTGGTTGTCGTTGCATTTAAAGAATTCATTCACAAATTTCTCGCAGTATATATGGACGAATGGACCGTATATGGGCTAGTTAAGGACCATGTTGCGAATCTAAGGCTGATGCTAGAAAGGTGTCGACAACATCAGATTTCGCTGAACTTAAAGAAGCGTATTTTCTGCGCACCATTTGGAATCCTGCTAGGACACATTGTATGCAAGGAGGGAATGTTGGTCGATCCAACAAAGATTGCAATCATCATCGACTTACCACCACCAATGACAGTGAAGCAAATAAGTGGAAAATTGGGACATACTGGGTATTACAGGAATTTCATTATGGGATATGCAGCGGTTACAGCCCCGATGGAGAAGCTGTTAAAGAAGGATGCAAAGTTTGAATGGAACGGCGAGTGCCAGAAGATTGTCAACATACTAAAGGAGAAGATGGTAGCAGCACCGATACTAGTCTTCCTCGATTGGATGAAACAATTCCACGTCCATGTGGATGCATCATCAGTATCGCTGGGAGTTATATTGGCCCATCCAGTAGAGGGATCAATTGACCATCTGATCGCATTTGCGAGCAGGAAGTTGTCCACTGTGGAGAAGAATTATATGATGACGAAGAGAGAAGGCCTAGCAATGGTCTATGCACTACAAAAATTCTAACATTACCTTCTTGGAGGGAATTTCAAAAATTTTACCGACCACTCCGCAAAATACTTAGTCAATAATCTTGTGTTGGGGGTGAAGATTTGTCACCGGTTGCTTCTATTCCAGGAGTTGAATTTTGAAATCATTGTGAAACCAAGGTGATTGAATGTTGAACCTGATCACCTATCAAGGATTGAATCAGATGAAGAAATAAGGAGCATTGATGAAGGATTTCCCTATGTGCAACTATTCAGGATTGGAATGGTCAATGACCATTACGAACAAATTATTCATTCTTTGGCTATAGGAAGCGCACAAGAGGATTTCACCACCAATCAGAAGAAGCAGCTAGTTGTTAGCACTGTTGATTTTCAACTAATCGCAGGTCATCTCTACAAAATGGGATTGGATGAAGTTCTTCATCGATGCGTCCTTCCGCATGAACAAGAAAGAGTATTGGCGGAAGCTCACGATGGGATCCTAGGAGGTCATTATGGAGGGCGTGCGACTGCTAGGAAAATACCTAGGGTTGGACTATGGTGGCCAATAGTGCATGGTGATGATGCAGATTGTGCAAAGAGAAGTGATGTATGTCAAAGGACAGGGAAACCATCGTGGAGGGATGAAATGCCACCAGTACCTCAATTGACATTACAAGCCTTCGAAAAATGGGTAGTTGACTTCGTGGGACCCATCAACCCACCAGGAATAAGAACAGAGTCGTGATACATAATTACTGCAATTGATTACTTGACGATATGGGATGAAGCAGCACCGATAAAGGATTGCACCATTGCGATAGCAACAAGGTTTCTCTTTGACAACGTGGTCACCAGGTTCGAGTGCCCAAAGATATTGATGAGCGATCAAAGAACTCACTTCGTTAATCGAACTATCAGGGCCATGACAGAAGAATTTCAAATCCAGCATCGAAGGAGTACCCCATATCATCCACAAGAGAATGGCGTAGTGGAGGTGCTGAATAAGGTATTGGAGCATGTGCTCACCAAGGTGTGTAACACAAATCGTGACGACTGGGATTTGAATATTCTAGCGGTATTGTGGGCCTACAGAACGACATGTGAAAGGTTGACAGGTGTTAACACCTAAAAAGTGCTCACTAGCTCATTCCCTTACTCACATGACCCATTTGTCCACTTTTCCACCATCTGAGCCTCTGAAATCAACAAAAGGTCACCAAAAGACCTTAGTACACCCCCTTTTTCCATTAAAAAAGATTATTTTTCCAA
This sequence comes from Larix kaempferi, assembly GCA_027924585.1. Taxonomy (NCBI): domain Eukaryota; kingdom Viridiplantae; phylum Streptophyta; class Pinopsida; order Pinales; family Pinaceae; genus Larix; species Larix kaempferi. The sequence goes on from BSBM01000550.1 coordinate 5,641,533, forward strand.
GAAAATCATAAAAAACCCTCAAAAAGGGTCCAAATTCCCAAAAATATTAAAAAGGGAATTAAAATATTATTTTTATTCAAAAAAGGAAAAAGGAGGGAAAAGTACCTAAACCATGTTGGTCAATACCATTTGGTTTCCACAAAACCACGAATGGTATTTCCCACCACCAAAACCTATAAAAAGGTGGTAGGGGCTCCTCATTTCACATCCATCCATTATCTCATCCTTATGCTGCTGAAATCTCCCCTGAGCATTTTAGCCATTGCAAACCACATTGGAGAAGAGACCATTGGAGATTGGAAGTTGCTCATCCTTGGAGCTATTCAACCTCACCATTAGAGGTATTGATTCCGCAAGCACTTGCTTGCCCCATACTTTCAATACAAATTCTTTATTTTATATGTTCTTGTTCTTGATCTTAAATGCTTAGATCCATGAATAGTCTTGTTTAATTAGTTTATTGTTATTTATTTCCATTGAAACTGCTGCTACTAGTTAGCAGGTGCCCATAGCACTAAGCCTGGTTGCAAAACCGGGCCAACAGTTTTTGGCGACTCCGCTTTGGTTTGAACTATAGATCTCTAGTTTTGCCTTTAATCTTAGTTTTTTATGATTTTTTAACCTTTAGATCCATAGATCTGCCATCTTAGACAGCAGATCCATTGCTGCTCTGAGATTTGGCCCCATAAACAGCCCAAAATTTTCAATTTTTGGGTTCGTTTCTCGGTTTCCGTGCACGGCTTCCGCCTCGCGGTTTTTTGCCAGACAGTCGCGCAGTCCATCGCGACTTTTCTGCGTTTTTCCGCGCGGTCCATCGCGGCCTTTTACCAGACAGTCGCGCGGTCCATCGCGACTTTTCTGCGTTTTTTCCGCGCTGCACACCGCGGCTTCGCGTCCTATTTCCGCGCTGCCCATCGCGACTGTGCGGTTGAAACCCGCGCGGTCCATCGCGACTGTGTGCCCAAAACCCGCGCGGTCCATCGCGACTGTGTGCCCAAAACCCGCGCGGTCCATCGCGACTGTGAGCCCAAAACCTGCGCGGTCCATCGCGACTGTGCGTCCAAAACCCGCACGGCCCATCGCGGCTGTACGTCCAAAACCCGCGCGGCTGAATTTTTCATTCGGCCATCCCGATTTTGAAAAATATTTTTTACTGTACTTTCTGCCCATAGCACATTTTTTACAGTATTAAATCCTGCACATTTTACAGCTTTGAAAGAATTTTTTACTATTTAAAAGTGCATATCTAGAAATATTTTTAAAAATTTTCAAGAAAGTGAAAGAAAGACTCATTTTGCATTTTCATCTAGATTCAAATTTTTTCTTGTTTACTTCTTTAAAATCTTGCCCTTAGCAATTTTCCTGAACGAAGAAATCCATTTATTTCTTTTAAAAAGAAGTCTATTATTTACTTTCATAAGTCCAAAAAATCCATTATTTTTTGAGTTATTTTTTGAAAAGCATTTAAATTCCTTTTTTAGTGAAAAAATCGTAAATATTTGCTTTTTATTTTCGGAAAATGCTTTATTTTTTGAAAGTTTCCTATAAAGCATTTTATTTTTTCAAGTTCAGTTTACAACACCTCACGTGCACTCACACGATCACTTAATTGAACTAAGCCTTAAAATGAACCCTAATTTGAACACACTTTTAACCCCACTTGGGGAACACTAAAAGAATTCTTGTAGCTAGGTAGTATTGGGGGGATAGGTGTTCCAATAACACCCCTCAGTTCATACATCTGAGACATAGAAGTTGTCCAATTAGGGAGCTAAAATCTCTTAGTACTTTTTGGTGCGGTCACAACCGGTTTGTGGGAAGGCCTCTCCCTTAGGAGGGTTGAAGTCGAGAGGATGGTTCCGGAAGCCTGAGTGGGATACCGAAACCCATTCAGTAACCGAAGGGCTACCATTCACAGTTCTCGGGATATCCCTGTATTGGGATATTGCGATCAAAGGACCAAACGGCAGATTTACCTTTTCTCGACGCGTCATGAACGGAGTATCCTAGTAGCCTGTCTTTAGGATTGATTACCCGGTGTCCCTCCCGGTAGGGGGATATCTAGCCGTTGTCTCAACATTCATATTGTCTGACTTGGATTTCATCACCTTGCAGAGGATATCGTCTGTTTGAGTCACAATACTTTTAGATTAGGTGTTTGCATGATTTCAACCTACCTGTGGTCTAGTTACACCTATTTTTTCTAGGAGCCGCTTGCGTGTTGGTATTCTGACCTGTTGTTGCATTCCTCCACTTATTGTAGCACAGCTGCTAGAATAAGTGCCTTTTCTGAGGATTGATTTTTTTTGGCCTGAGAGACTTCTTTTTTCACTCCCCTTCTTGCACCCCCTTGGTTGCATTAGGGTTTTGAGTCTTTTATATATATATCACCACCTGATACTTAAACAAATTTATTTACCCAAACATATTTTCTCACCATTGAGAATTCTAGACGTTCTCGTCGTCTACAGGGCGAACTCCCAGAGTTTAGTCCACTTGGCTCTCCACGTCACAGACGCAGAGCCCTATCCCTTGATTCAACACATCGTCAATCAATTAGACAGTCATCCGATTCTGACATACCCCACTTCACCTTTGATTTGGAGGTAGAATCCGAAAACCACACCGAGTTACCACCAACCACAATTATGTCTGGAACACCATTTGATCCACTATTTACAAGCACCATAGGTGAGACATCCGCAGACCCTTCTGCTGGAGTACCATCCACGGGCAACAACCACCCCCCTGGGTATGCCCAATATGGGTAACACTCCACATTTAGGAATGCCCAACACAGGGCCAACGCCTGTCATAGGTTATACCCAACATGGGGGTCATACCCCCTTTGGTTTCCACAAACCCTATCCCAGGAATCCCTAGTGCGATTCCTAACCCAAGTGTAACACATGTTGCACTTGGGAGTGCTATACCAGAAATCCCTAGTGCGATTCCTAACCCAAGTGTAACCCAAGTTGCACTTGGAGGCGCTGGCCCATACCAGACTACACATATCGGAGGGCATATACCCTCCATACCTAGCATACCTTTAGGCGTTACTGGACCCCTTCACCATACCACTATGGCTAGGCATGTCCCCGCCCCCAGTTACCACACCGGCTAGCCTACCATACATGGCAAGTCTGAACCTTCCAGACCTAGCTAGGTTAACAAATGACCCCATTAGACATGATCCTGCGTGGCCCCATATGCCCACTAAGCTTCCCTCTGACATCCCTAAGTTTGAGGGTAAGGCAGGAGAAGACCCCCAGAATCACATCATGTCCTTCCATTTATGGTGTTCCTCCAACTCCATAGTGGATGACTCAATCCGCCTACGGCTTTTACAACGCACCTTCACTGGCTCCGCAGCCAAATGGTATATCGATCAGCCCCATGGGACGCATGCCACATTTACCTCCCTTGCCTCGACTTTCCTGCAGTTCTTTCAGCTACCTGTCCGCTATGATGCGGGCGTCGAAATCCTACTGTCTTGCAGACAGAACACGGCCACGCATATCACTGACCATATTCATGATTGGCGCCGGCGCCGAAGCCTATGCAAGATCAAATTAGACGACCGAATCTTTTTAGACTGGTTCCTTAAATCCCTCCTTCCTCTCATTGCGAAGGATGTAGCATCTGAAAGACCCCAGTCCGAGGAAGAGGCTATCCTCAAGGCCCAACAGTTTGATCTCATCTACGCCCAGTCAGGTTACTTATACACGATCATACCGGACGCCCCACGAGGCGACTCTGCACGCGGTGACGCACCGGGGGCATCACATGCCGCTGATGGCATTATTGGACAAATTACACCGCAAGCAAAACCTTTCAGTATGGTGAGCACCATGCCCGCCCCAGACCTTTCTAGGGCCACATCCAGTTCCGGAGCGACAACTTCTTATGCTCCAACAAACCAGACCCATCACGTTCATGGACCCTCTTGTCCACAACATTGTTATGGCCAAGCGCCATCAGCATATGTACCTCCTACATACTATGCTCAACCTACGGTACAAACCCCCATGCAGTTCCCACAACAGCCCATGCATTACCCACAACCGGTTGCACCAGCTAACCTCACACCTCCACCAGCCCAGGGGTACCAACAACCCCAACAGGCAACTGGACCACCTCCAGCTCCACCTGCATATTATCCACCGCAACCTGCTCCCGCACCTGCGGCTCCTCAGAATCCCCCCAATGCTCAAGGGCATGTGTACGCACAACAACAGCAGCCCCAATACCAAAATAACCAACGCAACCAGGGTGGGCAACCAAACCGCGGAAGAGGACGCAACCGTGGAAACAATCAAAACCGTAACCAAGCTCCACAACCTACCCATCCTCCGCAAAACAATAACACGGCGCCTGCCCATCAGAATCCTGAGCGACCACCTAAGCAACCCAAAAATGCTAATTTACGAACAAACCATCCTTGTTCCATTTGCAGTGTCTATGGCCACTATACCCACGCTTGCCCACATTGGAGCGAGCTCGACAACTATGGACAAATGACGCCCATCGTCAAGGGCAGGCGGCTCCTCAGCCGCCACCCAACCCTCCACCGCCTCCACAACAACCTTTGGTACTACAAAACCCTTTTCCAACACAAGGAGTGGTGAACACTCAGCCGTTAGCCCCCCCACAGGGCAACGTGCAACCACAACAAATCACTTACGCCGCTCCTGATCAATCCATGTTTGATTCAGGCACTCACCATTTACTGATGATGTCCACAGCCGACGTCAATATCCAAACCCGACGGAACCAGTATGGTCCTACCTCCGAGGCTACCCCCGCCGATAAGGAGGCTAACGCTAATCCCTCCGATCAGACATTACGGATACCACCTCTTCCACTCGATGGTGCCTCTAAAGCACCTCGTTTCCCTCTCCGTCGTATAAATAACAACCCCAATGCACAGGCTGCGTCAAATTACAACATTGTAGATGACTTAGCTCAATCTCCCGCAGCCATGTCTGCGTTAGAAGTCTTAAAAAACTGTCCTACGCAGCGCAAGACTTTACTCTCCGCCATTGGGGCGATCGACCCAAATGATTCGAAATTGATGACCTTTGATTTGGACCAGTCCGAACCACGTCTGCCTTCCACCATAGCAGTCCAAGTTTCTGTTTCTATTCGGAATCTTGTCATCCATCGATGTATCATCGACGAGGGTGCTTCCACATGCGTCATGTCCACGTTTGTTTGGCAGAAGTTGGGATCCCCTACTCTCCAGCAATCCACCACTGCATTGCGGGCCTATGACGGCCGGTCAACTCAACCTCAAGGTCTACTACCCAAGGTCCCCGTCCAATTGGGTGGGAAAAACTGTGCTCATCGACATAGAAGTCATTAACGCCCAGCTCGATTATAACCTTTTACTTGGACGCAGTTACATGTACGCCATGAAAGCAGTCGCCTCCTCCGTTTTCCGCACCATGATGTTCCCCCACGAGGGACGCGTGGTCAAAATTGACCAACTCACCTACTATGATCCCAATGCCCCTGCAGCACCCGAAAATGTTCTTCCCATGATTGAACAACCAACTTCTAGTGCAACTACCTCCTTTGTCTCTTCTTTGGGACCCGGACTTTATTCGGATACACCAATGACCTCTTCATTCCAGGCCATTCCACCACCGTCACCAGAGACCCAAGTCGCAAACCTCTGTACTCTTTCACAGAATACGCAAACATCCGGTGGTCAACCACCATTGATCCCCAGTCACATTGGTGTTACACCTATCCACACCATCCCCTTCCTATTTCCTCCTTCGGGTGTAGTAAGCGCCCCGGTTATGGCTACCCTTAGTCTACCCGGGCTAACATTGGGATTACCTGTGTGGTATATTCCACCTCCCATTCGACCGCCGACACCAAACGTCATCCTCCAACCGGTACAACCTATTGTTACCACAAATCAACCTCCTCCTGGTGTCGCAATCCCTTCGTCGTCAACGACACCTCCTCCTAGCCTCAATATCCCTTCATCGTCAACAAATCCTCCCCCTCCTATCAAGCCCGCTGGGGGCAGAGGTCCACAACCATACACTGCTATACCACCCCCCAAGGCAGTTAAACCCCCACCAGTGTTTCGAGCTCCCCCCAAGTGCTCATTATGCGATGAGATAGGCCACCCAACTCATCAATGCCCACACTTACCAGCACTCCAAGAGCATATGAATATGTTGGACGATGACATCGGCATCCCAGTAGTCAGATTAGAGCCACCTCTACAGCCTCGCGACAAATCACTGCGCACTAACCATCCTTGTGCTATATGCAGTGTTTACGGTCACTACTCTCACCATTGTCCAGATCTACCTGACTATAGAGCAGCATTGTACGAGTTAAACAACGTCGACTTAGAGATATCTCCTCCCCTCATCGAGGAGATCCACCCCCCGCCATCATCCTCGTCGGAAGAAGTCAATACAATTTATATGATTTCAACAACTTTCAAACCAGAACCCCTTGATTTATGGTCTGACTACTTCAATACTGATGAGCAAATTTTGGAGACACTCACTGCACCCGACTACCCTTGGGATGATATGCATCATCGCTCGTACTTCCTCCCAGAAGCATCTATATCCACTGCATCCAACCAGCTATCGGTCGAATCGAAAGATTTCATACCCACTAAGGTCGATTGGTTAAAGGACCCCATCCCAGCACCGGATGCCTTTGAAGAAGGGAACATGTCAAACATTTCCCCCACTATACAGATAGACATTTCCACAACACCAGGGAAACCTGAGCTCATCTCGCTGGGCGCATCTTGCACTCAAGCAGAAACTCAGGCGTACAAAAAGCTCTTTCAAGAGTTCCGTGATGTCTTTGTCTGGTCCTATACCGAGATGCCTGGTCTCGACCCCGCCATTATTGAACACCACATTGATACATGGCCTGAGGTACCCCCTGTTCGTCAGAAACAGCGACCCATTCACCCTTCCAAGCTATCCGCTGTTAAAGCTGAGGTTGAGAAACTCCGCAAAGCAGGATTCATTTATCCTATTCCGTACACCACCTGGGTGTCGAACCCCGTCCCTGTCAACAAAAAGCAAGGCACCCTTAGAGTATGCACTGACTTCCACGATTTAAACCACGCTTGTCCAAAAGACTATTTCCCTACACCATTCATTGACCAACTCATCGATGAGTGTGCGGGCCATGAAGTCCTATCCTTCATGGACGGGTTTTCCGGATATAACCAGATCCACATCCGCAAGGAGGATCAGTACAAGACTGCATTCACCACCCCATGGGGCACCTTTGCCTATCGCGTCATGCCATTTGGCCTTAAAAATGCTGGTGCCACTTTCCAGCGAGCCATGACATATTGCTTTCATGACTTGGTCCATATCCTGCGAGTCTATCTTGACGACCTCACAGCTCGTTCCCGAAAACGATCAGACCACCTTAACGACCTCCGGCAAGTTTTCCTGCATTGTCGCAAATATAAAATCCGCTTGAACCCACACAAGTGTGTCTTCTGCGTCTCGGCGGGCCGGTTGTTGGGTTTCATTGTTTCCCAAGACGGAATCACTGTCGATCCCCTGAAAGTCAAAGCCATCTTAGAACTTCCCCCTCCTCGCACGCTTCGGCAGCTTCAGAGCTTGCAAGGGCGATCCAATTTTCTTAGGCGCTTTGTTCCTGATTACGCCACCAAAGTCCATGGATTCTTACGCTTACTTCGTACCCACATACCCTTTGTTTGGGATGAGCAAGCAGACACGGCATTCGAAGCCCTCAAGAAAGCTCTCACACAAGCCCCCTTGATATCCCCACCGGATTTCTCTCAAGACTTCACCCTTTATGTCTCGGCATCTGAACATGCTGTATCCGGAGTTTTGGTCCAAGAAGATGCCTCACACAAAGAGCATGTGATTTATTACGTCAGCCAGACCTTGTCTGGTCCACCTCTACGTTACCCATACGAGGAAAGATTAGCCCTAGCTGTAGTCTTTTCCGTACAAAAACTACGACACTACATTTTGCTTAGTCATACCACGGTCGTGGCCGACTCCAACCCCATGGTCTATCTCCTCACCCGACGGCTCCTACAAGGTCGTGTTGCTAAATGGGTCATTATCCTCCAGGAATATGACCTCACTTTCAGAACTCCCAAAAGCACCAAAGCCCTCGCGCTTGCTCACCTCATTATAGACCTCCCATCCTCTTCAACATCACCCGTTATCCAAACGGACCTGATTTACGAGCAGATCTTCATCATTTCGTCTGACGACCCTTGGTACGGAGACATTTTGACTTACCTTCGTACGCAAAAATTCCGACCACACATCGACCGTGATGGACGCCGTCGCATACGACACCACGCCCCCCGATACCTCCTGATTGGGGATGTACTTTACCGACGCGGCGTTGATACTATCTTACGCCGCTGCCTATCCCATAGTGAGGCAGAACAAGTCCTCAATGATTGTCATAGCGGTGCCTGTGGAGGCCATTTCTCTGGCATGGCCACCGCCCAGAAAATCATTTGGGCCGGTTATTTTTGGCCATCATTGTTCACTGATTGCATCACGGCAGTCAAGCACTGCCAGAACTGCCAACTATTTGCCCCCAAAGCAAGAACCCCCCCGGCCCCCCTTCATCCAGTCATCACTGTCGGACCATTCTGCAAATGGGCCATTGACTTCCTCGACTGCAACCCCCCGTCAGCCGGCGGCCACAAACACATCGTGGTGGCTGTAGATTATTTCACCAAGTGGGCAGAAGCCATGCCGACCTATAATTGCAAAGCCGATACTGCAGCACGGTTTTTCTTCAACCATGTTATCGCTCGCTTCGGAATACCACAGCAACTAGTCTCAGACCACGGCTCTCACTTCGAAGATGCCGTCTGGAAAGAATTATCAACCATGTTGAAATTTGAACACCATTTCTCTTCCGCTTACTATCCCCAAGGAAACGGCCAAGTCGAAGCGATCAATAAAATCTTGAAGACCATTCTCCAACGTACTATAGACAAGCACAAATCCAATTGGCACCACATGCTTTTCTCGGCACTATGGGCCTACCGCACATCAACCAAAACCGCCACCGGTTTTACCCCTTTCCATTTAGTTCACGGTGTCGAATCTGTCCTCCCCATTGAGTGTCAGATCCCAGCCTTACATATCGCCGTTGAGCTCCTACCGGACACTTCCCCGATCGAGCAACGTTTACTGCTCCTAGAGCAGGCCGATGAAGATCGGCGCACAGCCATTCAAAACATGGAAGCCGCTAAACAACGATCGAAACTAAGTTACGACAAACGCGTCCACCCAAGAACCTTTTCGGAGGGAGACCTTGTCCTCGCTTACGATCAAGCTCATGACAAAACCGGAAAGGGAAAGTTCGTGTCCATGTGGCAAGGCCCCTACATTGTACACACCTGCCTTGGGCAGGGGGTGTTGGCCCGGTTTTGCAACCAGGCTTAGTGCTATGGGCACCTTCTAACTAGTAGCAGTAGTTTCAATAGAAATAAAAAACAATAAACTAATTAAACAATACTTTTCATGGATCTAAGCAAGAATCTAAGCAAATAATGTAAACATTTCAAAATCAAGAACAAGAAACATAATGAATAATTTTTTGTATTGAAAAGTGGGGGGCAAGCAAGTGCTTGCGATATTACCTTCAATGGTGAAGGTTGATGTTGAGCAACTCCCAAGATGAGTAGCTCCAAACTCCAATAGGTCTCTTTCTCCAAGGTTGCTTCAATGGCTAAAAGTGCTCAGGGGAGATTTCAGCAGCATAAGGATGAGATAATGGAAGGATGTGAAATGAGGAGCCCCTACCACCTTTTTATAGGTTTTGGTGGTGGGAGATACCATTTGTGGTTTTGTGGAAACCAAATGGTATTGACCAACATGGTTTAGGTACTTTTCCCTCCTTTTTCCTTTTTTGAATAAAAATAATATTTTAATTCCCTTTTTAATATTTTTGGGAATTTGGACCCTTTTTGAGGGTTTTTTATGATTTTCTTGGAAAAATAATCTTTTTTAATGGAAAAAGGGGTGTACTAAGGTCTTTTGGTGACCTTTTGTTGGTTTCAGAGGCTCAGATGGTGGAAAAGTGGACAAACGGGTCATGTAAGTAAGGGAATGAGCTAGTGAGCACTTTTTAGGTGTTAACAGATTGCCCCCTGATGTGTGAGGGCAGGAGCTCATCGTATGGCCGATAGACATCATAGTTCTTTTGTCCTTTTTTCTGGGGTTTAGGGGAGAGAAGAGACCGGTTGGAGACTGGAGCCACGGCCCTTGGAAGCTGCAAAAACAAAAAATATTACATGGCCTCAATATGAATGAGGTATAATCTCTGATAAAGGACGAGGCGGGCATTCCCATGCTCGTATCAAGACATATACAAAACAATTAGTCCCAAGAAGGGGGATCTAATACGTAAAGAAATATATTGGTACATCATAATGGTCCAGAGGGGACATGATTGTGGGATATACTCATGATCATGACTGATCTCAATAACTGATACACTGGAATAATTGTGGAACTGCTGAAACTGAAGGTGTCCAACATCTGCAGGGACTCAAAGACTATGAGTCATCTCTGAGAAATAATGTACCTGTATACTCAAGGGAGTATGAAACTGGGGTACATCTGAATACCGCGCCATACGCAACCCGGATATCTATAGAAAAAATGTAACTGGTTGTATCCATAGGTAGACTCTCAAATGTGGAGGAGTCAGGTGGTATCCGGGGTCGTCGACTAATAACTGAACGGACCAATACCCTGTGCGAGTCTCAACGATGCGATCAAGGTGTTGAAGTCGAGCATGTGAGAAACAACCATTAGGAGAGGCATTGAGGATTCCTCTCAAAATGATTCGTAGGCACTCATTATAGATGGTAATGAGTCCAAGACACAGGGACCTCTAGGTCTATCCTCTGGAATCAATGTGGTTGTCGTCGACAGAGGGAGACCAGCAACTAACAAGGCAATGATGTTTCCTTGATAGGAGCACGAGGTGTATAACTGAAGTGATGTAGTACTGCTGGTAGGACTGACATACTTGTGGGGATGGGAAATAACTGGGTCAAAAAATGGGTAGACTCAAACTTCCTTTGTTCAGAGCATGATGACATGGGTGACCTAGCAGCGTAGGGAACTGACTCGTAGGTGTGGGGATCATCTTTTAGGGACTTGAAGGGTATGTACTGACTCTGGGGGGGGTGAAGCTGATGGTAGCTGTCGAGGGAGTTTCAGGGTGACATACTGCAGAATACTCTGAACAAAGGCGACCAAAATGGGGAAGCTGCTATGTGAGTAGATATGATGTGTTGTAGCGCCAAGAGGCACCATTGATTCCTTCTTCGTAGTTTGAATGAGCTCCAAGAAGGGATAAAAGTGTGCTCTGAAATGGTACGGTCCTGTGGATTCTGTGAGCCCAGGACGGTGCGTGCTCATGGTTGCTTTCATGTTTAGAGAGTCTGAAAATGGTAAGTGGACTCTATTGGTATTTCTTTTTCGTAAGTTTAGTCTCCCTGGCCCGAAAAAGTATAAAATGATGCGTATGGAGAACTCTTCTAGCCGATGTGACTAGAGTATACCTTTTTCGTAATTAGTCTACAAGGTCCGGAAAAGGGGTAAACTTATACCAGGTAGACGCCCTTTCAGATACGTTTATCGAGCATGAAAGGAAGCAAGATTGCTCGGCGATCTTTTCATTGTTTTAGGAGTCAGAAAAGAGCTTAACAGAAACTCCCTAAGTGCCTTTTTCGTAAAAGGGGTTGCTCGGCCCGAAAAAGGGATAAACTTATACCGAGCAAAAAATGGATTGATGAGGGCGAGAAAAGGTTTCAAGCATCGTCATCTGTGCGGAAAAGTGGATCCGGTGACATAAGGATTGTCGAAAACGGAGAACGGCCGATGTGGCACGCAAACCGAGGTGACGAGGGGGTGTGGAAAAAATGCCCGAAAAATCTAAAGGTGAGAGCGAGAAATGGTCTGAAGCATCATCATGAGCACGAAAAACTGAATCCGGTGATATAAGACACATCGAAAACGGAGAACGGCCGATGTGGCACGCAAACCGAGGCGACGAGGGGGCGTGGAAAAAATGCCCGGAAAATCTAAAGGTGAGAGCGAGAAATGGTCTCAAGCATCATCACGAGCACGGAAAACTGAATCCGGCGATATAAGACACATCGAAAACGGAGAATGGCCGATGTGGCACGCAAACCGAGGCGACGAGGGGGCGTGGAAAAAATGCCCGAAAAATCTAAAGGTGAGAGCGAGAAATGATCTCAAGCATCATCACGAGCGCGGAAAACTGGATCCGGCTATATAAGGCACGTCTAAAATGGAGAACGGCCGATGTGGCACGCAAACCGAGGCGACGAGGGGGCGTGGAAAAAATGCCCGAAAAATCTAAAGGTGAGAGCGAGAAATGATCTCAAGCATCATCACGAGCGCGGAAAACTGGATCCGGCTATATAAGGCACGTCTAAAACGGAGAACGGCCGATGTGGCACGCAAACCGTGGCCATGAGAGAGGCTAAAAAATGGTCAAAAAATGGACCCCGTGAAAACGGGAAACGGAAGGAACCTCTATGAAGTTCTCGCTGTGCTGATCCCAACGGTACCAACGGTTTGAGAAATGGACTTCGTATGACACCGCAATGGTTGTTTGAAATTTGTCGAATTTCTATAAATAGGACGTGGGGCCCAATATGACTTGTCATTGTTACGTGCGAGGTTGATAGAGCTGTCAGAGCTTTTTCTTGATTTCCGGGAGATTTCACCGTTGGTTTTCGATTTAGCGAGTTGCAGGTAACTCTATTCGCCTTAACCTTGTCAATTATGTCTTTTTTGTTTGGCGGTGGGCCCCCGAAGGCCGCGAAACTCCACGTTGACTCTCCAACGTGGAACCGCGCGGGTTTCGGGGCTGAACCCGCGATGAACCGCGCGGGTTTCAGGCTCACAGTCGCGATGTTCATCGCGACTGTGAGGTCGGAACCCGCGATGTTCATCGCGTGTTCATGGGTGACAGTCGCGATGTTCATCGCGACTGTCTGGTCAAAACTCGCGATGTTCATCGCGGGTTTTTGCATGGATCTCGCGATGGTCATCGCGGCTTTTTGTGGAAAAGCCGCGATGGGAATCGCGGCTTTTTGTGTAAAAGCCGCGATGGGATTTTTCTAAAATTTTTATGCTGGGGCTAAAAATTTCCTGTGTTTTCTTGGCAGGATGTTGCGGAGAGCTCAGTCCGTGTGGCGGGAGAGAGAGATTGATGCCGAGATCATGTTGAGGATTGAGACTGATGGAGGGGTGAGACAGACCCTAGCCATGAGCGGACTCTTAAAGTTCGCTCAGATTCCTCCTATCCGTTCAGTGAGGAGACTCCTGAACAAGCTCGTGCTGTGGTGGGTGCCGGCAGAGGGTGCCTTCATTATCGGTGGTGAGAGGTTAGAGATTACTCTCACTGATGTATATTTTTTGACCGGTTTGCCTCGCTTGGGTGAGGTGGGTGATATTTCTCCGAGGTTGCCTCCGGGTGTGGATATGGAGGACCTCTTACAGACCTTCTGTGTGGATGACGCTGTTTTGGTAAACAACTCTATTAGTCTGAAGTTCCTACGTGAGTGGGATATGCGGGCTGTTGGTGCCTGTGTTCTGAGGATTTTGGGTGCTGCTGCACCATATCGTATGTCTAGGGGGCAGACGATGATGGTGGATTCCGTTCTACGGGGTACGTATTACGCCTGGGCGCAGATGTTCTTGGCCGGTGTCCGGAGAGATCTGGACAAGGCCGTGAGAGAGGGAGGCGAGTTTTGTTACGCCTCTTTTTTATGCTGTTTTTTCTTCGAGCAGGTGCCGACCTTGCGGCCACATGTACCCGTTCGTGCTGGTCTTCCGAGCGAGCCTCGTATGATGAGGTGGGGGCAGATGATGCCCCGTGCTGGCGGTGGTATCCGTGGCTACTTCACAGAGGACTTTTATCAGCAGTGGGAGCAGATGCCTCTGGTGATCGAGGACTATCCCTACGCCGGCATGGATTACAGAGGTGACGCAGAGATGCCACGTGCCCCAGGACAGGCCTGGAGCTTAGACGGTATGTTTTTGTGTTTTATGTGATGTTATATCATATGTTGTTTGGTTTTTCATGATGATATCTGTTGTATAGTATCTGATGGTTTTACTTACTTTGTGCAGATGTGGGTCCAGTACCACCACCGGACCATGTGGCTCGGCAGGGGCGAGCGATGGTGGTCGTTCGTCCCCCTGTACCTGTACGTCCTCCTCGTGGTGGAGGATATGCAGCCCGTGGGCGAGGGGTTGGCCCTCACGACGATGCTATAGATGGTGTCCGACGAACTTTAGCCCGGATCGTAGATGGGCTCCCCGAGGATGGCTGGAGGGACCTTGATCGGGACATTTTGCAGGGATGTCTAGGTGCGCCGCCTGAGTGGCAGTCACTTCTGTTGAGGGCAGCGGTGTTCGTTGCGAGACACGGGGGTGGTAGAGGAGATGCTCCGGCAGGGCCGGCTCAGGGGAGGATACGTCTGAGGGACGATCCAGCGGGGCCAGCAGAGCGGCGAGTCCGGGGTCGTCCTGACCCGGCTGGGCCGGCGGAGGTGGAGTCGGAGGAGGAGCCCGAGGAGGAGCCCGAGGATCCTCAGGATCCAGATGAGTAGACGACATTGTACTTGCCCCCAAATGCTCATGAGCATATGGGGAAGCATTTTTTGTATGAGAGATGTATTTTTTGTATATTGAGTGCTGAGGGCACTTATGACATGTTGACTATTTGATTTATATATATACGTGGATATATATGTTAGATATATTGTCGTGTATGCACGTGGATGCAGTGTGTTTGTTGATTTATGTATGCCCGTGGAGGCACCTGTTATGCACATGGATGCATTATTTGGTTTGTTTGTTTTATGCCCGTGGAGGCACATGTTATGCACGTGGATGCAATATTGGTTTTTGTATATGCCCGTGGAGGCACATGTTTTGCACATGGATGCATTTTTTTTTTGTTTATGGATATGACATGACGTGATTGGTGTGCCAGTTGAGGACACTGTTGGCCATATTGTCTGCTACACTATTGAGGTGTCTTGGGACATGTGTGAATGTAATGGATTCAAACTGTCTAACCATTTGTTTAGTGCGCAGGAATTTTCTGAAAAGGCAGGGATCGCGTACCTGGTAATCATTGTTGAGCTGGGAAACTAGGAGCTGTGAGTCCAAGAAAACGTTGAGGTGACGTATGCTCATCTGGAGAGCAACGGCCAGGAGACCGGTCACGGCATCGTATTCAGCATGATTATTGGTGGCGGCACCTAAACATACTCCATCAATGTGAATTAACTCATGTGAAGGGGAGTAAATTACCCAAGCTGCGGAGGCGAGATTGGGAGACCAACGGCTTGCACCATCAGCGAAACCGATATGGCAGAGTGGAAGAGGCTCCATCTATGGTCATGCAGAGAAAAACAAATATTTAGGTTTTTGAAATTTTTTGTGAAATGAAAAATGTATGCCTATACTAAAATGGATGATGGTGTCCATCAGATTTTCTATGGGTAAAATCGTTTAAGGTACAACCCGTTGCGTGGGTTGCGTAGGGTATTGCCTTCTGAATCGGTCAGAATGTATGCCCCCTGCCCGAGGCAGGTGTGTATGATGTAGGGGCCTTGCCACATGGACACGAATTTTCCCTTTCCGGTTTTATCATGAGCTTGATCGTAAGCAAGGACAAGGTCTCCCTCAGAAAAGGTTCTTGGGTGGACGCGTTTGTCGTAAC
This sequence comes from Larix kaempferi, assembly GCA_027924585.1. Taxonomy (NCBI): domain Eukaryota; kingdom Viridiplantae; phylum Streptophyta; class Pinopsida; order Pinales; family Pinaceae; genus Larix; species Larix kaempferi. Next base: position 5,657,328 of record BSBM01000550.1, read on the forward strand.
TTAGTTTCGATCGTTGTTTAGCTGCTTCCATGTTTTGAATGGCTGTGCGCCGATCTTCATCGGCCTGCTCTAGGAGTAGTAAACGTTGCTCGATCGGGGAAGTGTCCGGTAGAAGTTCAACGGCGATGTGTAAAGCTGGGATCTGGCACTCAATAGGGAGGACAGATTCAACACCGTGAACTAAATGAAAAGGGGTAAAACCGGTGGCGGTTTTGGTTGATGTGCGGTAGGCCCATAGTGCCGGGAAAAGCATGTGATACCAATTGGACTTGTGCTTGTCGACAGTGCGTTGGAGAATGGTCTTCAAGATTTTATTGATCGCTTCGACTTGGCCGTTTCCTTGGGGATAGTAAGCGGAAGAGAAATGGTGTTCGAATTTCAACATGGTTGATAACTCCTTCCAGACGGCATCTTCGAAGTGAGAGCCGTGGTCAGAGACTAACTACTGTGGTACTCCGAAACGAGCGATAACATGGTTGAAGAAAAACCGTGCCGGAGTGTCGGCTTTGCAATTATAGGTCGGCATGGCTTCTGCCCACTTGGTGAAATAATCTACAGCCACAATGATGTGTTTGTGACCGCCGGCTGACGGGGGGTTGCAGTCGAGGAAGTCTATGGCCCATTTGCAGAATGGTCCAACAGTGATGACTGGATGAAGGGGGGCAGGGGGGGTTCTTGCTTTGGGGGCAAATAGCTGGCAGTTCTGGCAATGCTTGACTGCGGTGATGCAATCAGTGAACAATGATGGCCAAAAATAACCTGCCCGAATGATTTTCTGGGCGGTAGCCATACCGGAGAAATGGCCTCCACAGGCACCGCTATGACAATCATTAAGGACTTGTTCTGCCTCACTATGGGAAAGGCAGCGGCGTAAGATAGTATCAATGCCGCGTCGGTAAAGTACATCCCCAATCAGTAGGTACCGGGGGGCATGGTGTCGTATGCGACGGCGGCCATCACGATCGATGTGTGGTCGGAATTTTTGCGTACGAAGGTAAGTTAATATGTCTCCATACCAAGGGTCGTCAGACGAAATAATGAAGATCTGCTCGTCGATCAGGTCCGTTTGGATCACGGGTGATGTTGAGGAGGATGGGAGGTCCGTGATGAGGTGAGCTAGCGCGAGGGCTTTGGTGCTTTTGGGAGTTTTGAAAGTGAGGTCATACTCCTGGAGGATAATGACCCATTTAGCGACACGACCTTGTAGGAGCCGCCGGGTGAGGAGGTAGACCATGGGGTTGGAGTCGGCGACAACCGTGGTATGACTAAGCAAAATATAGTGTCGCAGTTTTTGTACAGAAAAGACTACAGCTAGGGCTAATCTTTCCTCGTATGGGTAGCGTAGAGGTGGGCCCGACAAGGTCTGGGTGACGTAATAAATCACATGCTCTTTGTGGGAGGCATCTTCCTGGACCAAAACTCCGGAGACGGCATGTTCAGACGCCGAGACGTAAAGGGTGAAGTTTTGAGAGAAATCCGGTGGGGATATCAAGGGGGCTCGTGTGAGAGCTTTCTTGAGGGCTTCGAATGCCGTGTCTGCTTGCTCATCCCAAACAAAGGGTATGTGGGTACGAAGTAAGCGTAAGAATCCATGGACTTTGGTGGCGTAATCAGGAACAAAGCGCCTAAGAAAATTGGACCGCCCTTGCAAGCTCTGAAGCTGCCGAAGCGTGCGAGTGGGGGGAAGTTCTAAGATGGCTTTGACTTTCAGGGGATCGACAGTGATTCCGTCTTGGGAAACAATAAAACCTAACAACCGGCCCGCCGGGACGCAAAAGACACACTTGTGTGGGTTCAAGCGGATTTTATATTTGCGACAACGCAGGAAAACTTGCCGGAGGTCGTTAAGGTGGTATGATCGTTTTCGGGAACGAGCTGTGAGGTCGTCGAGATAGACTCGCAAGATATGGACCAAGTCGTGAAAGCAATAGGTCATGGCTCACTGGAAAGTGGCACCAGCATTTTTAAGGCCAAATGGCATGACGCGATAGGCAAAGGTGCCCCATGGGGTGGTAAAGGCAGTCTTGTACTGATCCTCCTTGCGGATGTGAATCTGGTTATATCCGGAAAACCCGTCCATGAAGGATAGGACCTCATGGCCCGCACACTCATCAATGAGTTGGTCAATGAATGGCGTGGGGAAATTGTCTTTTGGACAAGCGTGGTTTAGATCGCGGAAGTCAGTGCATACTCTAAGGGTGCCTTGCTTTTTGTTGACAGGAACGGGGTTCGACACCCAGGTGGTGTACGGAATAGGGTAGATGAACCCTGCTTTTCTAAGTTTCTCGACTTCAGCCTTAACAGCGGGGAGCTTGGCAGGGTGAATAGGTCGCTGTTTCTGACAAACAGGGGGTACTTCCGGCCATGTATCGATGTGGTGTTCAATAATGGCGGGGTCGAGACCAGGCATCTCGGTGTAGGACCAGGCAAAGACATCACGGAACTCTTGAAAGAGTTTTTTGTACGCCTGAGTTTCTGCTTGAGTGCAAGATGCGCCCAACGAGATGAGCTCAGGTTTCCCTGGTGTTGTGGAAATGTCTATCTGTATAGTGGGGGAAATGTTTGACATGTTCCCTTCTTCAAAGGCATCCGGTGCTGGGATGGGGTCCTTTAACCAATCGACTTTGGTGGGTATGAAGTCTTTCGACTCGATCGATAGCTGGTTGGATGCGGTGGAGGTAGATGCTTCCGGGAGGAAGTACGAGCGATGATGCATATCATCCCAAGGGTAGTCGGGTGCAGTGAGTGTCTCCAAAATTTGCTCGTCAGTATTGAAGTAGTCAGACCATAAATCAAGGGGTTCTGGTTTGAAGGTTGTTGAAATCATATATATCGTATTGACTTCTTCTGACGAGGATGATGGTGGGGGGTGGATCTCCTCGATGAGGGGAGGAGATATTTCTAAGTCGGCATTGTTTAACTCGTACAACGTTGCTCTATAGTCAGGTAGATCAGGGCAATGGTGAGAGTAGTGGCCGTAAACACTGCATATAGCACAAGGATGGTTCGTGCGCAGTGATTTGTCGCGAGGCTGTAGAGGTGGCTCTAATCTGACTACTGGGATGCCGATGTCATCGTCCAACATATTCATATGCTCTTGGAGTGCCGGTAAGTGTGGGCATTGATGAGTTGGATGGCCAATTTCATCGCATAATGAACATTTAGGGGGAGCTCGAAACACCGGTGGGGGTTTGACTGCCTTAGGAGGTGGTATAGCAGTGTATGGTTGTGGACCTATGCCCCCAGTGGGCTTAGAAAGAAGAGGGGGATCCTTTGACGTCGAAGCAATCGTGAGACCAGGAGGAGGTTTCATTGACGACGAAGGGATTGCGACACCAGGAGGAGGCTGATTTGTGGTAACAATAGGTTGTACCGGTTGGAGGATGACGTCTGGTGTCGGTGGTCGAACGGGAGGCGGAATATACCACACGGGTAATCCCAATGTTAGCCTGGGTAGGCTAAGGGTAGCCATAACCGGGGCGCTTACTACACCCGAAGGAGGAAATAGGAAGGGGATGGTGTGGATGGGTGTAACACCAATGTGACTGGGGATCAATGGTGGTTGACCACCGGACGTTTGCGTATTCTGCGAAAGAGTACAGAGGTTTGCGACTTGGGTCTCCGGTGACGGTGGTGGAATGGCCTGGAATGTAGAGGTCATTGGTGTATCCGAATAAAGTCCGGGTGCCACAGAAGACACAAAGGAGGTAACTGTACGAGAAGCGGGTTGTTCAATCATGGGAAGAACATTCTCTGGTGCTGCAGGGGCGTTGGGATCATAGTAGGTGAGTTGGTCAATTTTGACCACGCGTCCCTCGTGGGGGAACATCATGGTGCGGAAGACGGAGGAGGCGACCGCTTTCATGGCGTACATGTAACTGCGGCCAAGTAAAAGGTTATAGTCGAGCTGGGCGTTAATGACCTCTATGTCGATGAGCACAGTTTTCCCACCTAATTGGACGGGTACCTTGGGTAATAAACCTTGAGGTTGAGCTGACCGGCCGTCGTAGGCCCGCAATGCAGTGGTGGATTGCTGGAGAGCAGGGGATCCCAACTTCTGCCAAACAAAAGTGGACATGACGCATGTGGAGGCACCCTCGTCGATGATACATCGATGGATGACAAGATTCCGAATAGAAACGGAAACTTGGACTGCTATGGTAGAAGGCAGCCGTGGTTCAGATTGGTCTAAATCAAAAGTCATCAATTTCGAATCATTTGGGTCAATCGCCCCAATGGCGGAAAGTAAAGTCTTGCGCTGAGTAGGACAGGTTTTTAAGACTTCTAACGCAGACATGGCTGCGGGAGATTGAGCTAGGTCATCTACGATGTTGTAATTGGACGCAGCCCGTGCATTGGGGTTGTTGTTGATTCGGCGAAGGGGGAAGCGAGGTGCTTTCGAAGCGCCATCGAGTGGAACCTGAGGTATACGCAATGTTTGATCAGTGGGATTAGCATTAGTATCCTTTTCGGCGGGGGGAGTTTCAGCAGTCGGTCCGTATTGATTCCGACGGGTTTGGATATTGACGTCTGCGGTGGACATCATCAATAAGTGGTGGGTGCCTGAATCAAACATGGGTTGGTCAGGAGCTGTGTAAGTAATTTGTTGTGGTTGCACGTTGCCCTGTTGGGGAGCTAACGGCTGAGTGTTCACCACTCCTTGTGTTGGAAAAGGGTTTTGTAATACCAAAGGTTGTTGTGGAGGTGGTGGGGGGTTGGGTGGAGGCTGAGGAGCCGCCTGCCCTTGACGATGGGTGTCATTTGTCCATAGTTGTCGAGCTCGCTCCAGATGTGGGAAAGCGTGGGTATAGTGGCCATAGACACCGCAAATGGAACAAGGATGGTTTGTTCGTAAATTAGCATTTTTGGGTTGCTTAGGTGGCCGATCGGGATTCTGATGAGCGGGCGCCGCGTTATTTTCTTGCGGAGGATGGGTAGGTTGTGGAGCCTGGTTACGGTTTTGATTGTTTCCACGGTTGCGTCCTCTTCCGCGGTTTGGTTGCCCACCCTGGTTGCGTTGGTTATTTTGGTATTGGGGCTGATGTTGTTGTGCGTACACATGCCCTTGAGCATTGGGGGGATTCTGAGGAGCCGCAGGTGCGGGAGCAGGTTGCGGTGGATAGTACGCAGGTGGAGCTGGAGGTGGTCCAGTTGCCTGCTGGGGTTGTTGGTACCCCTGAGCTGGTGGAGTTGTGAGGTGAGCCGGTGCAATCGGTTGTGGGTAATGCATATGCTGTTGTGGGAACTGCATGGGGGTCTGTACCGTAGGTTGAGCATAGTATGTAGGAGGTACATATGCTGATGGCGCTTGGCCATAACAATGTTGTGGACAAGAGGGTCCATGAATGTGATGGGTCTGGTTTGTTGGAGCATAAGAAGTTGTCGCTCCGGAACTGGATGTAGCCCTCGCGATTATCAATCTGAAAACCAAAAAGATGATGTTCGAAGGACAATATATTAGGGTCATTGCACCCTTGGACCCTTCTCAAGGACCAAGATACAGTGAAGCAATACATGAAGAATGTAGAGCAGAAGACCTTGATCACATCTACAAGATGACTGTGAATCAGGCTGACTACATCAATCCTACAGCTGATGGAATGCTTAGTTGGTGTTGCGACAGCTCTTGCATATCAGACTCGGACGCAGGATTGGAGAATTGGAAAAGTAGAATGCACGAAGTATCTGTCAGGCGATGTGTGCAGGTCACAAAATCACTACGCTGGGTTGGAACAGAGGTAAGTCCAATCCCTACCGATGATGGATTAAATAGAATTCAAGCATTTTTTCAAGAATATATTGTGATTCTAGATGAATATAAGCTATCAGCATTAGATTCAGCATTGTGCGCTACACCTTCTAGATGGTGGGCCGTGCATAAGGACAATCTAAGAACATGGGAACAATGCTAGCACATGATGGAAATCAGATTCACAGAGAAAGTTACGCTAACAATAGTAAAGTATAACGAACAAACAAATCCAAGAGATCACATAGAGATTTGCTCAAAAACTGTTAAGTTTAAACCAAATAGACTAGCAAGATCACTGAAAGAAACATAATCACAAGATAGACACAGAATATACCCTGGGAAACCCTCATGGGGTAGAAAACCCAGCAAAGCTTTCCTCAATAAGATGATCAACCAAAATACAAGATGTGCTCCTTCTTCCTTTGACTCCTTAGCAGATCTCCCAGACAAGTGCGCACTCTTCCACAAGTGAGTGAGTGATCTAATGAGGAGTTCACCTCCTCTATTTATACTAACCCCCAACTGACTAAAAGACCTAATGGGGCCGACCTCTCCTGGAGAAGTCTAATAACCCCTAAAATATAACTACAGTGCCGACCCCCACATGGTGGGTCTAATAACCCTAGTTAATACAAACCCCTAGAGGAATAAACATCTCCAGATACATGATAGGGTTACCTCGGAGGAATGAAACATCTCCAGAATAATAAAGTACAAATATAATATTCTTTGAAGTTCCAATATTCAACACTCCCCCTTAACGAGAAGGATATTATAACAACATCTGCAGGAGTAAGGAGTTATCATACATGATACATCTATATATCATCGGAAGCTTTCTTCATTTCATCTTCATCAGTAACTCAACCAGTTACTGTAACATCAATGTCAACCATGTTGATATCACTACAATCATCAGCATCGTCACCATACGATCATCAGCATCGTCATCACACGATCATCAGCATCATCATCACACGATCATTAGCATCGTCATCAGCATCGTCATCACACGATCATCAGCATCGTCATCACACGATCGTCAGCATCGTCATCACACGATCATCAGCATCGTCATCACACGATCATCAGCATCGTCATCACACGATCATCAGCATTATCATCAGCATCGTCATCACATGATCATCAGCATCGTCATCACACGATCATCAGCATCATCATCACACGATCATCAAACGATCATGTTCTAGGATGATCAATCCTGCTCATTTTAGGACATAGGTCCAGGGCTGATACAATCCGATCTTCAGTTCTCGAATACATCAGTCTACGGATCTATTATGGGACCTTAGTCCGGGGACGATGCAATCCCCTACCTGTTCATTCAGGACTTCATTATCGGAGACCCAGTCTACGGCTCTATTCTGGGACCTCAGTCCGGGGACGATGCAATCCCCTGCCTGTTCATTCAGGACTTCATTATCGGAGACCCAGTCTACGGCTCTATTCTGAGACCTTAGTCCGGGATGATGCAATCCCCTGCCTGTTCATTCAGGACTTCATTATCGGAGACCCAGTCTACGGCTCTATTCTGGGACCTCAGTCCGGGGACGATGCAATCCCCTGCCTGTTCACTCAGGACTTCATTATCGGAGACCCAGTCTACGGCTCTATTCTGGGACCTCAGTCCGGGGACAATGCAATCCCCTGCCTGTTCATTCAGGACTTCATTATCGGAGACATCATGTCTACGGCTCTATTCTGGGACATTAGTCCGGGGACAATGCAATCCCCTACCTGTTCATTCAGGGTTTCATTTATCGGAGACATCATGTCTACGGCTCTATTCTGGGACATCAGTCCGAGGACGATGCAATCCCCTACCTGTTAATTCAGGATTTCATTTATCGGAGACATCATGTCTACGGCTCTATTCTGGGACATCAGTCCGGGGACGATGCAATCCCCTACCTGTTAATTCAGGATTTAATTTATCGGAGACATCATGTCTACGGCTCTCTTTAGAACAGATGTTCAAGGATGATACAATCCCTCTTATTTCTCGGAGACTTCTGTCTACGGCTCATTTTAGAACAAGTGTTCAAGGATGATACAATCCCTCTTCTTTCTCGAAGACTTCTGTCTACGGCTCATTTTAGAACAAGTGTTCAAGGATGATACAATCCCCACATGTATTCTCATTAATACAAGTACAAGTATCCACATCCATTACAAGTACATTAATTAATACATGTATCATCATCTATCATCAACAGCATGTATACATCATATATCAAAAGCATGTATTCTCACTGATACATCATCAAAAGCATGTATTCTCACTGATACATCATCAAAAGCATGTATTCTCACTAATACATCTATCATCAAAAGCATGTATACATCTAGCATCAAAAGCATGTATTCTCACTAATACATCTATCATCAAAAGCATGTATACATCTAGCATCAAAAGCATGTATTCTCACTAATACATCTATCAAAAAGCATGTATACATCTAGCATCAAAAGCATGTATTCTCACTAATACATCTATCATCAAAAGCATGTATTCTCACTAATACATCTATCATCAATAGCATGTATTCTCACTAATACATCTAACATCAACAGTATGTATACATCTATCATATCTGTCATCAAAAGCATATATATAAGTACAACTAAGTATTTCTAAATATAGTAGTCCTAAATTTAAATATTTCTAAGTAACTAGGTGTAGTGACAGGGTAGCCTCATCATTGATGAGACAAACTTGTCATCAGAGATCATACTACTCCCCCTTTCGAGGAGGGTCCTTTTGAACTACACCAAGCTTGTCTCGGAAGTATTCAAACTTCACTCGAGACAAAGGTTTGGTCAAGATATCAGCAATTTGATCTTCAGTGCTCACATACTCAAGCTTGATAGCTCCCTTCTGCACCATATCTCGTATATAAAAGTAACGGATCTCTATGTGTTTTGACTTATCATGGAACACAGGATTATCTGTCATCTTGATGCAGCTTTGATTATCACACATAATTACAGTGGGATCCATTTCTAAGTCAAACACTCCAGATAGCGGTTTCCGAAGCCATACTGCTTCATAGCTGGAAGAGCAGGCAGCTATATATTCTACCTCAGCAGAGCTGAGGGCCACACTAGATTGTTTCTTGTTGAACCATGAGATCATGGCGGATCCAAGACCATAACATCCTCCTGAAGTACTCTTTCTATCTGAGACACTACCTGCCCAGTCAGAGTCTGAGTAACCATGCAACTTGAGTTCATGACTTCCGTGATAAAGTAGACCAAAATCTAATGGACCTTTTAGGTACCTAATTACATGCTTTGCAGCTATTAGATGAACCTTTCTAGGTTCTACTAAATACTGACTTAGGGTATTTACAGCAACGCATATGTCTGGCCTAGTATTTGTTAAATACATTAGTGACCCAATGATTTGTCTATATAGAGTTAGGTCCACTAATTCTGATGAGTCATTAACCAAAATATTCAAGTTGGAGTCCATGGGAGTGGCCATGGGTTTACACTCCAACATGTTAAATCTTTTCAGAATCTCCACAGCATATTTACCTTGATTTAGAAAGATTCCTCTTGGTTCTTGCCATACTTCTAAGCCTAAGAAGTAGTGCATTAATCCGAGATATTTCATCTCGAATTCTGAAGAAAGCTTCTTCTTGCTTTCAATAATTTGTTTCTCATTTCCAGTTAGAAATAGATCATCGACATATAACAATAGTATAACTGGTTCATCATCCATTACTTTGAGATAAAGGTTTGGGTCAGCTTTACTCTTGGTAAAGCCCATGCTAGTTAAGAAACTGTCAATCCTTCCGTACCAAGCCCTGGGAGCTTGTTTCAACCCATATAATGCCTTTTTCAGTTTGCATACATGAGTCCTTCAGTCATTGACCTCAAACCCTTGTGGTTGTTCTATGTATACTTCTTCTTCAATTACACCATTCAGAAAAGTTGTCTTAACATCCATTTGGTGTAATTTCCACTTCATCATGGATGCAAGTGCCATGATAGTTCTAATTGAAGTATACCTGGCAACTGGTGCAAATGTTTCTTCATAGTCAATTCCCTCCTTCTGAGAGAATCCTCTGGCTACAAATCTTGCTTTGTATTTTTCAATGCTTCCATCCACAGCATGTTTTATTTTGAAGATCCATTTGGAAGAAACCACACTTTTATCTTTTGGTTTGGGAACTATATCCCAAACATCATTTTTCATTATTGACTGATATTCTTCTGTGATTGCTTCTACCCATTCTTTCTTCTGAGTTGCCTCTTCAAAGCTAGTAGGTAGTTGGTCCACAAGATCACACATCAAGGCCATATAGTTGGACACCAGTTTTGGTTTCTTCCTTTCTCTAGTGGAGCCTTCAGGAGCACCATATCTTTCAGTTCCTTGAATAATGTCTCTAGCCCATGCTGGTCTTCTTTTCCTAGATAATTCTGCAACAGGGGGTTCTTGTAGTTCCAGCATGTCATGATCCTCTGGTGCATCCTCTTTAGGGATGTGAACAGTCTCTGAGATTCTGGGAGATGAATCTTCTTCATAAACTTCTTCAAGTTGACACTTTCTGGATTTCTTGAGAGCTGCTTCCTCATCAAAGGTTACATCTCTACTTATTTCTATATGATGGAAACCTGGTATGTAGATTCTGAAGGCTTTGGAAGTTTCACAATAACCAACAAACAATCCCTTCTTTCCTGAGGGATCCAACTTGGTTCTCTTTTCTTTTGGAATGTGGATGTACACAGGACACCCAAATATTTTAAGATGACTTACCTCAGGCTTCTTTCCTGTAAAGACTTCTTCTGGGGTTTTGAAATCAAGAGCACTATGAGATAGTCTATTTTGTACATATACTACTGTCTTGGCTGCCTCAGCCCATAGATACATGGGAAGATCTTGGTCATGTATCATAGTCTTTACAGCTTCCATGATAGTTCTATTTTTCCTCTCAGCTATCCCATTTTGTTGGGTATTGTAGGGAGTGGTTAGTTCCCTCTTAATTCCAGCTTCTTTACAAAAGTCTTCAAATTCCTTTGAAGTATATTCTCCGCCATTATTTGTTTTGAGAATCTTGATTCTCTTATCTGAGAGATTTTCTATTAGGGCCTTGAACTCTTTGAATTTTCCAAAGACTTCATTCTTACCTTTTAGGAAGTATATCCAAGTTTTCCTTGAATAGTCATCAATGAATGAGAGATAGTATTCAAACCCACTTAGAGAAGTGGTGGGCATAGGTCCACATACATCTGAGTGTATTAGCTCTAGAGAGTTCTTAGTCTTTGTTTCACTTTTTGGAAAGGGATTCTTGACATTCTTCCCTTTCTTACATCCTTTACATGAGCCATCATGATCAGCCTTCAAATCTGGTAAACCTATAACCACCTTGCTTACATAGGGTAAGGCTTTAAAGTTGATGTGAGCTAGTCTTCTATGCCATAGCTCACTGGGACTAGAAACTTCATGAGCAAGGGCAGATTCTGGATGACCCTTGAGTTTATAAAGTCATCCTTCTTCTTCACCAATGACAATTGCATCTTTGATTGATTTTCCTTTGGACCACATGAGTACTTGTCCATCTATGAAGGCTACTCTAAAACCTTTCTTTTCTAGTGCTGAGATAGAGAGTAGATTCTTCTTTAAACCTGGGACATATAAGATTTCTTTCATTTTTAATGGTGTTCCTGAATCAAGCTTGTAGCTTGCTTCACCAATTCCCTTGATGGGATATTGATAATCATCTCCTAAAGATACCTTTTGGGGTGAAGACTTTTCTTCGATCCTGGAGAGAGTTTCCTTATGACCTGTCATGTGCTTTGAAGCACCACTGTCAATGAGCCAAGTGCCTTCACCAGGAGACACAGATCCAGAGAGAGCAGAAAATAGTACATATTCTTCTGGATCTTCTTTCTTCACTTTAGATCTTTTCTTTTGAGGTCTTTCCTCCACTTCTTCTTCTTCTTCTTCTTCTTCTTCTTCTTCTTCTTCACTATCATCTTCTACCATATGAGCATGATATCTTTTGTGGACAAACCTTTTCTTCTTCTTCTCTGGTAGGGTACAGTCTCTAGCATAGTGCCCTAGCTTAAGACAATTGAAACATTGGACTGTGGAGGTGTCTCCTCCTTTCCTTTTGAATCTATGAGAAGGTTGAGACCTTTTGAAGTTCACCTTCTTGAAGTAGCCTCTCTTTCCTCTTTTGGTGTGGGTGGCCAAAGCTTGGTCATCCTCTTTGAGAAGAGCTTCTCTGTTGGCAACCCTAGCCTCTTCTTGAACACAATCTTCCCATACTACATCAAACTTCATGCTTTCTTTTCTGGCACACATGGTTTGTATGAAAGATTCCCAAGGTCTAGTGAGACCATTTAGGGCAGTCATCACAAGTTCATCTTCATCAAGAGTATCACCAATGGCATCTAATTGCTCCTTGATTAGAGAGACCCATGAGAAGTAGTCTTGAATGGATTCTCCTTTGTGCATCTTGGTACTCTTAGGTTCATCTTCCTGTTGATGTTCTTTCCTTCATACATTCTTCCTAGGGCATCATACATTTCCTTTGGAGTCTTCTTGGAGGCCACTTGGGGAATCAAGTGGTCTTTAATAGAATCAGCTATGATTCTCTTTGCCCTAATCAAATCCTTCCTGTGCTTTTCTTTGGCTTCATCTCCTTCTGGTTCTGCAACTTCTTCCTTGATATAATGAGCAAGATCATTCTCTTCAAGGATGAGACCAATTCTGTATTTCCAAGCCCGGAAATTTTCTATACCTTCTAGCTTGTATTCAAGCTTAGTGTTTGGAGCCATCTTCTCTTGGGGGAGTCCAAGAGACAGAGCAGACTTACCTGGAAAAGTTACTTTTCACTTTTCCGGAATCTGGAACAGAATTTTATCGCACTTTTGGTAGAATTAGGGTTTGGATTTCCCGGAGTTCTACCCAACCAAAACGTTCGATCTAGGGCTTAAAAGAAAGGTATTGAAAAGGGCTATCCAGCCATGAAACCAAAATTCAATAATACCAACTTTGGGCTGAAACCCTAACTTCACCGGAGAGAGAGAGAGAGGTATTCTTACCTTGTGAAAGATGTCCTATTCAGTCTAGCTCTGATACCATGTTAAGTTTAAACCAAATAGACTAGCAAGATCACTGAAAGAAACATAATCACAAGATAGACACAGAATATACCCTAGGAAACCCTCATGGGGTAGAAAACCCAGCAAAGCTTTCCTCAATAAGATGATCAACCAAAATACAAGATGTGCTCCTTCTTCCTTTGACTCCTTAGCAGATCTCCCAGACAAGTGCGCACTCTTCCACAAGTGAGTGAGTGATCTAATGAGGAGTTCACCTCCTCTATTTATACTAACCCCCAACTGACTAAAAGACCTAATGGGGCCGACCTCTCCTGGAGAAGTCTAATAACCCCTAAAATATAACTACAGGGCCGACCCCCACATGGTGGGTCTAATAACCCTAGTTAATACAAACCCCTGGAGGAATAAACATCTCCAGATACATGATAGGGTTACCTCGGAGGAATGAAACATCTCCGGAATAATAAAGTACAAATATAATATTCTTTGAAGTTACAATATTCAACAAAAACATGGGAACATAGACCTCAAGCATAGTGGGTCCATCTGTTTGTACACACATTAGAGTAGATCCCAAAGAACTGGTATACAGACGCAGAGCTTTGCAAAGGAACAACAGACTGGTCTATCACGACTGCAAACTTCCAAAGAACTTTCATCTTCAAAGATGACTATCCAAGCATAAATGAGGCCATGCAGATTATCAAAGAGAAGATATTCGAAGATATACAAATACTTGTTTACCAGCAACCAGAATGGGAAAGACAGATAGAACATGCCCTTGACAGTTACAACTTCGCTTTGGATGAAGAAGATGGGGAGGAAAGCGATGATGAAGACCCACGCAATATCAATATACCTGAGTCGGAGGGAGCGCGTGAGGTAGAAGGACCTCCATTAGAAATTCTAGATCTGAGCATCCCTTTCAAAACAAGGAAAGTTACCAGTGGCACAACTGAAGAGCCAAAGTTCGCATATATTGGGGATTACTGGGATGAAGAAACGGTCGCGCAGATCGCAGACCTTCTGCGAGAGTATGAGGATTTGTTTCCAACAAAGTTCTCCGAAATGAAAGGCATTTTGGGTGACTTGGGAGTCATGAAGATACCTCTCAAGCTAGGTGTGAAGCCCATTAAGCAGAGACCTTATCGACTAAACCCTAGATACAAGGAAAGAGTGAAGGAAGAGCTCTATAAGATGCTTGATGCAGGGATCATCGATCCAGTGGAAGAATCAGAATGGATAATCCCTATGGTTATCCAGGATAATAAAACAAGAGGGGAAATAAGAATCTGCGTGGACCTCAGGAAGCTCAACGATGCTTCGCTCCACGACCCATTTCCTACTCCCTTCACAGATGAAGTACTAGACAATGTTGGAGGAAATGAGGCCTACTCTTTCACTGATGAATTCTTTGGATACCATCAGATCAGAATTGACTCAGCAGATAGACATAAAACTACATTTTCTACTGAATGGGGATCATTCCAATAAACAGTTATGCCATTTGGTTTGAAGAATGCACCTACTATATTTTCAAGAGTTGTTGTTGCTGCATTCAAGGATTTTATTCATAGGTTCCTAGAAGTATACTTTGATGATTGGACTATATTTGGTTTACTAAAGAACCATTATGAAAACCTCATAATGATGTTAGCTAAGTGTAGACAACATCAAATCTCGTTGAACTTGAAGAAAAGTGTTTTCTATGTTCCCTATGGAATTCTACTGGGACACATTTTGTGCAAGCAAGGTCTGATGGTTGATCCTGCGAAGATCACAGTCATTGTGAATCTCCCAGCGCCAAATTCAGTAAAGCAACTTCGCACTACACTGGGACATATAGGATATTACAGAAAGTTTATCCAGGGTTATGCACAGATAACCGCACTGATGGAGAAACTTCTAAAGAAATAAGCGAAGTTCTTGTGGACCGATGACTATCAGAAAGGATTGGATACATTAAAAGAGAAAATGGTAACTGCACCTATCCTAGTCTTTCCGGATTGGAGCAAACAATTCCATGTACATGTTGATGCTTCATCCATTGCACTTGGTGTTGTGCTAGCACAACCAGGTGAGGGAGGCATTGATCACCCTATTTCATTTTCAAGCAGAAAGCTGTCTTCAGCCGAAAAGAATTATACAACCACAGAAAGAGAAGGTCTAGCTATGGTGTATGCACTGCAGAAATTCAGGCACTATTTGTTGGGTGCACACTTCTGCATGTATACTGACCATTCATCTCTGAAGTACCTAGTCAATAAGATAGTGTTAGGGGGGAGAATATGTAGATGGTTGCTACTCTTTCAAGAGTATGACTTTGAAATTATTGTTAAGCTGGGAAAACTGAACCAAGGACCTGACCATCTCTCAAGAATTGAGATAGGCAAAGAACCTACAAATCTTGAAGACAATCTACCTGACGCACAGTTATTTGCCATCCAGATCGCAGATGATTATTACAAATACATTGTAGAATTATTGACTACAGGGTTGGCACCTATGGAGTTCACTACACAGCAAAAGAAGAAGTTAGTATTAAAAGTAGCAGACTTCACCATCATCAGAGGATAGCTATACAAGTTAAGACTGGATGAAGTGCTGCGCAGATGTGTGCTAGAACATGAAAAGCCATTTATATTGGTTGATGCACACTCAGGAGTGTCTGGAGGTCACTACGCAGGAAGAGCTACTGCATAGAAAATATTAAGAGCAGGACTATGGTGGCCCACACTCTGCAAAGACTCAAAAGAACATTGTCGAAGTTGTGATGTGTGCCAAAGAACTGGAAAACCATCGCACAAAGGTGAAATGCCATAAAGACTGCAACTGACTTTACAAGCATTTGATAAATGGGATATTGATTTCGTGGGACCTATTAACCCACCAGGAAAGAGAATTGGCTCGAGATATATTACCACCTCTACATATTATCTCACCAGATGGGCAGAAGCTAAACCAGTAAAGGACTGTAGCGCATTTATTGCCGCGATGTTCATCTTTGAGAATATCCTTACCAAATTTGGATGCCCAAAAATTCTAATGAGTGATCAAGGTACTCACTTCCTGAACAGAACCATTGAAGCGCTGACTGAAGAATTTCAGATATATCATCAGAAGAGTACACCGTACCATCCACAAGCCAATGGAACTGTCGAAGCATTTAACAAAGTGCTGGAAAATGCGCTGACCAAAGTATGTAACACAAACAAAGACGATTGAGATCTGCGCATACCAGCTGTATTATGGGCATATAGGACAACTTGTAAGAAACTGACAGGCCATACACCGTTCAGGTTGGCCTATGGACAGGAAGCTATGATGCCGATGGAGTATATTGTACCAAGCTTAAGAATTGTTGCATTCACAAACATGGCAGATGGGTAGACATTGCAAGAAAGGCTTCTACACTTGGTTGGACTGGAGGAAGATCGCTTCATCGCAGGATTTCAACAACAAGTGCAGAAGAGCAAAGAAAAAGCATGGCATGATCGCCATATCAAGCACAAATTCTTTCAGGTAGGAGACCTTGTCCTCCTGTATGATAGTAAATTCATGAAATTCCCTGGAAAATTTAAAATGCATTGGCTTAGGCCATATATTGTTATGCATGTTATTAACGATGGCGCAGCTCAGTTAGCCACATTAGCCAGAGACAACCTACCAGGTCTGGTTAATGGAAGTAGACTAAAACCCTATCAAGATAGTCCTACTTCACCGAACCCTCAGTGAACTGAAGCTGCGCAGATATAAAAAAAAAAAAAAAAAAAGGTAGAAGCACGCGGTTGCGAAGCTCAAAATGCAGCTACGCAGATCAAATGAAACAAGACAGATGAAAAGTTCAGTATGAAGAAATATAACACCGCGCAGTTAACCACGCCGGGAGTGGTGACAACCCATTCACGCAGTTCAACGCAACACACAAATATAGTCGTTAGATCTGAAAAGTGACCGTTATACAGTGTTTTGGAAACTATCTGTTTCGGCATTTAAGGAGGAATCGCTCGTTGAAGGCGTAGTTAAGGAAGGAAAGTAAACATATTCTTCTGATATTTGGCCGAACGATCATAGATTTTAATGCCAATCTAACTGTTAAAGGATGCAGGTAAGGCTTCCAGTGCCTATAAATACCGCAGTTTGCACGGTGATTCAGTTACCAGGATTTTCCAACTTGAGTATTACAGAGCATTCATAGACCTTCTTGAGTTTCATAGTCGTGTTGTAAGTGAATGTTCAAAGAATCCACTCTAAGTGAAGTGCTACACAAATTCAAACATACGGGGGTTTCAGGGTTGATGAGAACCCCTGTCAAGAAGTCCGTTCCAGAAAAAGGCCAAGGTTCACACCGTTCACCATGCCAACCTCCAGCAATGCAACACAAGGGACAGGAACCTGCACCTGAGACAACAAAACCAAAAGTGATGGGACCCAAGAAGCCACAAGCCCCACCAGCAGACAAAGAGCCACCCATAAACTTAAGAGCAGTGTATATCTTTCCGCGAGCACCAGATACACCAACCTTAAAGCTTGCCAGAAATGCCAAATATGAGATACCGCTTCCGCCGATGTCCAATCATGTCAAACCACAAGAAAATTTGTTATGAAATCTTGCAGATTGCAAGTTTGAAGATTATGATTTACTGCAACAGATCAAGGAGCCTGACGAGCAAAAATACCCTCAGTTTCAACTAGATAGGTACATGTGCCGGAAAATGGACGTGAAGAATAATCCACTACTGGTAGCACAGAGTTGGCTTTTCAAATTCGTGGAATCGGGACTTCTGAACCTGCTGCGGATCCCACACTTCGACAGGAGTCTTGAACTCAATGTGGTTGTGCACACATTGATATCACGCACACACCAAGGTTACCTCTAGGTCGACAGGAATGTTGATCTCAACATAGACTTGATCCATAGGATCATGGGACTAAGTAAGCGAGGTGAATACCCTCATAAGTTCTTTGGGGGAAAAACCAGAGACAAAGAGATCGTTGCGCAGATGAAATAAGAATATAATATCCCCAAAGGAAAACGAGGTTTCATCACAGAAGACCTACAAGATGATGCCACGCGGTTTGTAGTGCAGCTGCTTGGAGGAAAAATCTTACGAAGGCCAGACCAACAGAAGTGCCAGTCGGAGCAGTGCACCTCGCTGTGAAGACAACCGCAGGAGTAAAATTTAACTGGTCTCAGTATTTGCTGAATGAGTTCCTAGACGATATCCATGACACTCAAATCAATGGCACCGCCTTTCATTACAGTTGGCTAATGGTGTTGATCGCCTTTGTAGGCTAGAAGGAACCAAATCATTATGACGGTCTCTCCTCTCTCATCTAGGATTGTCAAGGACCCAGATATGCAAATCTCTGGGAAATTCTAATGCCGGACCAACAACGCACCTCAAACGAAGTACTGTTCACATATTATGAACAGTTGTGCGATCTTATCATTCGTACACCGCGCATATCAAAGGAGGTAACAACAAAATATATCTGCACTCTTAATTTTAAAGCTGATATGCATTTTATTTATATCTCACCAAAGGTACAGAAGAAGAATCCAGAGTGGTTCACAGGAAACTATCAGCTTGATGAAGTTGGTGTTGATCTGATCATGAAGGAGTGATTAGATGAATGGAAGGTCGAAGGGAAGATGGTCATCGATAATGAATCAAAAGAAATTACTTCGACCGCGACAAAGGTCATTGAAGAATCTGACGATGAGCAAGAAAAAGAAGCCGACAGAGCTCAGGCTACATCAGGAGGAAAAAGGAAGGAGCCAGAAAGCTTGGTATAGGAGAAAGGGCGGAAAAAGAAGTAGAAATCCAAAAAGCTCCCATTGGAAGCAAAGTTGTATGATGATGATTATGAGATCATCGCAAGTAGGGTCAGCGCACATATGGAAGAAGTGCTCTCCCTAAAAGACAGAAAAAATGAGCAGATTCAAGCGAGTCTAAAAGAAAATCTCACCACCCTGTAGGGCATATCGATGAAGATCGAACAAGTACAGCCAGACTTGGTTTGGGAATATGATTCAGAAGGAAGATCAGGTGACACACCTCAGAAAAATAAAAAACCCTTAGCTCTAACCATGGCACCGCGGTCGCGCATCATCCGCATAGACCCACCAAGTGTAATTTTTCCAAGCGATGAATTAACTGAAGGCACAAAGAACCTAGCACATGTGGATATTGATATCGCGATGTTGCCACTGGAAGGTCTACATAATCTGCATTCGCAAGTTGTGGAGGAAATCCATGATAGAGGTATGGTGACTTTGAGCCAACACTAGAATTTAGAATCAAACTATAAACAGTTGCAAGAAGAGAGTGCACAGAAAGCTATGGAACTTGAAAGTGCACATGAGCAGTGTCGAAGAATAGAGGAGACCGTTGCTTCGGTCTGTGCAGAGATACCGGAGTGTGACGAGTAGCCAGAACTCACAGACACCATCATTAAGATCCGCTCTGTAGTAAGCGATCTTAAGGCTGAAATGGCCGACATGGAGATAGACTACAAAGAAAAGATTTCCAACATGCAAGCACAGAATCTCCCTAAGACACTGCCAGATCAAACAGAAATTAGAGCACCGGAAGTGAAGGTTGCCACAGAAAACATATCCAGTGAAATAGCTAAGTGCCAGAACTTACTGGATGAAGCAACCAGAGTATGGACTACGCTACAAGAGGACCCTAAGCTGTTGCAGGTCCAGAACAACTTACAACAAACACAAGAAGGGTTAGATTCTCTAAATGCGCAGATGAAGACCCTGCCGACAATAGAGAGACTCCGACGGTTTGCGAAAGTTAAGGAACTAAAGAGGGAAATCCAAGTTTTGAGAGAAAGGGAGGATGACACCGCGGCAAAGTCACAGCCCCTCTAGGAAGAAGCTCTTGACATCTCGCAAGAGATTGAAGAGAAATTGTAGGAACTCCACGCATCTGAGACGACATTATAAGAACAGGCTAAGGAATACCTGTCACCAGATGTGGTGGAAACTGTCAAGGAAGTTGAGCAGGAAGCTAAGGACACAGTTGCGAATCTAAGCGCAGCTTATCAAGAATTCACTACAAATATAGCTCAACAAGGAGAATCGCAACCCAGTGAACCTACTGAAAGTGGCTCCGGGACGAGCCACATGTAGGTGTTAGGGGATTTTTGGGCGCGGCCCAAGTTAAGACATTTTTTGAGCTTCGAAGTTACAACGTAGCGCAGCGTCGGCAAATTAAAAGTTACAGCGTTGTGGAGATCCAGTGCTGCGAAGTGCTAGCTCTACGAAGTTCCAGCATAGCATAATTTTGGATGGAAAAAAGTATAAGTTTCGGTAAGATCGATCGAAGATCTATTTTGGGGAAGATGCTCCGAGATTCCCAGGAGGCGGGTAAGGAGTGGTGAAGAAGGAAAGCGACCGGTCGCACGAACAAAGGCAGCACTAAGTGAACCGGGCGCACGAAACCATTAGAAAAGGAACAACGGGATGAAAGCAACCCGTCGGCATGCGCTCGGCAGAGGGCCTGAAAGGGACGTGACCACATGCAGGAAAAATATTCTAGAAGCCAGAGACAACACAAAAGGATGGCCACAACGAAGAAGTCGCTATCATAGCCTAACAAATTTTTGTTAGCGGGGTAACCGCACCATTTTCGGTACCTTAGGGTTTGCTTTAGCCCACCATGAATGTAAAGACGTGACCTAAGGGCACGATCTATATAAGGAGCATATTTTGTAAGGGAAAGGGTTTATTTGGGTTGAATTTACATTGATTATTGTTTAATATCGATCTATGTTGAGAGACTATTGTAAAGAGGCTCTGCAGCTACATGCGCAGAGACCCATTGAAGAGAGAAGAGAGCCTGCAGCTGAGTGCGCAGGATAGAACTGTTGAACCCTTCCCATTTATAATAAACAATATTTCCTGTGGACATATCTCCCATCCTGGGGGTGAACCACATTAAATATTGTGTTGTGTGATTGAATATGTGTTTGCTTTTGATTAAATGGTTACGTTCTTTCTTATGAGTATATGTATCTTTGCTTTCATGTGTATTCTCCATAAGAATGAGTGATGGGAATAATATGTTAAGTATTGAACATAGATGAGTAAAGGTTGAATGTGCAAGTATTTCTGAACATAATGAATGCATGAGATAATAGGGTAACACTTAAATTAGCAAATTCTGTGTAGTGTGATTCCCTGAAGCGCAACACCGGAAGTGCGTAATTGCATCATAGCTCATCATATTGCATAAGTCCCAAAGTATACAGCCTAATATTCTTGTTGAATGCATAACCTACACTAAGTAGAGTCTTTCGAAGAGGTATGATTTTTAAAGAGGTAGCGTAGTCTTCAGTTGCATTGTCCTACCGTCAAGTAGCTATTCTGAGCCGCGCAGTCCCTGTGCGCGCTACCGTATAAGTAATACCCGTGAAGTAGGTGAACTTCGCACAGTATCCCATTCTATCGAACCACGCATCACCCAGTTGTGGAAAATTGATTCCGCAACCTCCCCATAACTTCGCCTTGGGTGAGACCTCAGTCTGCTCGCAGACTGTTGCCGAAAGGGCCGGTGAAAAGGGGGCTTTGTTGGTTCCCTGAACCGCGCAGAACCTGGGTCTATCTTGAAAAGTTAAAGAACAATATACGATCCAACACGTGTCCTTCTCCTTAGTGAGCGAATCAATGAATGCATCCAAGCTTGGCATCTTCCAAATGGGAACTACAAGTCTTGTGGTATGAAAAGTAGACACAAATACAAAGTATTCAGAGCTCAGTTTTGACAGAATGGTAAGGATTAAATGCTCATCCTTCTTATCTATGCCACATTGCTTGAGTTGAAGAACTAGGTTATTGAATTTTGAGATGAACTCTTCCATTGAATCGAAATTACATGGACTAAGTGATATCAACTCAATCTCCAATAAATGACCTCTGAGCTCATCCTGTTTTCCAAAGAGAGACTCTAGCTTTGTCCACACTTGATTTGGAGTGGATAGAGAATCAATATCAAATAGAATATCTGGAGATACAGAGAGACAAAGTAACCCATAAGCTTCATCAATCCTATTGAACCATTTGTATTTTAATGCAACAGCTCCTGGCTCAGTTTCAAGCCCCATAGTGACTCTATACAATCCTTTGCTTCGAAGCTAGATGATCATATGCACCTTCCAGTCAAAGTAGTTGAAGGGAGTGAGAGTCATAGCTTTAGCTTGATTTTGATCCATACTAATGCACTCCTAGTGATGGAAATACCCTGCAAAAAACACTCTGGAAATTGTTTTGAATCAATCTAGCTCTGATACCATGTGATATTTTCAATTGCTTAGATCTAGATTCATAAGACAATTTCACATGGAATATTTCAGACAATGAGAGAAGAAGAATAGAGAAGATAAATTGTGGAAATCACTCTATATTTTATTCATCAATATGATAACAATATATAATACATATTCCATGGAGAAAATCGAATGCCTTGGAGGCAATTTGGAAAGGACAAAAAGAAAAGGCTTAGATAAGGTAAAAACCCCCTAAGTGGCAAAAGCAGTTTCCAAAACTATCCTAGAGGCTCACGAATTTGCTAAGTATGGAAAGGAAGCTCATGAGTGAGGTAAATAGAATGTATTGATGGCTTTAGGAGAGAATATATGATGTGGAGGTCGAATTGGTCAAGTGGAAAAAGTTTGAAAGTCAACTAGCTTTACCTTTTCTACTAGAAAGCAGAAAAAACAAGACAAAGCTAACTAAATCAGGAAAGCACCTTCTAAACCAGAAATGGAAAGAAAACAGACAGACTCCAATGAAATCTTATCCAGAATATTCTCAAGTGCACCCTAGTGACTTAGGATGGCAAGTGGTCCACTAAAAGACAAAACTGGCCTATTTTAACTAGTCAAAACTTAGGAAATTAATCATAAATGATTAATTAATTTATCCTAAGTCTAAAATGGTATAGGTGGGTTTTTTAATACTCCAACATCAGGGCGATTGTGAGGCTCCCTTATTGAGAAAATAGAACCACCAGTGATTCTCTTCTCACCATGTTGGGAGCCATTGTTGCTCCCCTCCCCATTTTTGTTTCCTAGCTACTGAGCTAAGAACTCTCTGGTTTCTTTTCCCGATTGGACAATGTTATGAGATATGTCTTGTAAACCCTTCATCATGCTTTGCACAAAGAGTTTGAATTCATCTTTATCTTCATTACGATCCATCTCTAATTCTCCTTGTAACTTGCCTTCAGTAGAATTAACTTCTTCTCCTTCTTCTTCCTCTATCAGAGGATCTTTCTTTTTGGGATTTGAATTTTTTTTGGGACTCATAGAAGATTAAAAAGAGAAGGTTCAGAGGACCATCCTCTGATACAACTATAATTTACCAATCAGATATGATGATACATTAATTGACTTCCCTTCAATAATTAAGGAAAAACAATGAAACAAATGACTTGACTAGTTGTAGGAAGGCAAACTCAAACTATTCCGGAAGGGATGATGTTGGCATGGGTCCATAGCGCACAAGTGCGGAACCCCCAAGCGGCGAAAGGCTCATTGACATGAACAAAGGACCGATCGCAAAGCATAAAAGATCCAATATATGCAGAAGTATTTGGTTAAGTTAGTTAGCAATGGGTCATTTGGACCATTTTGTAATGGCCAAGTGAACCTATAAATAGAAGTACAATTGTAAGCCTAAGGGAATCTTTACATCTATCTCTGTTCTAATATTTTGGATTGATCTATTGGAGCATCTATCTGGTTTTGGTATGTTTGACCGCAGCAACTGCTTTGAGTTTGTAATGGTTCTACAATGCATGATAAATAATGGGAACGATTAATATATGTCTTTTTCTTAGTCTCTTTGTCTTTCACAATGTTTGATTCTTCATTGAGATCATAGTAGATGTTTTCACAGTTATGTTATGTACCGCAGATTCCTTGAACATGCTTTGATAATCTGTTTAATTCGTTAATTATGAGATGGTAATGTGATTGATGCGAATAAGGATAATGGTTAATAGGTTGATAATATGATGTTCTGATGCGAATGCAAATCTCTGTCTTATGTTGTGAATGAGAGTGAGGTAATGCGTGTCTTCTCACAACTGTGGAAAATTAGTTCATGCAGCCCCCTTAGGAATCTCGGGTGAGACTTCAATCGCTCTGCGGGTGTTGCTGGAAAGAGTAAAACCTTTCTGGGTTGATGTTTAAGGGATTCCAATTGATGTTTATTGACAGCAGTGCGAAGTGAACCCCTTTCGACAGGACTGTGTCAACAAATGGTTACGTTGCTGGGACCCTAGTGTGAAAGGAGAGAGGACATGCTATGGCATCCGACAAAGCTAGAGATAGAGGAGTGGTTCCACAAGAATACGCGATAATTTTCTAAGGAAGAAAATCGGAACCCTGGATGGTCAAAAACCGACTGGTGACAAAAGTATATCTACTCTGATATCCATGAAGTGTTCTTCTTCGAACTTCCTATACTACTACGCGAATGGTTGAAACAATTGACTTTTCAGAAGAAGAATTTCCAAGTAGGTGATCCTGAACACTGGACGCCAGAACTGATCCAGCAATTGAAACGGGTGAACAACAAAGCATCAAGAGCTGTCGAGGTTTGGGTAGACAGTATTTTGGAAGGATACATCACTGAATTCGTTGTGGACATGATTAAATCATACAACGACACAAAAAGGAAATTTTTCAAGGGACACAGAGGAAGGTATCTATTGTCGTTGAAATTATGGATTAAGATGCTCATTTGTGAAAAGGGAATATTAAAGATGAATTACGATGAGTAAATATGAAGTGTGAGAAGACTATGGGTACCGCACAAATGCGGGTTTGATAGAATGATGCGAGGTAGATGGATATGAGTTATGATGAAATCTTGAGGGAAGCCGTGGAATATTGTGGTACCCTGCGAAGTGGGGTGAGGTTCCGACCAGAGAAGAAGAGGAGTACTAAGATAGAGAGAGAGTCTCCTAGTGCAACCAGAACAGAGAACTGCGAAACGAGACCACAAGGGAGTAAGCAACCTTACTGTGACGGAGATAAAGATTAGGCTACCCCTCAACCTAAGGAAGGACAAACCCAAAGCTACAACATACCCACAACCCCATGCACTGTGCCAAAATTCGGAGGAATAAATATAAGCTCTTCGAAGGGTTGTCCTGCGTGTCAGAACAGTGTAAAGAGTAGTGGGTCTACGAACACCAGTAGGAAACCAAGGATGGAAATAGACTATGTAAAGATGCCTATTTGTCTTGGTAACGGGACCGAGGATCCTGAACAATAATGGTTTTTATGCGAAGCAGTGTGGATGGTGAAGCAAGTCCAAGATGATGATATTAAGAAAGGACAATTAGTGACGACCTTTAGGGGCCTTGCGCTCGATTGGTCTATGAATTTTGTACAAGTACCTACAGGGAATCTAGAGAAAACCTTGGCGGAAATCAAAGCAGGATTGATCGATGAATTTAGGAAACCAAAATCATAGTCGCAATATATCACAGGCTTGAAGGAAATAAAGAAATTTCATGATGAATCAGTATGGGAATTCGATCAGAGGTACAAAACTCTAATGGCCAAAGTAAGTTTTGGAATGAGTGATATGCAGCATAAAGAATGGTTCATTGCAGGATTGGTACCACACATACAGATGCCACTAATGCAGCAAAAGATTGCATCCCAGGCGGAGGCACTGGAAATTGCAATGAATATCGAGGCTTCACCAGTTCGAGAAACAAGGATAGGTATGGACCAAAACCAAGCACCGCTAGCGAACTTGACGATCCAACTACAGGATATCCAGAAGGGGAAAGAAGTTTGCGAAGAAATATGGTGCAGTCGATGCAAATATGAAGGACACCATAAGGATCAGTGCCCATAATTCCCTGAATACTTACAGTCTGGTGCACCAAACCCACTCATTTCGGGAGGAATGCCCTAGTGTCGGATTTTCTAGAGAAGGGGACATCGATCAGAAGAATGTGTATACTTATAGAAAATTGTGTTGAAACCGACTAACCTTTTTTGCAATTTTTTTCGATCGATCGGTCATGAGGAGAAGGATTGTAGAGCATATGATTTTCTCCAAGAGAGAACTAAAGATACATTTTTTATGAAGGCAGAGGATCAAACTTTTGTACAACAAAAACAACAGTATAATCAGCAGCAGGCGTGTTACAATCAACTGCCACCACAGTATAGCCAATCGAAACCGCATTATAATCAACAACATCCTCAATACAACCAACCACTGTTGGAGTACAACCAACCGTAGTATCAGCTGCCGCAATATAATCATCAGCAATACAATGAGCCGCGAGGAGGATTCATAGGAGGATCCTGTGGAGGTCGCGGTGGAGGATTTGGTCGCGGAGGAACTTTTGGAGAGGTCGATGGCCGGTTACATGCTATAATTGTGGCCAGATTGGACATTATCAAAGGGATTGTACAAATCCGACTCTGTAGTGTACCTATTGCAGTCCAGCGAAACATAGTGTCACGGAGTGTCCCTAGTTGATTGCGAAGTGGAAAACTAAGAATCCACCATGACCACAACCGAATCTGAATGTAAATCAAAATCAAAATCTGAATCCTAATGTACAGAAGATCTCAGCAGATATGTCGACCTGTGAACGTTGCAGTAGTGACCAGGGGGGATCTGCGACAAGAGAATACAGGCCAATGCCTAGTGTTCAACCTACAATAAGGAAACAAGTTCGATTTGATGCGGAAGCAGAGAAGGAAACATTTTTGGAAGCGTGATATGTGATGAGAAAGATTAAGTTGCCACTTATAAGCCAGAAGCAACCTATTTATGAGATGCCACTGATATTTGATATGACAAATTCATAGAGGCCACCAGGGAAGGTCGGCACTTTGAGGACCTTCCTTGAAATTTGTTTGATGTTGGAAAAAGATCAGTAAGCACTAGCAGAGATAGCTAGTTTATTTTATCGATAGGAGGACGAGCGATAGGATCGGACAGAGAACCGATTGCACAGAAAGAAGACAGGTAGAGAAATGAGGATGAATGTGTAGATTGGTGCATTCGACATCGATTCTATCATTTTGGACCTAGGATCAGACGTAAACACATTGAATAAGCAAACATGGGAGATGATGGGGAAACCATAGTTGGAATGGTCCCCCATACAACTTCGACTGGAAAATTAGAGCAAGGTCACACCAATTGGTCGATTATGTCATCTTCCTATCGAAATAGAGGGATTGAAGACTTACGCAGAATTCAATGTTATAGAGATAGTTGAAAACAAAATCCCCTATCTGGTGTTGCTAGGAATAGACTGGTCAATGGAGAATTGGGTTGTTATCAACTTTAAGAAGGGGACAATGTCTTTTGAAAACTGCGACATGAGGGTAGTCGCCCCACTTGATCCATCAGAAGGGCAGAGTTATGTCGAACCAATGAGGGATGAATTTATAGAAGGATGAGATAATGTATACTATGTCTCATAGGATTACATCAATCCCAGCGCCGATGGGGAATTGGGGTGGCAAAGTGTTAGTTCAGCATCGTCAGACTCGATGAGGCATTGGAAAATTGGCAGAATCGATTACATGAAGTATCATTCAGAAGGTGCGCGTGAATCACTCAGCCATTGAGATGGGTAGAGACGGAGGTATGCAATTTAACGATATATGAAGGATTACCTAATCTGGCTATATTCATCTCCGAATTCGAAGAAAAGGTATCAGAACCACAGCGACTGTGGCATTGGAAGAAGCATTGAAGGCTACACTTGCACGGTGGTGGGAAGTGCACAAGTCATCGATAACAAGCTGGCCACTATGTCGACAACTGATGGAAGTCATATTTGGGGAGATTGAAGGCTACTATGGAAGGAAATACAATGGAAGGGGTGATCCAAGGGGTCATCTCAAAGAGTGTCAAAGCGCATGGGAAATGAGACCTAAACAGGAATGGGTCCATGCGTTCATCCATACACTGGATGAAGTACCGCGGAGCTAGTACATCGCAGCAGAACTGCGATGCATAACAACTACATGGGAAGAGTTAACCATTGGTTTTAGCCAGAATTTCAGCTTCTCGAATGAGAACCCTTTCATCCACAGTGTACTACAGGAGATCCGTGAAAAGGTACTTGAAGCAGTTCCGACGGAAAAACCAATGGGATTACAGTGGACTGCGACATCGGAAATGATGATGGAGTGCTATAACGTGTCAGGAGGACCTGACAAAGAAGATGATCCTAGAGCTATTTATGTCCCAGATTCGGAGGGAATTCGGGATGTAGAAGCACCAGAGATGTCATTCGACAAAATCCAACAGCCACTGAAAATCAAGAAGGTTAATATTGGGTCGAAGGAAAATCCCAAGTTCGCAAGTATTGGAGATTACTGGGACGATTCGGAAATTGGAAAAGTTACTAATTTGCTACATGAGTTCCAAGATTTGTTCGCAACGAAATTTTCAGAAATGAATGGAATTTCCGGGGACCTAGGCAAAATGAAGATTATGTTAAAACCTGATGGGAAGCCAGTAAAGCAGCAACCATATAGACTGAATCCCAGGTATAAGGAGCGAGTGAAAACTAAGATAGAGCAAATGCTGGATGCGGGAATCATAGAACCTGTCGAAGAATTGGAATGGATCAGCCCGATGGTTTTCCAAGATAAGAAGACTAGTGAAATCAGGATTTGTGTCGCTCTAAGGAAACTGAACGATGCATGTCTTCATGATCCATTCCCTACGCCATTCACAAATGAAGTACTGGAAGGTGTTGGAGGCCAGGAGATATATTCATTTACAGATGGATTTTCAGGATACCACCAAATAAATATCGCAAAGAAAATCGGCATAAAACAACTTTCATGATGGAATGGGGTTGCTTTCAATACACAATGATGTTGTTTGGTCTTAAGAATGCTCCCGCGATATTCTCAAGGCTGGTTGTTGTTGCATTTAAAGAATTCATTCACAAATTTCTCGCAGTATATATGGACGAATGGACCGTATATGGGCTAGTTAAGGACCATGTTGCGAATCTAAGGCTGATGCTAGAAAGGTGTCGACAACATCAGATTTCGCTGAACTTAAAGAAGCGTATTTTCTGCGCACCATTTGGAATCCTGCTAGGACACATTGTATGCAAGGAGGGAATGTTGGTCGATCCAACAAAGATTGCAATCATCATCGACTTACCACCACCAATGACAGTGAAGCAAATAAGTGGAAAATTGGGACATACTGGGTATTACAGGAATTTCATTATGGGATATGCAGCGGTTACAGCCCCGATGGAGAAGCTGTTAAAGAAGGATGCAAAGTTTGAATGGAACGGCGAGTGCCAGAAGATTGTCAACATACTAAAGGAGAAGATGGTAGCAGCACCGATACTAGTCTTCCTCGATTGGATGAAACAATTCCACGTCCATGTGGATGCATCATCAGTATCACTGGGAGTTATATTGGCCCATCCAGTAGAGGGATCAATTGACCATCTGATCGCATTTGCGAGCAGGAAGTTGTCCACTGTGGAGAAGAATTATATGATGACGAAGAGAGAAGGCCTAGCAATGGTCTATGCACTACAAAAATTCTAACATTACCTTCTTGGAGGGAATTTCAAAAATTTTACCGACCACTCCGCAAAATACTTAGTCAATAATCTTGTGTTGGGGGTGAAGATTTGTCACCGGTTGCTTCTATTCCAGGAGTTGAATTTTGAAATCATTGTGAAACCAAGGTGATTGAATGTTGAACCTGATCACCTATTAAGGATTGAATCAGATGAAGAAATAAGGAGCATTGATGAAGGATTTCCCTATGTGAAACTATTCAGGATTGGAATGGTCAATGACCATTACGAACAAATTATTCATTCTTTGGCTACAGGAAGCGCACAAGAGGATTTCACCACCAATCAGAAGAAGCAGCTAGTTGTTAGCACTGTTGATT
The DNA here is from genome assembly GCA_027924585.1 of Larix kaempferi. NCBI lineage: Eukaryota > Viridiplantae > Streptophyta > Pinopsida > Pinales > Pinaceae > Larix > Larix kaempferi. The sequence goes on from BSBM01000550.1 coordinate 5,687,135, forward strand.
TTCAACTAATCGCAGGTCATCTCTACAAAATGGGATTGGATGAAGTTCTTCATCGATGCGTCCTTCCGCATGAACAAGAAAGAGTATTGGCGGAAGCTCACAATGGGATCCTAGGAGGTCATTATGGAGGGCGTGCGACTGCTAGGAAAATACTTAGGGTTGGACTATGGTGGCCAATAGTGCATGGTGATGATGCAAATTGTGCAAAGAGAAGTGATGTATGTCAAAGGACAGGGAAACCATCGTGGAGGGATGAAATGCCACCAGTACCTCAATTGACATTACAAGCCTTCGAAAAATGGGTAGTTGACTTCGTGGGACCCATCAACCCACCAGGAATAAGAACAGAGTCGTGATACATAATTACTGCAATTGATTACTTGACGATATGGGATGAAGCAGCACCGATAAAGGATTGCACCATTGCGATAGCAACAAGGTTTCTCTTTGACAACGTGGTCACCAGGTTCGAGTGCCCAAAGATATTGATGAGCGATCAAAGAACTCACTTCGTTAATCGAACTATCAGGGCCATGACAGAAGAATTTCAAATCCAGCATCGAAGGAGTACCCCATATCATCCACAAGAGAATGGCGTAGTGGAGGTGCTGAATAAGGTATTGGAGCATGTGCTCACCAAGGTGTGTAACACAAATCGTGACGACTGGGATTTGAATATTCTAGCGGTATTGTGGGCCTACAGAACGACATGTGAAAGGTTGACAGGTGTTAACACCTAAAAAGTGCTCACTAGCTCATTCCCTTACTCACATGACCCATTTGTCCACTTTTCCACCATCTGAGCCTCTGAAATCAACAAAAGGTCACCAAAAGACCTTAGTACACACCCCTTTTTCCATTAAAAAAGATTATTTTTCCAAGAAAATCATAAAAAACCCTCAAAAAGGGTCCAAATTCCCAAAAATATTAAAAAGGGAATTAAAATATTATTTTTATTCAAAAAAGGAAAAAGGAGGGAAAAGTACCTAAACCATGTTGGTCAATACCATTTGGTTTCCACAAAACCACGAATGGTATTTCCCACCACCAAAACCTATAAAAAGGTGGTAGGGGCTCCTCATTTCACATCCATCCATTATCTCATCCTTATGCTGCTGAAATCTCCCCTGAGCATTTTAGCCATTGCAAACCACATTGGAGAAGAGACCATTGGAGATTGGAAGTTGCTCATCCTTGGAGCTATTCAACCTCACCATTAGAGGTATTGATTCCGCAAGCACTTGCTTGCCCCATACTTTCAATACAAATTCTTTATTTTATATGTTCTTGTTCTTGATCTTAAATGCTTAGATCCATGAATAGTCTTGTTTAATTAGTTTATTGTTATTTATTTCCATTGAAACTGCTGCTACTAGTTAGCAGGTGCCCATAGCACTAAGCCTGGTTGCAAAACCGGGCCAACAGTTTTTGGCGACTCCGCTTTGGTTTGAACTATAGATCTCTAGTTTTGCCTTTAATCTTAGTTTTTTATGAGTTTTTAACCTTTAGATCCATAGATCTGCCATCTTAGACAGCAGATCCATTGCTGCTCTGAGATTTGGCCCCATAAACAGCCCAAAATTTTCAATTTTTGGGTTCGTTTCTCGGTTTCCGTGCACGGCTTCCGCCTCGCGGTTTTTTGCCAGACAGTCGCGCGGTCCATCGTGACTTTTCTGCGTTTTTCCGCGCGGTCCATCGCGGCCTTTTACCAGACAGTCGCGCGGTCCATCGCGACTTTTCTGCGTTTTTCCGCGCTGCACACCGCGGCTTCGCGTCCTATTTCCGCGCTGCCCATCGCGACTGTGCGGTTGAAACCCGCGCGGTCCATCGCGACTGTGCGCCAAAAACCCGCGCGGTCCATCGCGACTGTGAGCCCAAAACCTGCGCGGTCCATCGCGACTGTGCGTCCAAAACCCGCGCGGCCCATCGCGGCTGTACGTCCAAAACCCGCGCGGCTGAATTTTTCAGTCGGCCATCCCGATTTTGAAAAATATTTTTTACTGTACTTTCTGCCCATAGCACATTTTTTACAGTATTAAATCCTGCACATTTTACAGCTTTGAAAGAATTTTTTACTATTTAAAAGTGCATATCTAGAAATATTTTTAAAAATTTTCAAGAAAGTGAAAGAAAGACTCATTTTGCATTTTCATCTAGATTCAAATTTTTTCTTGTTTACTTCTTTAAAATCTTGCCCTTAGCAATTTTCCTGAACGAAGAAATCCATTTATTTCTTTTAAAAAGAAGTCTATTATTTACTTTCATAAGTCCAAAAAATCCATTATTTTTTGAGTTATTTTTTGAAAAGCATTTAAATTCCTTTTTTAGTGAAAAAATCGTAAATATTTGCTTTTTATTTTCGGAAAATCCTTTATTTTTTGAAAGTTTCCTATAAAGCATTTTATTTTTTCAAGTTCAGTTTACAACACCTCACGTGCACTCACACGATCACTTAATTGAACTAAGCCTTAAAACGAACCCTAATTTGAACACACTTTTAACCCCACTTGGGGAACACTAAAAGAATTCTTGTAGCTAGGTAGTATTGGGGGGATAGGTGTTCCAATAACACCCCTCAGTTCATACATCTGAGACATAGAAGTTGTCCAATTAGGGAGCTAAAATCTCTTAGTACTTTTTGGTGCGGTCACAACCGGTTTGTGGGAAGGCCTCTCCCTTAGGAGGGTTGAAGTCGCGAGGATGGTTCCGAAAGCCTGAGTGGGATACCGAAACCCATTCAGTAACCGAAGGGCTACCATTCGCAGTTCTCGGGATATCCCTGTATTGGGATATTGCGATCAAAGGACCAAACGGCAGATTTACCTTTTCTCGACGCGTCATGAACGGAGTATCCTAGTAGCCTGTCTTTAGGATTGATTACCCGGTGTCCCTCCCGGTAGGGGGATATCTAGCCGTTGTCTCAACATTCATATTGTCTGACTTGGATTTCATCACCTTGCAGAGGATATCGTCTGTTTGAGTCACAATACTTTTAGATTAGGTGTTTGCATGATTTCAACCTACCTGTGGTCTAGTTACACCTATTTTTTCTAGGAGCCGCTTGCGTGTTGGTATTCTGACCTGTTGTTGCATTCCTCCACTTATTGTAGCACAGCTGCTAGAATAAGTGCCTTTTCTGAGGATTGATTTTTTTTGGCCTGAGAGACTTCTTTTTTCACTCCCCTTCTTGCACCCCCTTGGTTGCATTAGGTTTTTGAGTCTTTTATATATATATCACCACCTGATACTTAAACAAATTTTTTTACCCAAACATATTTTCTCACCATTGAGAATTCTAGACGTTCTCGTCGTCTACAGGGCGAACTCCCAGAGTTTAGTCCACTTGGCTCTCCACGTCACAGACGCAGAGCCCTATCCCTTGATTCGACACATCGTCAATCAATTAGACAGTCATCCGATTCTGACATACCCCACTTCACCTTTGATTTGGAGGTAGAATCCGAAAACCACACCGAGTTACCACCAACCACAATTATGTCTGGAACACCATTTGATCCACTATTTACAAGCACCATAGGTGAGACATCCGCAGACCCTTCTGCTGGAGTACCATCCACGGCAACAACCACCCCCCTGGGTATGCCCAATATGGGTAACACTCCACATTTAGGAATGCCCAACACAGGGCCAACGCCTGTCATAGGTATACCCAACATGGGGGTCATACCCCCTTTGGTTTCCACAAACCCTATCCCAGGAATCCCTAGTGTGATTCCTAACCCAAGTGTAACACATGTTGCACTTGGGAGTGCTATACCAGAAATCCCTAGTGCGATTCCTAACCCAAGTGTAACCCAAGTTGCACTTGGAGGCGATGGCCCATACCAGACTACACATATCGGAGGGCATATACCCTCCATACCTAGCATACCTTTAGGCGTTACTGGACCCCTTCACCATACCACTATGGCTAGGCATGTCCCCCGCCCCAGTTACCACACCGGCTAGCCTACCATACATGGCAAGTCTGAACCTTCCAGACCTAGCTAGGTTAACAAATGACCCCATTAGACATGATCCTGCGTGGCCCCATATGCCCACTAAGCTTCCCTCTGACATCCCTAAGTTTGAGGGTAAGGCAGGAGAAGACCCCCAGAATCACATCATGTCCTTCCATTTATGGTGTTCCTCCAACTCCATAGTGGATGACTCAATCCGCCTACGGCTTTTACAACGCACCTTCACTGGCTCCGCAGCCAAATGGTATATCGAGCAGCCCCATGGGACGCATGCCACATTTACCTCCCTTGCCTCGACTTTCCTGCAGTTCTTTCAGCTACCTGTCCACTATGATGCGGGCGTCGAAATCCTACTGTCTTGCAGACAGAACACGGCCACGCATATCACTGACCATATTCATGATTGGCGCCGGCGCCAAATCCTATGCAAGATCAAATTAGACGACCGAATCTTTTTAGACTGGTTCCTTAAATCCCTCCTTCCTCTCATTGCGAAGGATGTAGCATCTGAAAGACCCCAGTCCGAGGAAGAGGCTATCCTCAAGGCCCAACAGTTTGATCTCATCTACGCCCAGTCAGGTTACTTATACACGATCATACCGGACGCCCCACGAGGAGACTCTGCACGCGGTGACGCACCGGGGGCATCACATGCCGCTGATGGCATTATTGGACAAATTACACCGCAAGCAAAACCTTTCAGTATGGTGAGCACCATGCCCGCCCCAGACCTTTCTAGGGCCACATCCAGTTCCGGAGCGACAACTTCTTATGCTCCAACAAACCAGACCCATCACGTTCATGGACCCTCTTGTCCACAACATTGTTATGGCCAAGCGCCATCAGCATATGTACCTCCTACATACTATGCTCAACCTACGGTACAAACCCCCATGCAGTTCCCACAACAGCCCATGCATTACCCACAACCGGTTGCACCAGCTAACCTCACACCTCCACCAGCCCAGGGGTACCAACAACCCCAACAGGCAACTGGACCACCTCCAGCTCCACCTGCATACTATCCACCGCAACCTGCTCCCGCACCTGCGGCTCCTCAGAATCCCCCCAATGCTCAAGGGCATGTGTACGCACAACAACAACAGCCCCAATACCAAAATAACCAACGCAACCAGGGTGGGCAACTGTTGGCTCGGTTTTGCAACCAAGCTTAGTGCTATGGGCACCTACTAACTAGTAGTAGCAGTTTCAATAGAAATAAAAACAATAAACTAAATAAACAATACTTTTCATGGATCTAAGCAAGAATCTAAGCAAATAATTTAAATATTTCAAAAATCAAGAACAAGAAACATAAGAAATAATTTTTGTATTGAAAAGTGGGGGGCAAGCAAGTGCTTGCGATATTACCTCCAATGGTGAAGGTTGATGTTGAGCAACTCCCAAGATGAGTAGCTCCAAACTCCAATAGGTCTCTTTCTCCAAGGTTGCTCCAATGGCTAAAAGTGCTTAGGGGAGATTTCAGCAGCATAAGGATGAGATAATGGAAGGATGTGAAATGAGGAGCCCCTACCACCTTTTTATAGGTTTTGGTGGTGAGGAATACCATTTGTGGTTTTGTGGAAACCAATGGTATTGACCAACATAGTTTAGGTAATTTTCCCTCCTTTTTCCTTTTTTGAATAAAAATAATATTTTAATTCCCTTTTTAATATTTTTGGGAATTTGGACCCTTTTTTAGGGTTTTTTATGATTTTCTTGGAAAAATAATCTTTTTTAATGGAAAAAGGGGTGTACTAAGGTCTTTTGGTGACCTTTTGTTGGTTTCAGAGGCTCAGATGGTGGAAAAGTGGACAAATGGGTCATGTGAGTAAGGGAATGAGCTAGTGAGCACTTTTTAGGTGTTAACAGATTGCCCCCTGATGTGTGACGGCAGGAGCTCATCGTATGGCCGATAGACATCATAGTTCTTTTGTCCTTTTTCTGGGTTTTTAGGGGAGAGAAGAGACCGGTTGGAGACTGGAGCCACGGCCCTTGGAAGCTGCAAAAACAAAAACTATTACATTGCCTCAATATGAATGAGGTATAATCTCTGATAAAGGACGAGGCGGGCATTCCCATGCTCGTATCAAGACATATACAAAACAATTAGTCCCAAGAAGGGGGATCTAATACGTAAAGAAATATACTGGTACATCATAATGGTCCAGAGGGGACATGATTGTGGGATATACTCATGATCATGGCTGATCTCAATAACTGATACACTGGAATAACTGTTGAACTGCTGAAACTGAAGGTGTCCAACATCTGTATGGATTCAATGACTGTGAGCCATCTCTTAGGGAGTATTGTAACTGTATACTCAAGGGAGTATGAAACCTGGGTAAATCTGAATACTGTCGCCATGCGCAGCCCGGATATCTATAGAAAAAGTGTAACTGGTGTTATCCATAGGAAGACTCTCAAATGTGGAGGAGTCAGGAGGTATCCGGGGTCTTCGACCAATAACTGAACGGACCAATACCCTGTGCGAGTCTCAACGATGCGATCAAGGTGTTGAAGTCGAGCATGTGAGAAACAACCATTGGGAGAGGCACTGAGGATTCCTCTCGAAATGATTCGTAGGCACTCATCGTAAATGGTAATGAGTCCAAGACACAGGGGCCTCTAGGTCTATCCTCTGGAATCAATATGGTTGTCGTCGACAGAGGGAGACCAGCAACTAACAAGGCAATGATGTTTCCTTGCTGGGAGCGCGAGGTGTAAACTGAAGTGATGTAGTACTGCTGGTAGGACTGACATACTTGTGGGGATGGGAAATAACTGGGTTAAAAAAAAAAAAAAAATGGGTAGACTCAAACTTCCTTCGTTCAGAGCATGATGACATGGTTGACCTGGCAGCATAGGGAACTGACTTGTGGGTGTGGGGATCATCTTTTAGGGACTGAAGGGTATGTACTGACTCCGGGGGGGTGAAGCTGATGGTAGCTGTCGAGGGGGTTTCAGGGTGACATACTGCAGAATGCTCTGAACAAAGGCGACCAGAATGGGGAAGCTGCTATGTGAGTAGACATGGTCTGTCGTGGCGCCAAGAGGCACCATTCTTCCTTCTTCGTAGTTTTAATGAGCTCCAAGAAGGGATAAAAGTGTGCTCTAAAATGGTACGGTCCTGTGGATTTTGTGAGCCCAGGACGGTACATGCTCATGGTTGCTTTCATGTTTAGAGAGTCTGAAAACGGTAAGTGGACTCTGTTGGTGTTTCTTTTTCGTAAGTTTAGTCTCCAAGGCCCAAAAAAGCATAAAATGATGCGGATGGAGAACTCTTCTAGCCGGTGTGACTAGAGTATACCTTTTTCGTAATTAGTCTACGAGGTCCGGAAAAGGGGTAAACTTATACCAGGTAGACGCCCTTTCAGATACGTTTATCGAGCATGAAAGGAAGCAAGATTGCTCGGCGATCTTTTCAGTGTTTTAGGAGTCAGAAAAGAGCTTAACAGAAACTCCCTAAGTGCCTTTTTCGTCACAGGGTTTGCTCGGCCCGAAAAAGGGATAAAATTATACCGAACAAAAATGGATTGATGAAGGTGAGAAAAGGTCTCAAGCATCGTCATCTGTGCGGAAAACTGAATCTGGCGATATAAGACACATCGAAAACGGAGAACGGCCGATGTGGCACGCAAACCGAGGCGACGGGGGGGGGCGTGGAAAAAACGCTCGGAAAATCTAAGGGTGAGAGCGAGAAATGGTCTCAAGCATTATCACGAGCGCGAAAAACTGAATCCGGCGATATAAGACTCATCGAAAACGGTGAACGGCCGATGTGGCACGCAAACCGAGGCCACGAGAGGGGCTAAAAAATGGTCAAAAAATGACCCCGTGAAAAACGGGAAACGGAAGGAACCTTTATGAAGTTCTTGCTGTGCTGATCCCAACGGTACCAACGGTTTGAGAAATGGACTTCGTATGACACCGTAATGGTTGTTTGAAATTTGTGGAATTTCTCTAAATAGGACGTGGGGCCCAATATGACATGTCATTGTTACGGGCGAGTTTGATAGAGCAGTCAGAGCTATTTCTCGATTTCCGGGAGATTTCACCGTTGGTTTTCGATTTAGCGAGTTGCAGGTAACTCTATTCGCCTTAACCTAGTCAATTATGTCTTTTTTATTTGGCGGTGGGCCCCCGAAGGCCGCGAAACTCCACGTTGACTCTCCAACGTGGAACCGCGCGGGTTTCGGGTCTGAACCCGCGATGAACCGCGCGGGTTTTAGACTCACAGTCGCGATGTTCATCGCGACTGTGAGGTCGGAACCCGCGATGTTCATCGCGTGTTCATGGGTGACAGTCGCGATGTTCATCGCGACTGTCTGGACAAAACTCGCGATGTTCATCGCGGGTTTTTTCATGGATCCCGCGATGGTCATCGCGGCTTTTTGTGGAAAAGCCGCGATGGGCATCGCGTCTTTTTGTGTAAAAGCCGTGATGGGATTTTTCTAAAATTTTTATGCTTGGGCTAAAAATTTTCTGTGTTTTCTTGGCAGGATGTTGCGGAGGGCTCAGTCCGTATGGCGGGAGAGAGAGATCGATGCCGAGATTATGTTGAGGATCGAGAATGATGGAGGGGTGCGACAGACCTTAGCCATGAGCGGACTCTTGAAGTTCGCTCAGATACCTCCTATCCGTTCAGTGAAGAGACTCCTGAACCAGCTTGTGCAGTGGTGGGTGCCGGCAGAGGGTGCCTTTATTATTGGTGGTGAGAGGTTGGAGATTACTCTCACTGATGTGTATTTTTTGACCGGTTTGCCTCGCTTGGGTGAGGTGGGTGATATTTCTCCGAGGTTGTCTCCAGGTGTGGATATGGAGGACCTCTTGCAGACCTTCTGTGTGGATGACGCTGTTTTGGTAAACAGCTCTATTAGTCTGAAGTTCCTACGTGAGTGGGATATGCGGGCTGTTGGTGCCTGTGTTCTGAGGGTTTTGGGTGCTGCTGCACCACATCGTATGTCTGGGGGGCAGACGATGATGGTGGACTCCGTTCTACGGGGGTACTTACTATGCTTGGGCTCAGATGTTCTTGGCCGGTGTCCGGAGAGATCTGGACAAGGCCGTGAGAGAGGGAGGTGAGTTCTGTTACGCCTCCTTTTTATGCTGTTTTTTCTTTGAGCGGGTGCCGACCTTACGGCCACACGTACCTGTTCGTGCTGGTCTTCCTAGTGAGCCTCGTATGATGAGGTGGGGGCAGATGATGCCCCGTGCTGGCGGTGGTATCCGTGGCTTCTTCACAGAGGACTTTTACCAGCAGTGGGAGCAGATGCCACTAGTGATCGAGGACTATCCATACGCCGGTATGGACTACCGGGGAGACCCAGAGATGCCACGTGCCCCAGGACAGGCCTGGAGCTTAGACGGTATGTTTTTGTTTTTATGTTATGTTATATCATATGTATTATGATTGATCATGATGATATCTGTTGCACAGTATCTGATGGTGTTATCTTCTTTGTGCAGATATAGGTCCAGTACCACCACCTGACTATGTGGCTCGGCAGGGGCGGGCGATGGTGGTTGCTCGTCCCCCAGTACCTGTACGTCCTCCTCGTGGTGGAGGGTATGCAGCCCGTGGGCGAGGGGTTGGCCCTCACGACGACGCTATAGATGGTGTCCGGCGGACTCTAGCCCGGATCGTAGATGGGCTCCCCGAGGATGGCTGGAGGGACCTTGATCGGGACATTTTGCAGGGATGTCTAGGTGCGCCGCCTGAGTGGCAGTCACTTCTGTTGAGGGCAGCGGTGTTTGTTGCGAGACACGGGGGTGGTAGAGGGGATGCTCCGGCAGGGCCGGCTCAGGGGAGGATACGTCTGAGGGACGATCCAGCAGGGCCAGCAGAGCGGCGAGTTCGGGGTCGTCCTGACCCGGCTGGGCCGGCGGAGGTGGAGTCGGAGGAGGAGCCGGAGGAGGAGCCTGAGGATCCGCAGGATCCAGATGAGTAGACGTCATTGTTGCCCCCAAATGCTTATGAGCATATGGGGAAGCATTTTTTGTATGACAGATGTATTTTTTGTATATCGAGTGCTGAGGGCACTTATGACATGTAGACTATTTGGTTTGTATATATATGTGGATATATATTTTGGGATATATTGTCGTGTATGCACGTGGATGCACATTGTCTTTTTTATATGCCCGTGGAGGCACATGTTATGCACGTGGATGCAGTGTATTTATTGATTTATGTATGCCCGTCGAGGCACTTGTTATGCACATGGATGCATTATTTTGGTTGTTTTTATGCCCGTGGAGGCACATGTTATGCACGTGGATGCAATATTGGTTTTTGTATATGCCCATGGAGGCACATGTTCTGCACATGGATGCATTTTTGTTTATGGATATGACATGATGTGATTGGTGTGCCAGTCGAGGACACTGTTGGCCATATTATCTGCTACACCATTGAGGTGTCTTGGGACATGTGTGAATGTAATGGATTCAAACTGTCTAACCATTTGTTTAGTGCGCAGGAATTTTCTGAATAGACAGGGATCGCGTACCTGGTAATCGTTGTTGAGCTGGGAGACTAGGAGATATGAGTCCAAGAAAACGTTGAGGTGACGTATGCTCATCTGGAGAGCAGCGGCTAGGAGACCGGTCACGGCATCGTATTCAGCTTGATTATTGGTGGCGGCACCTAAACACACTCCATCAATGTGAATTAACTCATGTGAAGGGGAGTATATTACCCAAGCTGCGGAGGTGAGATTGGGAGACCAACGGCTTGCACCATCAGCGAAACCGACATGGCAGAGTGGAAGAGGCTCCATCTGTGGTCATGCAGAGAAAACAAATATTTAGGTTTTTTGAAAATTTTTTGGAAAAAAATGTATGCCTATACTAAAATGGACGATGGTGTCCATGAGATTTTCTATGGGTAAAATCTTTTAAGGTACAACCCGTTGCGTGGGTTGCGTAAGGTGTTGCCTTCTGAATCGGTCAGAATGTATGCCCCCTGCCCGAGGCAGGTGTGTATGATGTAGGGGCCTTGCCACATAGACACGAACTTTCCCTTTCCGGTTTTATCATGAGCTTGATCGTAAGCGAGGACAAGGTCTCCCTCTGAAAAGGTTCTTGGGTGGACGCGTTTGTCGTAACTTAGTTTCGATCGTTGTTTAGCAGCTTCCATGTTTTGAATGGCGGTGGGCCGATCTTCATCGGCCTGCTCTAGGAGCAGTAAACGTTGCTCGATCGGGGAAGTATCCGGTAGGAGTTCAACGGCGATGGTTAGAGCAGGGATCTGGCACTCAATAGGGAGGACAGATTCGACACCGTGAACTAAATGGAAAGGGGTAAAACCGGTGGCGGTTTTGGTTGATGTGCGGTAGGCCCAGAGTGTAGGGAAAAGCATGTGATGCCAATTGGATTTGTGATTGTCTACAGTACGTTGGAGAATGGTCTTCAAGATTTTATTGATCGCTTCGACTTGGCCGTTTCCTTGGGGGTAGTAAGCGGAAGAGAAATGGTGTTCAAACTTCAACATGGTTGATAATTCCTTCCAGACGGCATCTTCGAAGTGAGAGCCGTGGTCAGAAACTAGCTGCTGTGGTATTCCGAAACGAGCGATAACATGGTTGAAGAAAAATCGTGCCGCAGTGTCGGCTTTGCAATTATATGTTGGCATGGCTTCTGCCCATTTGGTGAAATAATCTACGGCCACAATGATGTGTTTGTGACCGCCGGCTGACGGGGGATTGCAGTCGAGGAAGTCTATGGCCCATTTGCAGAATGGTCCAACAGTGATGACTGGATGAAGGGGGGCAGGGGGGGTTCTTGCCTTGGGGGAAAATAGCTGGCAGTTCTGGCAATGCTTGACTGCGGTGATGCAATCAGTAAACAATGATGGCCAAAAATAACCGGCGCGAATGATTTTCTGGGCGGTAGCCATGCCGGAGAAATGGCCTCCACAGGCACCGCTATGACAATCATTGAGGACTTGTTCTGCCTCGCTATGGGATAGGCAGCGGCGTAAGATAGTATCAACGCCTCGTCGATAAAGTACATCCCCAATAAGCAGGTATCGGGGGGCGTGGTGTCGTATGCGACGGCGTCCATCACGATTGATGTGTGGTCGGAATTTTTGCGTACGCAGGTAAATCAATATGTCTCCATACCAAGGGTCGTCAGACGAAATGAAGAATATCTGCTCGTCAATCAAGTCCGTTTGGATGACGGGTGATGTTGAAGAGGATGGGAGATCTGTAATGAGGTGAGAAAGCGCGAGGGCTTTGGTGCTCTTGGGGGTCTTGAAAGTAAGGTCATATTCCTGGAGGATAATGACCCATTTAGCGACACGACCCTGAAGGAGCCGCCGGGTAAGGAGGTAGACCATGGGGTTGGAGTCGGCGACGACCGTGGTATGACTAAGCAAAATATAGTGTCGCATTTTTTGCACGGAAAAGACTACAGCTAGTGCTAATCTTTCCTCATAGGGGTAACGTAGAGCTGGGCCAGACAAGGTCTGGCTGACGTAATAAATCACATGCTCTTTGTGGGAAGCATCTTCTTGGACCAAAACTCCGGACACGGCATATTCGGATGCCGAGACGTAAAGGGTGAAGTCTTGGGAGAAATCCGGTGGGGATATCAAGGGGGCTTGTGTGAGAGCTTTCTTGAGGGCTTCAAATGCCGTGTCTGCTTGTTCGTCCCAAACAAAGGGTATGTGGGTACGAAGCAAGCGTAAGAACCCGTGGACTTTGGTGGCATAATCAGGGACAAAGCGCCTAAGAAAATTGGACCGCCCTTGCAAGCTCTGAAGCTGTCGAAGCGTGCGAGGAGGGGGGAGTTCTAAGATGGCTTTGACCTTCAGGGGGTCGACAGTGATCCCATCTTGGGAAACAATGAAACCCAACAACCGGCCCGCTGGGACGCAAAAGACACACTTGTGTGGGTTCAAGCGGATTTTATATTTGCGACAACGCAGGAAAACTTGCCGGAGGTCGTTAAGGTGGTCTGATCGTTTTCGGGAACGCGCTGTGAGGTCGTCAAGATAGACTCGCAGGATATGGACTAAGTCGTGAAAGCAATAGGTCATGGCTCGCTGGAAAGTGGCACCAGCATTTTTAAGGCCAAATGGCATGACGCGATAGGCAAAGGTGCCCCATGGGGTGGTAAAGGCAGTCTTGTACTGATCCTCCTTGCGGATGTGGATCTGGTTATATCCGGAAAAACCGTCCATGAAGGATAGGACCTCATGGCCCGCACACTCATCAATGAGTTGGTCAATGAATGGCGTGGGGAAATTGTCTTTTGGACAAGCGTGGTTTAGATCGCGGAAATCGGTGCATACTCTAAGGGTGCCTTGTTTTTTGTTGACAGGAACGGGGTTCGACACCCATGTGGTGTACGGAATAGGGTAGATGAAACCTGCTTTTCGAAGTTTTTCGACTTCAGCCTTAACAGCGGGGAGCTTGGCAGGGTGAATAGGTCGCTGTTTCTGACGAACAGGGGGTACTTCGGGCCATGTATCGATGTGGTGTTCAATAATGGCGGGGTCGAGACCAGGCATCTCGGTATAGGACCAGGCGAAGACATCGCGGAACTCCTGAAAGAGCTTTCTGTACGCCTGAGTTTCTGCTTGAGTGCAAGATGCGCCCAGCGAGATGAGCTCAGGTTTCCCTGGTGTTGTGGAAATGTCTATCTGGATAGTGGGGGAAATGTTGGACATGTTCCCTTCTTCAAAGGCATCTGGTGCTGGGATGGGGTCCTTTAACCAATCGACCTTAGCGGGTATGAAGTCTTTCGACTCGACTGATAGCTGGTCGGATGCAGTGGAGGTAGATGTCTCCGGTAGGAAGTACGAGCGATGATGCATATCATCCCAAGGGTAGTCGGGTGCAGTGAGTGTCTCCAAAATCTGCTCGTCAGTACTGAAGTAATCAGACCATAAATCGAGGGGTTCTGGTTTGAAGGTTGTCGAAATCATATATATCGTATTGACTTCTTCTGACGAGGATGATGGTGGAGGGTGAATCTCCTCGATAAGGGGAGGAGATATCTCTAAGTCGGCATTGTTTAACTCGTACAATGTTGCTCTATAGTCAGGTAGATCAGGGCAATGGTGAGAGTAGTGGCCGTAAACGCTGCATATAGCACAAGGATGGTTCGTGCGCAGTGATTTGTCGCGAGGCTGTAGAGGTGGCTCTAATCTGACTACTGGGATGCCGATGTCATCGTCTAACATATTCATATGCTCTTGGAGTGCCGGTAAATGTGGGCATTGGTGAGTTGGATGGCCAATTTCATCGCATAATGAACATTTGGGGGGAGCTCGAAACACCGGTGGGGGTTTGGCTGCCTTAGGAGGTGGTATAGCAGTGTAGGGTTGTGGACTTCTGCCCCCAGTGGGCTTAGCAAGGAGAGGGGGATCCTTTGACGTCGAAGCAATCGTGAGACCCGGAGGAGGTTTCATTGACGACGAAGGAATATTGAGGTTAGGAGGAGGTGTCGTTGCCGACGAAGGGATCGCGACGCCAGGAGGAGGTTGATTTGTGGTAACAATAGGTTGTACCGGTTGGAGGATGACGTCTGGTGTCGGTAGTCGAACGGGAGGCGGAATATACCACACGGGCAATCCCAATGTTAGCCCGGGTAGGCTAAGGGTAGCCATAACCGGGGCGCTTACTACACCCGAAGGAGGAAATAGGAAGGGGATGGTGTGGATGGGTGTGACACCAATGTGACTGGGGATCAATGGTGGTTGACCGCTGGATGTTTGCGTATTCTGCGAAACAGTACAGAGGTTTGCGACTTGGGTCTCCGGTGATGGTGGTGGGATGGCCTGGAATGTAGAGGTCATGGGTGTATCCGAATAAAGTCCGGGTGCCACAGAAGACACAAAAGAGGTAACTGCACTAGAAGCGGGTTGTTCAATCATGGGGAGAACATTCTCTGGTGCTGCAGGGGCGTTGGGGTCATAGTAGGTGAGTTGGTCAATTTTGACCACGCGGCCCTCGTGGGGGAACATCATGGTGCGGAAGACGGAGGAGGCGACCGCTTTCATGGCGTACATGTAACTGCGGCCAAGTAAAAGGTTATAGTCAAGCTGGGCGTTAATGACTTCTATGTCGATGAGTACAGTCTTCCCACCTAATTGGACGGGTACCTTGGGTAATAAACCTTGAGGTTGAGCTGACCGGCCGTCGTAGGCCCGCAATGCAGTGGTGGATTGCTGGAGAGCAGGGGATCCCAACTTTTGCCAGACAAAAGTGGACATGACACATGTGGAGGCACCTTCGTCGATGATACATCGATGGATGACAAGATTCCGAATAGAAACGGAAACTTGGACTGCTATGGTAGAAGGCAGTCGTGGTTCAGATTGGTCTAAATCAAAGGTCATCAAGTTCGAATCATTTGGGTCAATCGCCCCAATGGCGGAAAGTAAAGTCTTGCGCTGAGTAGGACAGGTTTTTAAGACTTCTAACGCAGACATGGCTGCGGGAGATTGAGCTAAGTCATCTACAATGTTGTAATTGGACGCAGCCCGTGCATTGGGGTTGTTGTTGATTCGGCGAAGGGGGAAGCGAGGTGCTTTAGAAGCGCCATCAAGTGGAACCTGAGGTATACGCAATGTATGATCAGTTGGATTAGCATTAGTATCCTTTTCGGCGGGGGGGGGCTTCAGAAGTCGGTCCGTATTGATTCCGACGGGTTTGGATATTGACGTCAGCGGTGGACATCATCAATAAGTGGTGGGTTCCTGAATCAAACATGGGTTGGTCCGGAGCCGTATAAGTTATTTGTTGTGGTTGCACGTTTCCCTGTTGGGGGGCTAACGGCTGAGTGTTTACCACTCCCTGTGTTGGAAAAGGGTTTTGGAGGACCAAAGGTTGTTGTGGGGGTGGTGGGGGGTTGGGTGGTGGCTGAGGAGCCGCCTGCCCTTGACGATGGGCGTCATTTGTCCATAGTTGTCGAGCTCGCTCCAGATGTGGGCAAGCGTGGGTATAGTGGCCATAGACACCGCAAATGGAACAAGGATGGTTTGTTCGTAAATTAGCATTTTTGGGTTGCTTAGGTGGCCGATCAGGATTCTGATGAGTGGGCGCCGCGTTATTGTTTTGCGGAGGATGGGTAGGTTGTGGAGCTTGGTTACGGTTTTGATTGTTTCCACGGTTTCGTCCTCTTCCACGGTTTGGTTGCCCACCCTGGTTGCGTTGGTTATTTTGGTATTGGGGCTGCTGTTGTTGTGCGTAGACATGTCCTTGAGCATTGGGGGGATTCTGAGGAGCCGCAGGTGCGGGAGCAGGTTGCGGTGGATAGTATGCAGGTGGAGCTGGAGGTGGTCCAGTTGCCTGTTGGGGTTGTTGGTACCCCTGAGCTAGTGGAGGTGTGAGGTTAGCCGGTGCAACCTGCTGTGGGTAATGCATGGGCTGTTGTGGAAACTGCATGGGGTTCTGTACCGTAGGTTGAGCATAGTATGTAGGAGGTACAGATGCTGATGGCGCTTGGCCATAACAATGTTGTGGACAAGAGGGTCCATGAACATGATGGGTCTGGTTTGTTGGAGCATAAGAAGTTGTCGCTCCGGAACTGGATGTAGCCCTAGAAAGGTCTGGGGCGGGCATGGTGCTCACCATACTGAAAGGTTTGGCTTGCGGTGTAATTTGGCCAATAATGCCATCAGCGGCATGTGATGCCCCCGGTGTGTCACCGCGTGCGGAGTCACCTCGTGGTGCGTCAGGTATGATGGTGTATAGGTAACCTGATTGGGCATAGATAAGATCAAACTGTTGGGCCTTAAGGATGGCCTCCTCCTCAGACTGGGGTCTTTCAGATGCTACATCCTTCGCAATGAGAGGAAGGAGGGATTTAAGGAACCAGTCTAAAAAGATTCGGTCGTCTAATTTGATCTTGCATAGGCTTCGGCGCCGCCGCCAATCATGAATATGGTCAGTGATATGCGTGGCCGTGTTTTGTCTGCAAGACAGTAGGATCTCGACGCCCGCATCATAGCGGACTGGTAGCTGAAAGAACTGCAGGAAGGTCGAGGCAAGGGAGGTAAATGTGGAATGCGTCCCATGGGGTTGCTCGATATACCATTTGGATGCAGAGCCAGTGAAGGTGCGCTGTAATAAACGGAGGCGGACAGAGTCGTCCACTATGGAGTTGGAGGAACACCATAAATGGAAGGACATGATGTGGTTCTGGGGGTCTTCTCCGGCCTTTCCCTCAAACTTAGGGATGTCAGAGGGAAGCTTAGTGGGCATATGGGGCCAAGCAGGATCATGCCTGATGGGGTCATTTGTGAGCCTAGCTAAATCTGGCAGGTTGAGACTTGCCATGTATGGTAGACTAGCGGATGTGGTGACCGGAACCGGGACCTGCCTAGCCATTGTGGTATGGTGTAGGGGTCCAGTAGCGCCTATAGGTATGCTAGGTATGGAGGGTATGTGCCCTCCAAAAGGTGTGGCATGATATGGGTTAGCACTCCCAAGTGCAACTTGGGTTACACTTGGGTTAGGAATCGCACTAGGGATTCCTGGTATAGCACTACCGAGTGCAACATGGGTTACACTTGGGTTAGGAATCCCACTAGGGATTCCGGGGATAGCACTCCCAAGTGCAACAGGAGTTACACTTGGGTTAGGAATCGCACTAGGGATTCCTGGGATAGGGTTTGTGGAAACCGAAGGGGGTATGACCCCCATGTTGGGCATGCCCATGACAGGTGAAGGTCCTGTGCTAGGCATTCCGGAATGTGGAGTGTTACCCATATTGGGCATACCCAAGGGGGTGGCTGTTGCCGTTGATGGTACTGCCGCAGAAAGGTCTGCGGATGTCTGACCTATGGTTAATGTATATAGTGGATCAACTGGTGTTCCAGACATAATTGTAGTTGGTGGTAACTCTGTGGGGTTTTCGGATTCTACCTCCAAATCAAAGGTGAAGTGGGGTATGTCAGAATCGGATGACCGTCTAAATGATCGACGATGTGTCGAATCAAGGGATAATGCTCTGCGTCCGTGACGTGGAGAGCCAAGTGGACTAAACTCTGGGAGTTCGCCCCGTAGACGACGAGAACGTCTAGAATTCTCAATGGTGAGAAAAAAAAAAAATTTATATAAAAAATTGTTCTAAGTATCAGGTGGTGATATATATGTAAAAGACTCAAAACCCTAATGCAACCAAGGGTGCAAAAAGGGGAGTGAAAAAAGAAGGCTCACAGGCCAAAAAATCAATCCTCAAAAATGCACTTATCCCAGCAGCTGTGCTACAATAAGTGGAGGAATGCAACAACCGGTCAGAATACCAACATGCAAGCGGCTCCTAGAAAAAATAGGTGTAACTAGACTCAATAGGTGGTAAAGATCATGCAAACACCTAATCTAAAAGTATTGTGACTCAAACAGACGATATCCCCTGCAAGGTGATGAAATCCAAGTCAGACAATATGAATGTAGAGACAACGGCTAGATATCCCCCTACCGGGAGGGACACCGGGTAATCAATCCTAAAAAGACAGGCTACTAGGATACTCCGTTCATGACGCGTCGAGAAAAGGTAAATCTGCCGTTTGGTCCTTTGATCGCAATATCCCAATACAGGGATATCCCGAGAACTGCGAATGGTAGCCCTTCGGTTACTGAATGGGTTTCGGTATCCCACTCAGGCTTCCGGAACCATCCTCGCGACTTCAACCCTCCTAAGGGAGAGGCCTTCCCACAAACCGGTTGTGACCGCGCCAAAAAGTACTAAGAGATTTTAGCTCCCTAATTGGACAACTTCTATGTCTCAGATGTATGAACTGAGGGGTGTTATTGGAACACCTATCCCCCCAATACTACCTAGCTACAAGAATTCTTTTCGTGTTCCCCAAGTGGGGTTAAGGGTGTGTTCAAATTAGGGTACTTTTTAAGTCTTTGTTCAATTAAGTGATCGTGTGAGTGCACGTGAGGTGTTGTAAACTGAACTTGAAAAAATTAAATGCTTTAAGGGAAATTTTCAAAAAATAAAGGACTTTTCGAAAATACAAAGCAAATATTTAAGACTTTTTTCACGAAAAGGAATTAATATGCTTTTTCAAAAAATAACTCAAAAAAATAAAGGATTTCTTGGATTTTATGAAAGCAAATAAAGAAATAAATGGATTTCTTTGTTTCAATAAAAATTGCTAAGGGCAATATTCTAAAGAAGTAAACAAGAAAATTTTTTGAATCTAGATAAAGAATGCAAAATGAGTCTTTCTTTCACTTTCTTGAAAATTTTTAACAAGATTTCTAGGTATGCACTTTTAAATAGTAAAATTTTTTTTTTTTTTTTTTAAATCTGTAAACTATGCAGAATTTAGTACTGTAAAAAATGTGCTATGGGCAGAAAGTACAGTAAAAAATATTTTTCAAAATCGGGATGGCCGAATGAAAAAATTCAGCCGCGCGGGTTTTGGACGAACAGCCGCGATGGGCCGCGCGGGTTTTGGCCGCACAGTCGCGATGGACCGCGCGGGTTTTGGCCGCACAGTCGCGATGGACCACGCGGGTTTTGGCCGCACAGTCGCGATGGACCGCGCGGGTTTTGGCCGCACAGTCGCGATGAGCCGCGCAGGTTTTGGCCGCACAGCCGCGATGAGCAGCGCGAAAAAATGCAGAAAAGTCGCGATGGACCGCGCGACTGTCTGTAAAAAATCCGCGATGGACCGCGCGGAAAAACGCAGAAAAGTCGCGATGGGCCGCGCGACTGTCTGGAAAAAAGCCGCGAGGCGGAAGCCGTGCACGGAAACCGAGAAACAAACCCGAAAATTGAAAATTTCGGGCTGTTTAAGGGGCCAAATCTCAGAACAGCAATGGATCTGCTGTCTAAGATGGTAGATCTATGGATCTAAAGACTAAAAACTCATAAAAACTAAGATTAAATGGCAAAGCTAGAGATCTAAAGTTCAAACCAAAGCGGAGTCGCCAAAAACTGTTGGCTCGGTTTTGCAACCAAGCTTAGTGCTATGGGCACCTACTAACTAGTAGTAGCAGTTTCAATAGAAATAAAAACAATAAACTAAATAAACAATACTTTTCATGGATCTAAGCAAGAATCTAAGCAAATAATTTAAATATTTCAAAAATCAAGAACAAGAAACATAAGAAATAATTTTTGTATTGAAAAGTGGGGGGCAAGCAAGTGCTTGCGATATTACCTCCAATGGTGAAGGTTGATGTTGAGCAACTCCCAAGATGAGTAGCTCCAAACTCCAATAGGTCTCTTTCTCCAAGGTTGCTCCAATGGCTAAAAGTGCTCAGGGGAGATTTCAGCAGCATAAGGATGAGATAATGGAAGGATGTGAAATGAGGAGCCCCTACCACCTTTTTATAGGTTTTGGTGGTGAGGAATACCATTTGTGGTTTTGTGGAAACCAATGGTATTGACCAACATAGTTTAGGTAATTTTCCCTCCTTTTTCCTTTTTTGAATAAAAATAATATTTTAATTCCCTTTTTAATATTTTTGGGAATTTGGACCCTTTTTGAGGGTTTTTTATGATTTTCTTGGAAAAATAATCTTTTTTAATGGAAAAAGGGGTGTACTAAGGTCTTTTGGTGACCTTTTGTTGGTTTCAGAGGCTCAGATGGTGGAAAAGTGGACAAATGGGTCATGTGAGTAAGGGAATGAGCTAGTGAGCACTTTTTAGGTGTTAACAGCAACCAAACCGCGGAAGAGGACGCAACCGTGGAAACAATCAAAACCGTAACCAAGCTCCACAACCTACCCATCCTCCGCAAAACAATAACGCGGCGCCTGCCCATCAGAATCCTGAGCGACCACCTAAGCAACCCAAAAATGCTAATTTACGAACAAACCATCCTTGTTCCATTTGCGGTGTCTATGGCCACTATACCCACGCTTGCCCACATTGGAGCGAGCTCGACAACTATGGACAAATGACGCCCATCGTCAAGGGCAGGCGGCTCCTCAGCCGCCACCCAACCCTCCACCGCCTCCACAACAACCTTTGGTACTACAAAACCCTTTTCCAACACAAGGAGTGGTGAACACTCAGCCGTTAGCCCCCCCACAGGGCAACGTGCAACCACAACAAATCACTTACGCCGCTCCTGATCAATCCATGTTTGATTCAGGCACTCACCATTTACTGATGATGTCCACAGCCGACGTCAATATCCAAACCCGACGGAACCAGTATGGTCCTACCTCCGAGGCTACCCCCGCCGATAAGGAGGCTAACGCTAATCCCTCCGATCAGACGTTACGGATACCACCTCTTCCACTCGATGGTGCCTCTAAAGCACCTCGTTTCCCTCTCCGTCGTATAAATAACAACCCCAATGCACGGGCTGCGTCAAATTACAACATTGTAGATGACTTAGCTCAATCTCCCACAGCCATGTCTGCGTTAGAAGTCTTAAAAAACTGTCCTACGCAGCGCAAGACTTTACTCTCCGCCATTGGGGCGATCGACCCAAATGATTCGAAATTGATGACCTTTGATTTGGACCAGTCCGAACCACGTCTGCCTTCCACCATAGCAGTCCAAGTTTCTGTTTCTATTCGGAATCTTGTCATCCATCGATGTATCATCGACGAGGGTGCTTCCACATGCGTCATGTCCACGTTTGTTTGGCAGAAGTTGGGATCCCCTACTCTCCAGCAATCCACCACTGCATTGCGGGCCTATGACGGCCGGTACCTCAAGGTCTACTACCCAAGGTCCCCGTCCAATTGGGTGGGAAAACTGTGCTCATCGACATAGAAGTCATTAACGCCCATCTCGATTATAACCTTTTACTTGGACGCAGTTACATGTACGCCATGAAAGCAGTCGCCTCCTCCGTTTTCCGCACCATGATGTTCCCCCACGAGGGACGCGTGGTCAAAATTGACCAACTCACCTACTATGATCCCAATGCCCCTGCAGCACCCGAAAATGTTCTTCCCATGATTGAACAACCAACTTCTAGTGCAACTACCTCCTTTGTCTCTTCTTTGGGACCCGGAATTTATTCGGATACACCAATGACCTCTTCATTCCAGGCCATTCCACCACCGTCACCAGAGACCCAAGTCGCAAACCTCTGTACTCTTTCACAGAATACGCAAACATCCGGTGGTCAACCACCATTGATCCCCAGTCACATTGGTGTTACACCTATCCACACCATCCCCTTCCTATTTCCTCCTTCGGGTGTAGTAAGCGCCCCGGTTATGGCTACCCTTAGTCTACCCGGGCTAACATTGGGATTACCTGTGTGGTATATTCCACCTCCCGTTCGACCGCCGACACCAAACGTCATCCTCCAACCGGTACAACCTATTGTTACCACAAATCAACCTCCTCCTGGTGTCGCAATCCCTTCGTCGTCAACGACACCTCCTCCTAGCCTCAATATCCCTTCATCGTCAACAAATCCTCCCCCTCCTATCAAGCCCGCTGGGGGCAGAGGTCCACAACCATACACTGCTATACCACCCCCCAAGGCAGTTAAACCCCCACCAGTGTTTCGAGCTCCCCCCAAGTGCTCATTATGCGATGAGATAGGCCACCCAACTCATCAATGCCCACACTTACCAGCACTCCAAGAGCATATGAATATGTTGGACGATGACATCGGCATCCCAGTAGTCAGATTAGAGCCACCTCTACAGCCTCGCGACAAATCACTGCGCACTAACCATCCTTGTGCTATATGCAGTGTTTACGGTCACTACTCTCACCATTGTCCAGATCTACCTGACTATAGAGCAGCGTTGTACGAGTTAAACAACGTCGACTTAGAGATATCTCCTCCCCTCATCGAGGAGATCCACCCCCCGCCATCATCCTCGTCGGAAGAAGTCAATACAATTTATATGATTTCAACAACTTTCAAACCAGAACCCCTTGATTTATGGTCTGACTACTTCAATACTGATGAGCAAATTTTGGAGACACTCACTGCACCCGACTACCCTTGGGATGATATGCATCATCGCTCGTACTTCCTCCCAGAAGCATCTATATCCACTGCATCCAACCAGCTATCGGTCGAATCGAAAGATTTCATACCCACTAAGGTCGATTGGTTAAAGGACCCCATCCCAGCACCGGATGCCTTTGAAGAAGGGAACATGTCAAACATTTCCCCCACTATACAGATAGACATTTCCACAACACCAGGGAAACCTGAGCTCATCTCGCTGGGCGCATCTTGCACTCAAGCAGAAACTCAGGCGTACAAAAAGCTCTTTCAAGAGTTCCGTGATGTCTTTGCCTGGTCCTATACCGAGATGCCTGGTCTCGACCCCGCCATTATTGAACACCACATTGATACATGGCCTGAGGTACCCCCTGTTCGTCAGAAACAGCGACCCATTCACCCTTCCAAGCTATCCGCTGTTAAAGCTGAGGTTGAGAAACTCCGCAAAGCAGGATTCATTTATCCTATTCCGTACACCACCTGGGTGTCGAACCCCGTCCCTGTCAACAAAAAGCAAGGCACCCTTAGAGTATGCACTGACTTCCACGATTTAAACCACGCTTGTCCAAAAGACTATTTCCCTACACCATTCATTGACCAACTCATCGATGAGTGTGCGGGCCATGAAGTCCTATCCTTCATGGACGGGTTTTCCGGATATAACCAGATCCACATCCGCAAGGAGGATCAGTACAAGACTGCATTCACCACCCCATGGGGTACCTTTGCCTATCGCGTCATGCCATTTGGCCTTAAAAATGCTGGTGCCACTTTCCAGCGAGCCATGACATATTGCTTTCATGACTTGGTCCATATCCTGCGAGTCTATCTTGACGACCTCACAGCTCGTTCCCGAAAACGATCAGACCACCTTAACGACCTCCGGCAAGTTTTCCTGCATTGTCGCAAATATAAAATCCGCTTGAACCCACACAAGTGTGTCTTCTGCGTCTCGGCGGGCCGGTTGTTGGGTTTCATTGTTTCCCAAGATGGAATCACTGTCGATCCCCTGAAAGTCAAAGCCATCTTAGAACTTCCCCCTCCTCGCACGCTTCGGCAGCTTCAGAGCTTGCAAGGGCGATCCAATTTTCTTAGGCGCTTTGTTCCTGATTACGCCACCAAAGTCCATGGATTCTTACGCTTACTTCGTACCCACATACCCTTTGTTTGGGATGAGCAAGCAGACACGGCATTCGAAGCCCTCAAGAAAGCTCTCACACAAGCCCCCTTGATATCCCCACCGGATTTCTCTCAAGACTTCACCCTTTATGTCTCGGCATCTGAACATGCTGTATCCGGAGTTTTGGTCCAAGAAGATGCCTCACACAAAGAGCATGTGATTTATTACGTCAGCCAGACCTTGTCTGGTCCACCTCTACGTTACCCATACGAGGAAAGATTAGCCCTAGCTGTAGTCTTTTCCGTACAAAAACTACGACACTACATTTTGCTTAGTCATACCACGGTCGTGGCCGACTCCAACCCCATGGTCTATCTCCTCACCCGACGGCTCCTACAAGGTCGTGTTGCTAAATGGGTCATTATCCTCCAGGAATATGACCTCACTTTCAGAACTCCCAAAAGCACCAAAGCCCTCGCGCTTGCTCACCTCATTACAGACCTCCCATCCTCTTCAACATCACCCGTTATCCAAACGGACCTGATTGACGAGCAGATCTTCATCATTTCGTCTGACGACCCTTGGTACGGAGACATTTTGACTTACCTTCGTACGCAAAAATTCCGACCACACATCGACCGTGATGGACGCCGTCGCATACGACACCACGCCCCCCGATACCTCCTGATTGGGGATGTACTTTACCGACGCGGCGTTGATACTATCTTACGCCGCTGCCTATCCCATAGTGAGGCAGAACAAGTCCTCAATGATTGTCATAGCGGTGCCTGTGGAGGCCATTTCTCTGGCATGGCCACTGCCCAGAAAATCATTTGGGCCGGTTATTTTTGGCCATCATTGTTCACTGATTGCATCACGGCAGTCAATCACTGCCAGAACTGCCAACTATTTGCCCCCAAAGCAAGAACCCCCCCCGGCCCCCCTTCATCCAGTCATCACTGTCGGACCATTCTGCAAATGGGCCATTGACTTCCTCGACTGCAACCCCCCGTCAGCCGGCGGCCACAAACACATTGTGGTGGCTATAGATTATTTCACCAAGTGGGCAGAAGCCATGCCGACCTATAATTGCAAAGCCGATACTGCAGCACGGTTTTTCTTCAACCATGTTATCGCTCGCTTCGGAATACCACAGCAACTAGTCTCAGACCACGGCTCTCACTTCGAAGATGCCGTCTGGAAAGAATTATCAACCATGTTGAAATTTGAACACCATTTCTCTTCCGCTTACTATCCCCAAGGAAACGGCCAAGTCGAAGCGATCAATAAAATCTTGAAGACCATTCTCCAACGTACTATAGACAAGCACAAATCCAATTGGCACCACATGCTTTTCTCGGCACTATGGGCCTACCGCACATCAACCAAAACCGCCACCGGTTTTACCCCTTTCCATTTAGTTCACGGTGTCGAATCTGTCCTCCCCATTGAGTGTCTGATCCCAGCCTTACATATCGCCGTTGAGCTCCTACCGGACACTTCCCCGATCGAGCAACGTTTACTTCTCCTAGAGCAGGCCGATGAAGATCGGCGCACAGCCATTCAAAACATGGAAGCCGCTAAACAACGATCGAAACTAAGTTACGACAAACGCGTCCACCCAAGAACCTTTTCGGAGGGAGACCTTGTCCTCGCTTATGATCAAGCTCATGACAAAACCGGAAAGGGAAAGTTCGTGTCCATGTGGCAAGGCCCCTACATTGTACACACCTGCCTTGGGCAGGGGGTGTTGGCCCGGTTTTGCAACCAGGCTTAGTGCTATGGGCACCTGCTAACTAGTAGCAGCAGTTTCAATAGAAATAAAAAACAATAAACTAATTAAACAATACTTTTCATGGGTCTAAGCAAGAATCTAAGCAAATAATGTAAACATTTCAAAATCAAGAACAAGAAACATAATGAATAATTTTTTGTATTGAAAAGTGGGGGGCAAGCAAGTGCTTGCGATATTACCTTCAATGGTGAAGGTTGATGTTGAGCAACTCCCAAGATGAGTAGCTCCAAACTCCAATAGGTCTCTTTCTCCAAGGTTGCTTCAATGGCTAAAAGTGCTCAGGGGAGATTTCAGCAGCATAAGGATGAGATAATGGAAGGATGTGAAATGAGGAGCCCCTACCACCTTTTTATAGGTTTTGGTGGTGGGAGATACCATTTGTGGTTTTGTGGAAACCAAATGGTATTGACCAACATGGTTTAGGTACTTTTCCCTCCTTTTTCCTTTTTTGAATAAAAATAATATTTTAATTCCCTTTTTAATATTTTTGGGAATTTGGACCCTTTTTGAGGGTTTTTTATGATTTTCTTGGAAAAATAATCTTTTTTAATGGAAAAAGGGGTGTACTAAGGTCTTTTGGTGACCTTTTGTTGGTTTCAGAGGCTCAGATGGTGGAAAAGTGGACAAATGGGTCATGTGAGTAAGGGAATGAGCTAGTGAGCACTTTTTAGGTGTTAACAGATTGCCCCCTGATGTGTGAGGGCAGGAGCTCATCGTATGGCCGATAGACATCATAGTTCTTTTATCCTTTTTTCTGGGGTTTAGGGGAGAGAAGAGACCGGTTGGAGACTGGAGCCACGGCCCTTGGAAGCTGCAAAAACAAAAAATATTACATGGCCTCAATATGAATGAGGTATAATCTCTGATAAAGGACGAGGCGGGCATTCCCATGCTCGTATCAAGACATATACAAAACAATTAGTCCCAAGAAGGGGGATCTAATACGTAAAGAAATATATTGGTACATCATAATGGTCCAGAGGGGACATGATTGTGGGATATACTCATGATCATGACTGATCTCAATAACTGATACACTGGAATAACTGTGGAACTGCTGAAATTGAAGGTGTCCAACATCTGCAGGGACTCAAAGACTATGAGTCATCTCTGAGAAATAATGTACCTGTATACTCAAGGGAGTATGAAACTGGGGTACATCTGAATACCGCGCCATACGCAACCCGGATATCTATAGAAAAAATGTAACTGGTTGTATCCATAGGTAGACTCTCAAATGTGGAGGAGTCAGGTGGTATCCGGGGTCGTCGACTAATAACTGAACGGACCAATACCCTGTGCGAGTCTCAACGATGCGATCAAGGTGTTGAAGTCGAGCATGTGAGAAACAACCATTAGGAGAGGCACTGAGGATTCCTCTCAAAATGATTCGTAGGCACTCATTATAGATGGTCATGAGTCCAAGACACAGGGACCTATAGGTCTATCCTCTGGAATCAATGTGGTTGTCGTCGACAGAGGGAGACCAGCAACTAACAAGGCAATGATGTTTCCTTGATAGGAGCACGAGGTGTATAACTGAAGTGATGTAGTACTGCTGGTAGGACTGACATACTTGTGGGGATGGGAAATAACTGGGTCAAAAAATGGGTAGACTCAAACTTCCTTTGTTCAGAGCATGATGACATGGGTGACCTAGCAGCGTAGGGAACTGACTCGTAGGTGTGGGGATCATCTTTTAGGGACTTGAAGGGTATGTACTGACTCTGGGGGGGGTGAAGCTGATGGTAGCTGTCGAGGGAGTTTCAGGGTGACATACTGCAGAATACTCTGAACAAAGGCGACCAAAATGGGGAAGCTGCTATGTGAGTAGATATGATGTGTTGTAGCGCCAAGAGGCACCATTGATTCCTTCTTCGTAGTTTGAATGAGCTCCAAGAAGGGATAAAAGTGTGCCCTGAAATGGTACGGTCCTGTGGATTCTGTGAGCCCAGGACGGTGCGTGCTCATGGTTGCTTTCATGTTTAGAGAGTCTGAAAACGGTAAGTGGACTCTATTGGTATTTCTTTTTCGTAAGTTTAGTCTCCCAGGCCCGAAAAAGTATAAAATGATGCGTATGGAGAACTCTTCTAGCCGATGTGACTAGAGTATACCTTTTTCGTAATTAGTCTACAAGGTCCGGAAAAGGGGTAAACTTATACCAGGTAGACGCCCTTTCAGATACGTTTATCGAGCATGAAAGGAAGCAAGATTGCTCGGCGATCTTTTCATTGTTTTAGGAGTCAGAAAAGAGCTTAACAGAAACTCCCTAAGTGCCTTTTTCGTAAAAGGGGTTGCTCGGCCCGAAAAAGGGATAAACTTATACCGAGCAAAATATGGATTGATGAGGGCGAGAAAAGGTTTCAAGCATCGTCATCTGTGCGGAAAAGTGGATCCGGTGACATAAGGATTGTCGAAAACGGAGAACGGCCGATGTGGCACGCAAACTGAGGTGACGAGGGGGTGTGGAAAAAATGCCCGAAAAATCTAAAGGTGAGAGCGAGAAATGGTCTGAAGCATCATCATGAGCACGAAAAACTGAATCCGGTGATATAAGACACATCGAAAACGGAGAACGGCCGATGTGGCACGCAAACCGAGGCGACGAGGGGGCGTGGAAAAAATGCCCGGAAAATCTAAAGGTGAGAGCGAGAAATGGTCTCAAGCATCATCACGAGCACGGAAAACTGAATCCGGCGATATAAGACACATCGAAAACGGAGAACGGCCGATGTGGCACGCAAACCGAGGCGACGAGGGGGCGTGGAAAAAATGCCCGAAAAATCTAAAGGTGAGAGCGAGAAATGATCTCAAGCATCATCACGAGCGCGGAAAACTGGATCCGGCTATATAAGGCACGTCTAAAACGGAGAACGGCCGATGTGGCACGCAAACCGAAGCGACGAGGGGGCGTGGAAAAAAGCCCCGAAAAATCTAAAGGTGAGAGCGAGAAATGATCTCAAGCATCATCACGAGCGCGGAAAACTGGATCCGGCTATATAAGGCACGTCTAAAACGGAGAACGGCCGATGTGGCACGCAAACCGAGGCCATGAGAGAGGCTAAAAAATGGTCAAAAAATGGACCCCGTGAAAACGGGAAACGGAAGGAACCTCTATGAAGTTCTCGCTGTGCTGATCCCAACGGTTTGAGAAATGGACTTCGTATGACACCGCAATGGTTGTTTGAAATTTGTGGAATTTCTATAAATAGGACGTGGGGCCCAATATGACTTGTCATTGTTACGTGCGAGGTTGATAGAGCTGTCAGAGCTTTTTCTTGATTTCCGGGAGATTTCACCGTTGGTTTTCGATTTAGCGAGTTGCAGGTAACTCTATTCGCCTTAACCTTGTCAATTATGTCTTTTTTGTTTGGCGGTGGGCCCCCGAAGGCCGCGAAACTCCACGTTGACTCTCCAACGTGGAACCGCGCGGGTTTCGGGGCTGAACCCGCGATGAACCGCGCGGGTTTCAGGCTCACAGTCGCGATGTTCATCGCGACTGTGAGGTCGGAACCCGCGATGTTCATCGCGTGTTCATGGGTGACAGTCGCGATGTTCATCGCGACTGTCTGGTCAAAACTCGCGATGTTCATCGCGGGTTTTTGCATGGATCTCGCGATGGTCATCGCGGCTTTTTGTGGAAAAGCCGCGATGGGAATCGCGGCTTTTTGTGTAAAAGCCGCGATGGGATTTTTCTAAAATTTTTATGCTGGGGCTAAAAATTTCCTGTGTTTTCTTGGCAGGATGTTGCGGAGAGCTCAGTCCGTGTGGCGGGAGAGAGAGATTGATGCCGAGATCATGTTGAGGATTGAGACTGATGGAGGGGTGAGACAGACCCTAGCCATGAGCGGACTCTTAAAGTTCGCTCAGATTCCTCCTATCCGTTCAGTGAGGAGACTCCTGAACAAGCTCGTGCTGTGGTGGGTGCCGGCAGAGGGTGCCTTCATTATCGGTGGTGAGAGGTTAGAGATTACTCTCACTGATGTATATTTTTTGACCGGTTTGCCTCGCTTGGGTGAGGTGGGTGATATTTCTCCGAGGTTGCCTCCGGGTGTGGATATGGAGGACCTCTTACAGACCTTCTGTGTGGATGACGCTGTTTTGGTAAACAACTCTATTAGTCTGAAGTTCCTACGTGAGTGGGATATGCGGGCTGTTGGTGCCTGTGTTCTGAGGATTTTGGGTGCTGCTGCACCATATCGTATGTCTAGGGGGCAGACGATGATGGTGGATTCCGTTCTACGGGGTACGTATTACGCCTGGGCGCAGATGTTCTTGGCCGGTGTCCGGAGAGATCTGGACAAGGCCGTGAGAGAGGGAGGCGAGTTTTGTTACGCCTCTTTTTTATGCTGTTTTTTCTTCGAGCAGGTGCCGACCTTGCGGCCACATGTACCCGTTCGTGCTGGTCTTCCGAGCGAGCCTCGTATGATGAGGTGGGGGCAGATGATGCCCCGTGCTGGCGGTGGTATCCGTGGCTACTTCACAGAGGACTTTTATCAGCAGTGGGAGCAGATGCCTCTGGTGATCGAGGACTATCCCTACGCCGGCATGGATTACAGAGGTGACGCAGAGATGCCACGTGCCCCAGGACAGGCCTGGAGCTTAGACGGTATGTTTTTGTGTTTTATGTGATGTTATATCATATGTTGTTTGGTTTTTCATGATGATATCTGTTGTATAGTATCTGATGGTTTTACTTACTTTGTGCAGATGTGGGTCCAGTACCACCACCGGACCATGTGGCTCGGCAGGGGCGAGCGATGGTGGTCGTTCGTCCCCCTGTACCTGTACGTCCTCCTCGTGGTGGAGGATATGCAGCCCGTGGGCGAGGGGTTGGCCCTCACGACGATGCTATAGATGGTGTCCGACGAACTTTAGCCCGGATCGTAGATGGGCTCCCCGAGGATGGCTGGAGGGACCTTGATCGGGACATTTTGCAGGGATGTCTAGGTGCGCCGCCTGAGTGGCAGTCACTTCTGTTGAGGGCAGCGGTGTTCGTTGCGAGACACGGGGGTGGTAGAGGAGATGCTCCGGCAGGGCCGGCTCAGGGGAGGATACGTCTGAGGGACGATCCAGCGGGGCCAGCAGAGCGGCGAGTCCGGGGTCGTCCTGACCCGGCTGGGCCGGCGGAGGTGGAGTCGGAGGAGGAGCCGGAGGAGGAGCCCGAGGATCCTCAGGATCCAGATGAGTAGACGACATTGTACTTGCCCCCAAATGCTCATGAGCATATGGGGAAGCATTTTTTGTATGAGAGATGTATTTTTTGTATATTGAGTGCTGAGGGCACTTATGACATGTTGACTATTTGATTTATATATATATGTGGATATATATGTTAGATATATTGTCGTGTATGCACGTGGATGCAGTGTGTTTGTTGATTTATGTATGCCCGTGGAGGCACCTGTTATGCACATGGATGCATTATTTGGTTTGTTTGTTTTATGCCCGTGGAGGCACATGTTATGCACGTGGATGCAATATTGGTTTTTGTATATGCTCGTGGAGGCACATGTTTTGCACATGGATGCATTTTTTTTTTGTTTATGGATATGACATGACGTGATTGGTGTGCCAGTCGAGGACACTGTTGGCCATATTGTCTGCTACACTATTGAGGTGTCTTGGGACATGTGTGAATGTAATGGATTCAAACTGTCTAACCATTTGTTTAGTGCGCAGGAATTTTCTGAAAAGGCAGGGATCGCGTACCTGGTAATCATTGTTGAGCTGGGAAACTAGGAGCTGTGAGTCCAAGAAAACGTTGAGGTGACGTATGCTCATCTGGAGAGCAGCGGCCAGGAGACCGGTCACGGCATCGTATTCAGCTTGATTATTGGTGGCGGCACCTAAACATACTCCATCAATGTGAATTAACTCATGTGAAGGGGAGTAAATTACCCAAGCTGCGGAAGCGAGATTGGGAGACCAACGGCTTGCACCATCAGCGAAACCGATATGGCAGAGTGGAAGAGGCTCCATCTGTGGTCATGCAGAGAAAAACAAATATTTAGGTTTTTGAAATTTTTTGTGAAATGAAAAATGTATGCCTATACTAAAATGGACGATGGTGTCCATCAGATTTTCTATGGGTAAAATCGTTTAAGGTACAACCCGTTGCGTGGGTTGCGTAGGGTGTTGCCTTCTGAATCGGTCAGAATGTATGCCCCCTGCCCGAGGCAGGTGTGTATGATGTAGGGGCCTTGCCACATGGACACGAATTTTCCCTTTCCGGTTTTATCATGAGCTTGATCGTAAGCAAGGACAAGGTCTCCCTCAGAAAAGGTTCTTGGGTGGACGCGTTTGTCATAACTTAGTTTCGATCGTTGTTTAGCTGCTTCCATGTTTTGAATGGCTGTGCGCCGATCTTCATCGGCCTGCTCTAGGAGTAGTAAACGTTGCTCGATCGGGGAAGTGTCCGGTAGAAGTTCAACGGCGATCTGTAAAGCTGGGATCTGGCACTCAATAGGGAGGACAGATTCAACACCGTGAACTAAATGAAAAGGGGTAAAACCGGTGGCGGTTTTGGTTGATGTGCGGTAGGCCCATAGTGCCGGGAAAAGCATGTGATGCCAATTGGACTTGTGCTTGTCGACAGTGCGTTGGAGAATGGTCTTCAAGATTTTATTGATCGCTTCGACTTGGCCGTTTCCTTGGGGATAGTAAGCGGAAGAGAAATGGTGTTCGAATTTCAACATGGTTGATAACTCCTTCCAGACGGCATCTTCGAAGTGAGAGCCGTGGTCAGAGACTATCTGCTGTGGTACTCCGAAACGAGCGATAACATGGTTGAAGAAAAACCGTGCCGCAGTGTCGGCTTTGCAATTATAGGTCGGCATGGCTTCTGCCCACTTGGTGAAATAATCTACAGCCACAATGATGTGTTTGTGACCGTCGGCTGACGGGGGGTTGCAGTCGAGGAAGTCTATGGCCCATTTGCAGAATGGTCCAACAGTGATGACTGGATGAAGGGGGGCAGGGGGGGGTTCTTGCTTTGGGGGCAAATAGCTGGCAGTTCTGGCAATGCTTGACTGCGGTGATGCAATCAGTGAACAATGATGGCCAAAAATAACCTGCCCGAATGATTTTCTGGGCGGTAGCCATACCGTAGAAATGGCCTCCACAGGCACCGCTATGACAATCATTAAGGACTTGTTCTGCCTCACTATGGGAAAGGCAGCGGCGTAAGATAGTATCAATGCCGCGTCGGTAAAGTACATCCCCAATCAGTAGGTATCGGGGAGCGTGGTGTCGTATGCGACGGCGGCCATCACGATCGATGTGTGGTCGGAATTTTTGCGTACGAAGGTAAGTTAATATGTCTCCATACCAAGGGTCGTCAGACGAAATAATGAAGATCTGCTCGTCGATCAGGTCCGTTTGGATCACGGGTGATGTTGAGGAGGATGGGAGGTCCGTGATGAGGTGAGCTAGCGCGAGGGCTTTGGTGCTTTTGGGAGTTTTGAAAGTGAGGTCATACTCCTGGAGGATAATGACCCATTTAGCGACACGACCTTGTAGGAGCCGACGGGTGAGGAGGTAGACCATGGGGTTGGAGTCGGCGACAACCGTGGTATGACTAAGCAAAATATAGTGTCGCAGTTTTTGTACAGAAAAGACTACAGCTAGGGCTAATCTTTCCCCGTATGGGTAGCGTAGAGGTGGGCCCGACAAGGTCTGGCTGACGTAATAAATCACATGCTCTTTGTGGGAGGCATCTTCCTGGACCAAAACTCCGGAGACGGCATGTTCAGACGCCGAGACGTAAAGGGTGAAGTTTTGAGAGAAATCCGGTGGGGATATCAAGGGGGCTCGTGTGAGAGCTTTCTTGAGGGCTTCGAATGCCGTGTCTGCTTGCTCATCCCAAACAAAGGGTATGTGGGTACGAAGTAAGCGTAAGAATCCATGGACTTTGGTGGCGTAATCAGGAACAAAGCGCCTAAGAAAATTGGACCGCCCTTGCAAGCTCTGAAGCTGCCGAAGCGTGCGAGGGGGGGGAAGTTCTAAGATGGCTTTGACTTTCAGGGGATCGACAGTGATTCCGTCTTGGGAAACAATGAAACCTAACAACCGGCCCGCCGGGACGCAAAAGACACACTTGTGTGGGTTCAAGCGGATTTTATATTTGCGACAACGCAGGAAAACTTGCCGGAGGTCGTTAAGGTGGTATGATCGTTCTCGGGAACGAGCTGTGAGGTCGTCGAGATAGACTCGCAAGATATGGACCAAGTCGTGAAAGCAATAGGTCATGGCTCGCTGGAAAGTGGCACCAGCATTTTTAAGGCCAAATGGCATGACGCGATAGGCAAAGGTGCCCCATGGGGTGGTAAAGGCAGTCTTGTACTGATCCTCCTTGCGGATGTGAATCTGGTTATATCCGGAAAACCCGTCCATGAAGGATAGGACCTCATGGCCCGCACACTCATCAATGAGTTGGTTAATGAATGGCGTGGGGAAATTGTCTTTTGGACAAGCGTGGTTTAGATAGCGGAAGTCAGTGCATACTCTAAGGGTGCCTTGCTTTTTGTTGACAGGAACGGGGTTCGACACCCAGGTGGTGTACGGAATAGGGTAGATGAACCCTGCTTTTCTAAGTTTCTCGACTTCAGCCTTAACAGCGGGGAGCTTGGCAGGGTGAATAGGTCGCTGTTTCTGACGAACAGGGGGTACTTCCGGCCATGTATCGATGTGGTGTTCAATAATGGCGGGGTCGAGACCAGGCATCTCGGTGTAGGACCAGGCAAAGACATCACGGAACTCTTGAAAGAGTTTTTTGTACGCCTGAGTTTCTGCTTGAGTGCAAGATGCGCCCAGCGAGATGAGCTCAGGTTTCCCTGGTGTTGTGGAAATGTCTATCTGTATAGTGGGGGAAATGTTTGACATGTTCCCTTCTTCAAAGGCATCCGGTGCTGGGATGGGGTCCTTTAACCAATCGACTTTGGTGGGTATGAAGTCTTTCGACTCGATCGATAGCTGGTTGGATGCGGTGGAGGTAGATGCTTCCGGGAGGAAGTACGAGCGATGATGCATATCATCCCAAGGGTAGTCGGGTGCAGTGAGTGTCTCCAAAATTTGCTCGTTAGTATTGAAGTAGTCAGACCATAAATCAAGGGGTTCTGGTTTGAAGGTTGTTGAAATCATATATATCGTATTGACTTCTTCTGACGAGGATGATGGTGGGGGGTGGATCTCCTCGATGAGGGGAGGAGATATTTCTAAGTCGGCATTGTTTAACTCGTACAACGCTGCTCTATAGTCAGGTAGATCAGGGCAATGGTGAGAGTAGTGGCCGTAAACACTGCATATAGCACAAGGATGGTTCGTGCGCAGTGATTTGTCGCGAGGCTGTAGAGGTGGCTCTAATCTGAC
This sequence comes from Larix kaempferi, assembly GCA_027924585.1. Lineage (NCBI taxonomy): Eukaryota > Viridiplantae > Streptophyta > Pinopsida > Pinales > Pinaceae > Larix > Larix kaempferi. Next base: position 5,722,315 of record BSBM01000550.1, read on the forward strand.
TACTGGGATGCCGATGTCATCGTCCAACATATTCATATGCTCTTGGAGTGCCGGTAAGTGTGGGCATTGATGAGTTGGATGGCCAATTTCATCGCATAATGAACATTTAGGGGGAGCTCGAAACACCGGTGGGGGTTTGACTGCCTTAGGAGGTGGTATAGCAGTGTATGGTTGTGGACCTCTGCCCCCAGTGGGCTTAGAAAGAAGAGGGGGATCCTTTGACGTCGAAGCAATCGTGAGACCAGGAGGAGGTTTCATTGACGACGAAGGGATTGCGACACCAGGAGGAGGCTGATTTGTGGTAACAATAGGTTGTACCGGTTGGAGGATGACGTCTGGTGTCGGTGGTCGAACGGGAGGCGGAATATACCACACGGGTAATCCCAATGTTAGCCCGGGTAGGCTAAGGGTAGCCATAACCGGGGCGCTTACTACACCCGAAGGAGGAAATAGGAAGGGGATGGTGTGGATGGGTGTAACACCAATGTGACTGGGGATCAATGGTGGTTGACCACCGGACGTTTGCGTATTCTGCGAAAGAGTATAGAGGTTTGCGACTTGGGTCTCCGGTGACGGTGGTGGAATGGCCTGGAATGTAGAGGTCATTGGTGTATCCGAATAAAGTCTGGGTGCCACAGAAGACACAAAGGAGGTAACTGTACGAGAAGCGGGTTGTTCAATCATGGGAAGAACATTCTCTGGTGCTGCAGGGGCTTTGGGATCATAGTAGGTGAGTTGGTCAATTTTGACCACGCGTCCCTCGTGGGGGAACATCATGGTGCGGAAGACGGAGGAGGCGACCGCTTTCATGGCGTACATGTAACTGCGGCCAAGTAAAAGGTTATAGTCGAGCTGGGCGTTAATGACCTCTATGTCGATGAGCACAGTTTTCCCACCTAATTGGACGGGTACCTTGGGTAATAAACCTTGAGGTTGAGTTGACCGGCCGTCGTAGGCCCGCAATGCAGTGGTGGATTGCTGGAGAGCAGGGGATCCCAACTTCTGCCAAACAAAAGTGGACATGACGCATGTGGAGGCACCCTCGTCGATGATACATCGATGGATGACAAGATTCCGAATAGAAACGGAAACTTGGACTGCTATGGTAGAAGGCAGCCGTGGTTCAGATTGGTCTAAATCAAAAGTCATCAATTTCGAATCATTTGGGTCAATCGCCCCAATGGCGGAAAGTAAAGTCTTGCGCTGAGTAGGACAGGTTTTTAAGACTTCTAACGCAGACATGGCTGCGGGAGATTGAGCTGGGTCATCTACGATGTTGTAATTGGACGCAGCCCGTGCATTGGGGTTGTTGTTGATTCGGTGAAGGGGGAAGCGAGGTGCTTTCGAAGCGCCATCGAGTGGAACCTGAGGTATACGCAATGTTTGATCAGTGGGATTAGCATTAGTATCCTTTTCGGTGGGGGGAGTTTCAGCAGTCGGTCCGTATTGATTCCGACGGGTTTGGATATTGACGTCTGCGGTGGACATCATCAATAAGTGGTGGGTGCCTGAATCAAACATGGGTTGGTCAGGAGCTGTGTAAGTAATTTGTTGTGGTTGCACGTTTCCCTGTTGGGGGGCTAACGGCTGAGTGTTCACCACTCCTTGTGTTGGAAAAGGGTTTTGTAATACCAAAGGTTGTTGTGGAGGTGGTGGGGGGTTGGGTGGAGGCTGAGGAGCCGCCTGCCCTTGACGATGGGTGTCATTTGTCCATAGTTGTCGAGCTCGCTCCAGATGTGGGCAAGCGTGGGTATAGTGGCCATAGACACCGCAAATGGAACAAGGATGGTTTGTTCGTAAATTAGCATTTTTGGGTTGCTTAGGTGGCCGATCGGGATTCTGATGAGCGGGCGCCGCGTTATTTTCTTGCGGAGGATGGGTAGGTTGTGGAGCCTGGTTACGGTTTTGATTGTTTCCACGGTTGCGTCCTCTTCCGCGGTTTGGTTGCCCACCCTGGTTGCGTTGGTTATTTTGGTATTGGGGCTGATGTTGTTGTGCGTACACATGCCCTTGAGCATTGGGGGGATTCTGAGGAGCCGCAGGTGCGGGAGCAGGTTGCGGTGGATAGTACGCAGGTGGAGCTGGAGGTGGTCCAGTTGCCTGCTGGGGTTGTTGGTACCCCTGAGCTGGTGGAGTTGTGAGGTGAGCCGGTGCAATCGGTTGTGGGTAATGCATATGCTATTGTGGGAACTGCATGGGGGTCTGTACCGTAGGTTGAGCATAGTATGTAGGAGGTACATATGCTGATGGCGCTTGGCCATAACAATGTTGTGGACAAGAGGGTCCATGAATGTGATGGGTCTGGTTTGTTGGAGCATAAGAAGTTGTCGCTCCGGAACTGGATGTAGCCCTAGAGAGGTCTGGGGCGGGCATGGTGCTCACCATACTGAAAGGTTTTGCTTGCGGTGTAATTTGGCCAATAATGCCATCAGCGGCATGTGATGCCCCTGGTGTGTCACCGCATGCAGAGTCACCTCGTGGGGCGTCAGGTATGATCGTGTATAGGTAACCTGACTGGGCATAGATAAGATCAAACTGTTGGGCCTTGAGGATGGCCTCCTCCTCAGACTGGGGTCTTTCAGATGCTACATCCTTCGCAATGAGAGGAAGGAGGGATTTAAGGAACCAGTCTAGGAAGATTCGGTCGTCTAATTTGATCTTGCATAGGCTTCGGCGCCGGCGCCAATCATGAATATGGTCAGTGATATGCGTGGCTGTGTTCTGTCTGCAAGACAGTAGGATTTCGACGCCCGCATCATAGCGGACTGGTAGCTGAAAGAACTGCAGGAAGGTCGAGGCAAGGGAAGTAAATGTGGCATGCGTCCCATGGGGCTGCTCGATATACCATTTGGCTGTGAAGCCAGTGAAGGTGCGTTGTAAAAGCCGTAGGCGGATTGAGTCATCCACTATGGAGTTGGAGGAACACCATAAATGGAAGGACATGATGTGATTTTGGGGGTCTTCTCCTGCCTTTCCCTCAAACTTAGGGATGTCAGAGGGAAGCTTAGTGGGCATATGGGGCCAAGCAGGATCATGTCTGATGGGGTCATTTGTGAGCCTAGCTAAATCTGGCAGGTTGAGACTTGCCATGTATGGTAGACTAGCGGATGTGGTGACCGGAACCGGGACCTGCCTAGCCATTGTGGTATGGTGTAGGGGTCCAGTAGCGCCTATAGGTATGCTAGGTATGGAGGGTATGTGCCCTCCAAAAGGTGTGGGATGATATGGGTTAGCGCTCCCAAGTGCAACTTGTGTTACACTTGGGTTAGGAATCGCACCAGGGATTCCTGGTATAGCACTGCCAAGTGCAACATGAGTTACACTTGGGTTAGGAATCGCACTGGGGATTCCTGGGATAGGGTTTGTGGAAACCGAAGGGGGTATGACCCCCATGTTGGGCATGCCCATGATAGGTGGTGGTCCTGTGCTAGGCATTCCTGAATGTGGAGTGTTACCCATATTGGGCATACCCAAGGGGGTGGTTGTTGCCGTGGATGGTACTGCCGCAGAAGGGTCTGCGGATGTCTGACCTATGGTTAATGTAAATTGTGGATCAACTGGTGTTTCAGACATATTTGTGGTTGGTGGTAACTCGGTGCGGTTTTCGGATTCTACCTCCAAATCAAAGGTGAAGTGGGGTATGTCAGAATCGGATGACCGTCTAATTGATTGACGATGTGTCGAATCAAGGGACAATGCTCTGCGTCCGTGACGTGGAGAGCCAAGTGGACTAAACTCTGGGAGTTCGCCCTGTAGACGACGAGAACGTCTAGAATTCTCAATGGTGAGAATATGTTTTTTATGTAAAAAATGTGTTTTAAGTATCAGGTGGTGATATATATGTAAAAGACTCAAAACCCTAATGCAACCAAGGGTGCAAGAAGGGGAGTGAAAAAAGAAGGCTCACAGGCCAAAAAATCAATCCTCAAAAAATGCACTTATTCTAGCAGCTGTGCTACAATAAGTGGAGGAATGCAACAACTGGTCAGAATACCAATATGCAAGCGGCTCCTAGAAAAAATAGGTGTAACTAGACTCAAAAGGTGGTAAAGATCATGCAAACACCTAATCTAAAAGTATTGTGACTCAAACAGACGATATCCTCTGCAAGGTGATGAAATCCAAGTCAGACAATATGAATGTTGAGACAACGGCTAGATATCCCCCTACCGGGAGGGACACCGGGTAATCAATCCTAAAAAGACAGGCTACTAGGATACTCCGTTCATGACGCGTCGAGAAAAGGTAAATCTGCCGTTTGGTCCTTTGATCGCAATATCCCAATACAGGGATATCCCGAGAACTGCGAATGGTAGCCCTTCGGTTACTGAATGGGTTTCGGTATCCCACTCAGGCTTCCGGAACCATCCTCGCGACTTCAACCCTCCTAAGGGAGAGGCCTTCCCACAAACCGGTTGTGACCGCGCCAAAAAGTACTAAGAGATTTTAGCTCCCTAATTGGACAACTTCTATGTCTCAGATGTATGAACTGAGGGGTGTTATTGGAACACCTATCCCCCCAATACTACCTAGCTACAAGAATTCTTTTAGTGTTCCCCAAGTGGGGTTAAAAGTGTGTTCAAATTAAGGTACGTTTTAAGGCTTAGTTCAATTAAGTGATCGTGTGAGTGCACGTGAGGTGTTGTAAACTGAACTTTGAAAAAATTAAATGCTTTAAGGGAAATTTTCAAAAAATAAAGGATTTTTCGAAAATAAAAAGCAAATATTTAAGACTTTTTTCACTAAAAGGAATTAATATGCTTTTCAAAAAATAACTCAAAAAATAAAGGATTTCTTGGATTTATGAAAGCAAATAATAAACTCCCTTTTAAAAGAAATAAATGGATTTCTTCGTTTCAAGAAAAATTGCTAAGGGCAAGATTTCAAAGAAGTAAAGAAGAAAAAATTTGAATCTAGATGAAAATGCAAAATGAGTCTTTCTTTCACTTTCTTGAAAATTTTGAAAAAGATTTCTAAATATGCACTTTGAAATAGTAAAAAAAATTTCAAAGCTGTAAAATATGCAGAATGCAAATACTGTAAAAAATGTGCTATGGGCAGAAAGTACAGTAAAAAATATTTTTCAAAATCGGGATGGCCGAATGAAAAAATTCAGCCGCGCGGGTTTTGGACGAACAGCCGCGATGGGCCGCGCGGGTTTTGGCCGCACAGTCGCGATGGACCGCGCAGGTTTTGGACGCACAGTCGCGATGGACCGCGCGGGTTTTGGGCGCACAGTCGCGATGGGCCGCGCGGGTTTTGGGCGCACAGTCGCGATGGACAACGCGGAAATAGGCCGCGAAGCCGCGGTGTCCAGCGCGGAAAAACACAGAAAAGTCGCGATGGACCGCGCGACTGTCTGGAAAAAGGCCGCGATGAACCACGCGGAAAAACACAGAAAAGTCGCGATGGACCGCGCGACTGTCTGGCAAAAAGCCGCGAGGCGGAAGCCGTGCACGGAAACCGAGAAACGAACCCGAAAATTGAAAATTTCGGGCTGTTTACGGGGCCAAATCTCAGAACAGCAATGGATCTGCTGTCTAAGATGGCAGATCTATGGATCTAAAGGTTAAAAACTCAAAATAAACTAAGATTTAAAGGCAAAATTAGAGATCTAAAGTTCAAACCAAAGCGGAGTCGCCAAAAACTGTTGGCCCGGTTTTGCAACCAGGCTTAGTGCTATGGGCACCTGCTAACTAGTAGCAGCAGTTTCAATAGAAATAAAAAACAATAAACTAATTAAACAATACTTTTCATGGATCTAAGCAAGAATCTAAGCAAGAATCTAAGCAAATAATGTAAACATTTCAAAATCAAGAACAAGAAACATAATGAATAATTTTTTGTATTGAAAAGTGGGGGGCAAGCAAGTGCTTGCGATATTACCTTCAATGGTGAAGGTTGATGTTGAGCAACTCCCAAGATGAGTAGCTCCAAACTCCAATAGGTCTCTTTCTCCAAGGTTGCTTCAATGGCTAAAAGTGCTCAGGGGAGATTTCAGCAGCATAAGGATGAGATAATGGAAGGATGTGAAATGAGGAGCCCCTACCACCTTTTTATAGGTTTTGGTGGTGGGAGATACCATTTGTGGTTTTGTGGAAACCAAATGGTATTGACCAACATGGTTTAGGTACTTTTCCCTCCTTTTTCCTTTTTTGAATAAAAATAATATTTTAATTCCCTTTTTAATATTTTTGGGAATTTGGACCCTTTTTGAGGGTTTTTTATGATTTTCTTGGAAAAATAATCTTTTTTAATGGAAAAAGGGGTGTACTAAGGTCTTTTGGTGACCTTTTGTTGGTTTCAGAGGCTCAGATGGTGGAAAAGTGGACAAATGGGTCATGTGAGTAAGGGAATGAGCTAGTGAGCACTTTTTAGGTGTTAACAGGGGGCATACATTCTGACCGATTCAGAAGGCAATACCCTACGCAACCCACGCAACGGGTTATACCTTAAACGATTTTTCCCATAGAAAATCTGATGGACACCATCGTCCATTTTAGTATAGGCATACATTTTTTGTTCACAAAAAATTTCAAAAAAACCTAAATATTTGTTTTTCTCTGCATGACCACAGATGGAACCTCTTCCACTCTGCCATGTCGGTTTCGCTGATGGTGCAAGCCGTTGGTCTCCCAATCTCGCCTCTGCAGCTTGGGTAATATACTCCCCTTCACATGAGTTAATTCACATTGACGGAGTATGTTTAGGTGCCGCTACCAATAATCAAGCTGAATACGATGCCGTGACCGGTCTCCTAGCCGCTGCTCTCCAGATGAGCATACATCACCTCAACGTTTTCTTGGACTCACAGCTCCTAGTTTCCCAGCTCAAAAATGATTACCAGGTACGCGATCCCTGTCTCTTCAGAAAGTTCCTCTGCACTAAACAAATGGTTAGACAGTTTGAATCCATTACATTCACACATGTCCCAAGACACCTCAATAGTGTAGCAGATAATATGGCAAACAGTGTCCTCGACTGGCACACCAATCACATCATGTCATATCCATAAACAAAAAATGCATCCATGTGCAAGACATGTGCCTCCACGGGCATATACAAAAAACAAATGTGCATCCACGTGCATACACGACAATATATCCAAAATATATATCCACATATATATATAAATCAAATGGTGAACATGTCATAAGTGCCCTCAGCACCCGATATACAAAAAATACATCTGTCGTACAAAAATGCTCCCCCATATGCTCATCAGCATTTGGGGGCAGATACAATATGTCTACTCATCTGGATCCCTAAGATCCTCCGGCTCCTCCTCCGGCTCCTCCTCCGACTCCACCTCCGCCGGCCCCGCCGGGTCATGACGACCCCGAACTCGCCGCTCTGCTGGCCCCGCTGGATCGTCCCTCAGACGTATCCTCCCCTGAGCCGGCCCTGCCGGAGCATCTCGTCCACCGCCCCCATGCCTCGCCACGAAAACGGCTGCCCTCAACAGGAGCGACTGCCACTCAGGCGGCGCACCAAGACATCCCTGCAAAATGTCTCGATCAAGGTCCCTCCAGCCATCCTCGGGGAGCCCAGCTACGATCCGGGCTAAGGTCCGTCGGACACCATCTATGGCGTCGTCCTGAGGGCCAACCCCTCGCCCACGGGCCGCATATCCTCCACCACGCGGAGGAGGTACAGGTACAGGGGGACGAGCGACCACCATCGCCCGCCCCTGCCGAGCCACATAGTCAGGTGGTGGCACTGGACCCACATCTGCACAAAGCAAGTAAACCATTAGATACTATATAACAAAATCATCATGATAAATCAAACTACACATGATATAATATCGAATAAAACAAAAAAACATACCGTCTAAGCTCCAGGCCTGTCCTGGGGCATGAGGCATCTCTGGGTCACCCCAGTAGTCCATGCCGGCGTAGGGATAGTCCTCGATCACTAGAGGCATCTGCTCCCACTGCTGATAGAAATCCTCTGTAAAGTAGCCGCGGATACCACCGCCAGCACGGGGCATCATCTGCCCCCACCTCATCATACGAGGCTCGCTCGGAAGCCCAGCACGAATGGGTACCCGTGGCCGCAAGGTCGGCACCCGCTCAAAGAAAAAACAGCATAAAAACGAGGCGTAACAAAACTCGCCTCCCTCTCTAATGGCCTTGTCCAGATCTCTCCGGACACCGGCCAGGAACATCTGCACCCAGGCATAGTAAGTACCCTGTAGAACGGAATCCACCATCATCGTCTGCCCCCCAGACATACGATGTGGTGCAGCAGCACCCAGTATCCTCAGAACGCAAGCACCAATAGCTCGCATATCCCACTCACGTAGGAATCTAAGAGTAATAGAGCTGTTTACCAAAACAGCATCATCCACACAGAAAGTATGTAAGAGGTCCTCCATATCTACACCCGGAGGCAACCTCGGCGAGATATCACCCACCTCACCCAAGCGAGGCAACCCAGTCAAAAAATATACATCAGTGAGAGTGATCTCTAATCTCTCACCACCAATAATGAAGGCACCCTCTGCCGGCACCCACCACTGCACGAGCTTGTTCAGGAGTCGCCTCACTGAACGTATAGGAGGAATCTGAGCGAACTTCAAGAGTCCGCTCATGGCCAGGGTCTGTCTCACCCCTCCATCAGTCTCAATCCTCAGCATAAGATCACCGTCGATCTCCCTCTCCCGCCACACAGACTGAGCTCTCCGCAACATCCTACCAGGAGAACAGAAAAAAAAAAAATTTAGCCCCAGCACAAAAATTTTAGAAAAATCCCATCGCGGCTTTTACACAAAAAGCCGCGATGCCCATCGCGGCTTTCCCGCAAAAAGCCGCGATGGCCATCGCGGGATCCATAAAAAAACGCGCGATGAACATCGCGGGTTTTGGCCGGACAGTCGCGATGAACATCGCGACTATCCACCATGAACTCGCGATGAACATCGCGGGTTCCTACTTCACAGTCGCGATGAACATCGCGACTGTGAGCCTAGAACCCGCGCGGTTCCACGTTGGAGAGTCAACGTGGAGTTTCGCGGCCTTCGGGGGCCCGCCGCCAAACAAAAAAGACATAATTGACAAGGTTAAGGCGAATAGAGTTACCTGCAACTCGCTAAATAAAAAACCAACGGTGAAATCTCCCGGAAATTGAGAAATAGCTCTGACAGCTCTATCAAACTCACACGTAACAATGAAATGTCATTTTGGGCCCCACGCCCTATTTATAGAAATTCCACAAATTTCAAACAACCATTACGATAGCATACGAAGTCCATTTCTCAAACCGTTGGTACCGTTGGGATCAGCACAGCGAGAACTTCATACAGGTTCTTTCCGTTTCCCGTTTTCACGAAGTCCATTTTTTCACCATTTTTTGGCCTCTCTCGTGGCCTCGGTTTGCGTGCCACATCGGCCGTTCTCCGTTTTCGATGTGTCTTATATCGCCGGATTCATTTTTTCGCGCTCGTGATGATGCTTGAGATCATTTCTTGCTCTCACCTTTAGATTTTTCGGGCATTTTTTCCATCGCCCCCCTCGTCGCCTCGGTTTGCGCGCCACATCGGCCGTTCTCCGTTTTAGACGTGCCTTATATGGCCGGATTCAGTTTTCCGCGCTCGTGACGACGCTCGAGATCATTTCTCGCTCTCACCTCCATATTTTTCGAGCATTTTTTCCTTGTGACCCCCTCGTCACCTCGGTTTGCGCGCCACATCAGCCGTTCTCCGTTTTCAACAATCCTTAGGTCACTGGATCCAGTTTTCCGCACTGATGATGATGCTTGAGACCTTTTCTCGCCCTCATCAATCCTTTTTTGTTCGGTATAATTTTATCCCTTTTTCGGGCCGAGCAATCCCTTTTACGAAAAAGGCACTTAGGGAGTTTCTGTTAAGCTCTTTTCTGACTCCTAAAACAATGAAAAGATCGCCGAGCAATCTTGCTTCCTTTCATGCTCGCTAAAACGTATCTGAAAGGGTGTCTACCTGGTATAAGTTTACCCCTTTTCCGGACCTTTTTAGACTAATTACGAAAAAGGTATACTCTAGTCACATCGGCTAGAAGAGTTCTCCATCCGCATCATTTTATCCTTTTTCGGGCCTTGGAGACTAAACTTACGAAAAAGAAACACCAACAGAGTCCACTTGCCATTTTCAGACTCTCTAAACATGAAAGCAACCATGAGCATGAACCGTCCTGGGCTCGCGAAATCCACAGGACCGTACCATTTTAGAGCAAACTTTTATCCCTTCTTGGAGCTCATTAAAACCACGAAGAAAAAATCAATGGTGCCTCTTGGCGCCACGACAGATCACATCTACTCATATGGCAGCTTCCCCATTTTGGTCGCCTTTGTTCAGAGTATTCTGCAGTATGTCACCTGGATAATCCCTCGACAGCACCTATCAGCTCGTCCCCCCCCCCCAGAGTCAATATATACCATTCAGTCAAAGCAATGATCCCCACACCTACAAGTCAGTTCCCTACGCTGCCAGGTTAACCATGTCATCATGCTCTGAACAAAGGAGGTTTGAGTCTACCCATTTTTTGACCCAGTTATTTCCCTTCCCCAAAAGTATGTCAGTCCTACCATCAGTACTACATCACTTCAGTTCTACACCTCGTGCTCCTATCAAGGAAACATCATTGCCTTGTTAGTTGCTGGTCTCCCTCTGTCGACGACAACCACATTGATTCCAGAGGATAGACCTAGAGGTCCCTGTGTCTTGGACTCATTACCATTTATGATGAGTTCCTACGAATCATTTTGAGAGGAATCCTCAGTGCCTCTCCGAATGGTTGTTTCTCACATGCTCGACTTCAACACCTTGATCGCATCGTTGAGACTCGCACAGGGTATTGGTCCGTTCAGTTATTAGTCGAAGACCCCGGATACCACCTGACTCCTCCACATTTGAGAGTCTACCTATGGATACAACCAGTTACATTTTTTCTATAGATATCCGGGTTGCATATGGCGACAATATCCCAGATGGCTCACAGTCATTGAGCCCATACAGATGTTGGACACCTTCAGTTTCAGCAGGTCCAACAGTTATTCCAGTGTATCAGTTATTGAGATCAGCCATGATCATGAGTATATCCCACAATAATGTCCCCTCTGGACCATTATGATGTACCAGTATATTTCTTTACGTATTAGATCCCCCTTCTTGGGACTAATTGTTTTGTATATGTCTTGATACGAGCATGGGAATGCCCGCCTCGTCCTTTATCAGAGATTATACCTCATTTATATTGAGGCCATGTAATATTTTTTGTTTTTGCAGCTTCCAAGGGCCGTGGCTCCAGTCTCCAACCGGTCTCTTCTCTCCCCTAAACCTCAGAAAATGGACAAAAGAACTATGATGTCTATCGGCCATACGATGAGCTCCTGCCCTCACACATCAGGGGGCAATCTGTTAACACCTAAAAAGTGCTCACTAGCTCATTCCCTTACTCACATGACCCATTTGTCCACTTTTCCACCATCTGAGCCTCTGAAATCAACAAAAGGTCACCAAAAGACCTTAGTACACCCCTTTTTCCATTAAAAAAGATTATTTTTCCAAAAAAATCATAAAAAACCCTCAAAAAGGGTCCAAATTCCCAAAAATATTAAAAAGGGAATTAAAATATTATTTTTATTCAAAAAAGGAAAAAGGAGGGAAAAGTACCTAAACCATGTTGGTCAATACCATTTGGTTTCCACAAAACCACGAATGGTATTTCCCACCACCAAAACCTATAAAAAGGTGGTAGGGGCTCCTCATTTCACATCCATCCATTATCTCATCCTTATGCTGCTGAAATCTCCCCTGAGCATTTTAGCCATTGCAAACCACATTGGAGAAGAGACCATTGGAGATTGGAAGTTGCTCATCCTTGGAGCTATTCAACCTCACCATTAGAGGTATTGATTCCGCAAGCACTTGCTTGCCCCATACTTTCAATACAAATTCTTTATTTTATATGTTCTTGATCTTGATCTTAAATTATTTTTGTTATTTGCTTAATATCTTTGCTTAGATCCATGAATAGTCTTGTTTAATTAGTTTATTGTTATTTATTTCCATTGAAACTGCTGCTACTAGTTAGCAGGTTCCCATAGCACTAAGCCTGGTTGCAAAACCGGGCCAACAACAGGCCATACTCCTTTCAAGTTAGTATATGGACAATAAGTAGTGATGCCGATGGAGTATATTGTCTCGAGTCTGTGCATCGCAGTAGCGACATGAATGAGTGACAACAGAGCCATTGAATAAAGGTCGGCGCGGCTGTTACATCTTGATGAGGATTTCTTCATTGCAGGATTTGATCACTAGGTAGAAAAGGATCGACAGAAGGCCTGGCACGATCACCACGTAAAGGTGAAACACTTCTAGCGGGGTGACATGGTTCTCACAGTAAGTTTGTGAAGCACCCAGGTAAGCTACAGATGCATTGGTTGGGTCCATACATAATTAATTTCATTACTGACGAAGGTGCAGTGCAGCTACAAAATCTAGATGGAACACTGTTGAAAAATTTAGTGAATGGGAACCGGTTAAAGCCTTATCGGAATAGCCAGGTGCATAGTGAATGAAACAGAAATTGAGTCGATATGAAAAAAAAAATCTTAAGTATTTATCATAAGTGCATTGCGAAGGTTGGGAGTCTTTCGACAACACTACGTTTGTCGATAGAACGGTGACGAAGTCTGGAATAGCGATAAGATTTGGGGCTTGTTGACGTTCAGCACGGCACAAGAGGGTCAAATCAGGTAATAATTGCAGTAGTTAAGACACGTCGGATGACAATGCAAGTGGATGAAATTATAATTGATGATCAATGAGTGCATAGGATTCGGTAAATCAGCGAAGGATTCAACAAACAATTTGAAAATCATTTTTCAAGATCAACAAGATGGATGGGAAGCGGGAAAGTGAAGTTATAAATACATGCGGAAAGGGATAGTTAGACTCATTGAGCCTTATGTGCATTAGTGAATAATTTGCAAAAGAAGAGTTCGAGCAAAGAGTGAGCTTAGAGAGTTACGATGGCGCATTTCATTTTCAGCACGAGCACACAAGGTGCGCTAAGGGCGAGGAAAACAAGTGTTCACGAGCAACCGGCAGTTGCATCAGCACAGATGATTAGGAACAAGAGAAGTGCTAGCCGGCCGGTGGATACCGACCGAAGGATGAAGTGGGATGCTCGCAGCTTGGCACGGGCTGTAGTTGTTGGAGGAGCGGTGGGTTTTTCGACCGGTGCAGAACCAATGCCAGGGGCACTTTGGCTCTAGCGAAGGATGATCAAATTCGTGAAGTAGATGTGCCGAAACTGGAGCTATTGGATTTCGCATAGCTCATCCACCATGGGTGCTAGAAATATTGTTTCACAAGATGAGGAGGAGTATGAAGTAGCAACAGTCACAAAGATTAAATATACGGCCAAGGAAGCGGTCGACCGAATCAAGGCAGCATATGACAAGTTCAGGAAGCAGGTAAATGCACCAGCAGTTTCCAACTGAGGTGGCTCGAGGGTGAGCCACAATTTTGTGTTGGGGTCCTGTTCGCACGGGTCCAGAGCACACAATTGCGGAACCCCTAAGCGGCGAAAGGGTCATTGACATGAACAAAGGATCGGTCGCAAAGCATAAAAGAGACGATATATGCATAAGTAGCCTATAAATAGAAGTACGATTGTAATCCTAAGGGCATCTTTGCATCTATCTCTGTTCTAATCTTTTGGATTGATTTATTGGAGCATCTATCCGGTTTTGGTCTGTTCGACCGCAGCGACTGCTCTGAGTTTGTAATGGTTATGTGATGCATGATAAATAATGGGTACGATTGAGATATGTCGGTGTCTCTGTCTCTTTGTCTTTCGCAGTGTTTGATGCTTCGTTGAGACCGCAGTAGATGTTTTCGCAGTTATGTTATGTGCCTCAGATTCCTTGAACATGCTTTGATAATCTATTTAATTCGTTAATTATGAGATGGTAATTTGATTTATGCGAATAAGGATAATGGTTAATAGGTTGATAATATGATGTTTTGATGCGAATGCAAATCTTTGGCTTATGTTGCGAATGAGAGTGAGGTAATGCATGTCTTCTCACAACTGTGGAAACTTGATTCCTACAACCCCCTTAGTCATCTCGGGTGAGACTTCACTCGCTCTACGGGTGTTTCTGGAAAGGGTAAAACCTTTTTGGGCTGATGTTTAAGGGAGTCTGGTCGATGTTTGTTGACATCAGTGTGAAGTGAACCCTTGTCGACAGGACTGTGTCAACAGATGAGGATCATGCTAGATGATATAAACTTTGAAAAATGTACTAGGACCATTAATTTTTCAAACATTAGCGAGGTTGAAGTCTACTCCAAGGCTCCTTGGCACCCAAGCATATCCAAACTAGAACTTCAATTGTGCACTACCTGAGAACCAATGGTGAAGTATTTTGAATTAGGACGGATCAATAAAATTAAATGACAGTCTATTATCATTTTATATTTTCTCCATAAATTTTGAATAGGTTTTGAGACATTTTCAAAGATCGAAAAGCAAAATTGGTACCTGGGATTACACAACTAGTTTAAATTCAGGAATTTCCAAACAGTAGGAGAAGGTCACGAATTTTTGGTTTCATACTTGGTATGAGTTTATTGGAATTTTAATTAATAGTATCAACTTAAATAATTCAATTTGGATTTATATATATTCCTCTATCAATCATACACTGAAAACTAGCTCTTTTTCATAGCAATCTAGACTAGGTGCAAGAGATGGACATGAAAGGTATAATTTTATTTATTTATAATGTAAAATAGAATTAATAGGTTCATTATTACATCAGTAAGAGCCATCATTATCTGAAATACTTCTCACAGAACTCTCAGGAAATAAATACACAAGAAATAAGAATATCCATCAAAGAAAGACTAGAAATCGTCATAATTCTGGATGGGAGACTCTCTAATATCTACAAAAAGATTGAATTTGAATGGATAAGACTTCAGGACCCGCAATAAAATCAATTATGAATACTTAAAGTTCATCATCCTCTCAGAAGAAGCAGGGGCACATCTCCCAGCTTGGACTAGGGGAACATCTCCCAAGTCATAAAGGCACAATTGCACTCAATTCAATTCTCAAACTGTCAAAAGATGGGATAGTGGTGTGCTCTCCTTATTTTATAGAATTAAGGTGACTTTGGGAGCAATTAAGCTATACTAATGTGCCCTCATGGAGTGGATAAGGTTGGCTTGCTTTCTGCTTTAGCTTTTGCCTTTGCTTTATGCTTTGCTTTGCTTTCTGATTTTTCCTTTGCTTTCTGCATTTGCTTTTGATTTTTGCTTTGATTTTTATTTTGCTTTTGATTTTTGTTTGATTTTTCTTTTTCTTTTTCTTTTGCTTTTGCTTTATCTTGCTTTTTCTTTTCTATCCTGCTTTTTCCTGCTTTTCTACCTTATCCTGCTTTTTTGCTTTGTCATACATTTTCCCTGCTTTTCTACCTTATCCTGCTTTTCTGCTTTGTCCTGCTTTTTCCATGCTTTTATGCCTTATCCTGCTTTTATGCTTTATCCTCCTTTCTACTTTTATCTCCTTTCTTATTTTATTTTCTTTCTTCTTTATTCTGTTTTTCCTGAGTTTAGCTTCTTTTTTTCCTTGTGCTATATTTTCCTTCTTTATCCTAATTTTCCTAGCTTTGGTTGCTTTCATCTTTTCTTCTCTTGCAAGTTACCTCTTGGTCAATATTATCCTCTATTGCGCCCTTATGGAGCATTATCCACTTATTCATTGAATTAAAATATTTATTAATGAAAAATAATTCTCATCGAGTGCATTTCAAACTTTAGGAAAAATAAAATCAACAACTTCTAATTAATTAATGCCTGGAATCTCAAAATTAACCCCAAGTAAATGATATTTTCTCCTCAACTCAAGGGATTGATTGGGTTAGGAACTCAATCCAATGATCATCAATGAGGGGACATGACAGAATGGTGGTCTCCCAGTTGTTGTGTTGAGTTTTATATCAATGAATAACTGTAAATTCTTGTTTATGACATTGATTCTCTTTTCTAGATTAAGCAAGAGTATAGAGAATTTAGAGCTATGCTTATTCCAGGGTTATGCAAATTGGGTTTGAATTTTCCTCATTGCTTGCAAGGAGTCAGTATGGAAGCACAAAGAACCCAAAAGTAAGGTTTTCAGCAAGTGTTTAACTAAATATTGGAACAAACAATATTTACCTCTTGAGTATGATTGTTGGTCTACAGGTTGGCTTCAAAACCTTTTAAGTTGTTGCGTATGTTCCCTGCCTTAAATTTTTTGTTGGGGAGATATAAAAAAAAGTGAGAAAATAATGTGTGTATAGCTTAAGTTGAACAGTTTGATAGTTAGATTTAGGTTCGTTGTTTAATAGGGCAATATATACACATATTGTGTGTAATTATTTCTTACTGTTACACTTCTTTGAATTTATTCTAAATAATTTCTTTGTTTGTGGTTAAATAATATTGGGCACCATTATGAAGCAGAACGATAAAATTCGTGAATGCTTGTGCAACACTTCAAACAATTATACAAGTATAAAGTGAGTGTGTGCTTGTCACACATATTGAAAAATAATTCTTGATTAGTTGATGAAAGAAAGTAGTGATATTTATAGATAACTAATAATATATGCATATATCAATGACTCTGGATATCTATATAGAGTTAGTACAACATAGGATGCACATGAAGGCATACATCCAAATTTTACTTTTTTTTTATGTTGTGAAATTACATTCCTCATGCTATGTGAAATATAAACCATGCACTCCCAAATGTAAGCTCTTTTGGATCATCACTGAAAGCCATATCATGATGAAAATTACATGTCATACTACCAAGGGATGATTTAACCATTAATTCCAGCAGTCTATTCTATGTTGGATTTAAAAGCAATACATAACACGGTTTATCAATCACTTATTCATGCTATCTTACCTTGCAACTCACATTTTACTTTGTTTTAGGTGAGAGCATGTCTTAATTCCTATACCACTAAAACAATAGGATATGTCAAAGAGAATATATACACAAGAAATAGGAAATGAGCATTACAACTAGAGGAATGAATAAGAGGCACGGTATGCCAAAAGACCAAAACAAAAATTGAACATTACCAAATCACTTGAAAATTTTAGAATCTAATAAACTATAAAACTAGTATTAAATACTAACATCCAATAAAAATGGTACATTGTGGGCACTATAATCTAAACATTTATTTTTTATTTAACAAGACTAGATTCATGTGTGTACTATAAGAAAATTGGTACACCTATTAAGAGGATACATTCAATATTTAAAAAAAATAAGTTTAACGTAATTTTGAGCCAAACATTTTTGGAAAATAAGTTTGACATGGATAAATGGCTTCTAACTATCTTAAATCAGTTTAACACAACTTCAAAATGCAGGTGCATAAGAAACTTTTGCACTTGGATTAATTTAAAGTAAAATAGGGTTAATAAAAGTGAGGATAAATAAAAATAATAATAATCTTACATATAACTAAAATATGAAGGATTAAAATTTTTATTTTTTTGGACATTTCTACAGTTTAGAATTAAGTAAAAAGAACTATTTAAAAGATTGAGAGTTATTTAAAAACTAATAATTCTTTTTACTTTATCCATATGAACTCTCTTTTACACATAAATGTAGAAATCAGAGACTAACAGAATCATTACACACCTAAATGATTGTTCACATATTATCTCTAGTTTTCTAGACTTCAAATTCTTATTGTCCTTCGGAGCTTAATTTTCTTGCAAAGAGAAAGAGGCCTACTATGGATACAACAAAGAGGCCTACTATGGAAACAACAAACAACAATGGAAAAAGCGAAAATGTGAATTCCAAGGATTACAACCCTCCTTCAAAAAGCGAACATCATCAATTAGAATATGTTGTAGCAAGAATGACAACAAATAACAAATATTTTCAAGATTGCAACAACAACAATGCAGTGATTTGAACCTTGGACTTGGGAATGAAAGATTCAAAATCAAGCTTGAATTTAGAGGCAAAAATCGTAGTTCATTTTATTATTTTCCACTGATAAGTTATTTTTTTGCACGGTCTTCAAAAATAAAACATTATTTAGCCTTTTTCAATAACATGGTACACACAGCTCTCATTTTTGGCAAGTTGGTTTTTTCAATATCTTCAAAAAAAAATTATCCTTCATAGAAAATAAAGAAGCGAACTCGACCTTGGGGAGATTAATCAATCTATGAATGAAAGATAACTTAAGCAATCCCCTAAGAGTAGGTAGTACACAAATCATTCATCGCTACTAAAAGAAATTAGACTAGAAGAACAATCAAGATCGAAATTTTAAACCTCTTCAACAACAAAAGGAGTCTCATAGAGCTAGGGCTGTAAATTTTCATAAACTATATTCCAGCTTTAACATTTAAACAAAGTTGTATTAAAAGCTATAAATTGAAATAGTATCAATTTGTTTCTTCATCCTATTTTAAATTTAATCAACTGACTCCTCCATCTTATCATAGAGAAGGGATTCCTTCATGGTGACGATGGCGTTGAACAGAGCTCTACATATCTATGGAAACCAAAATGGTCATTCATCATTTCTAGCCTCTTCATTGACAACCATTTCCCCTCCCATCATCGTACGTTCGAATCCCTAGGGGCATTTAAGGGTCAAAGCAACGAGCTTGAACAAGACCAAAATATGGATAGATAAGGCGATATAAGAGGACAAGCGATTTTGGTTCCATGTAAAGAAGTTTCCATGCCACTAGATAGATAAAGAATTTAGAAAAATAGGACCTCCCTTTCCTGTGGAGATTCATCTTTTTTTAAGTGAAATATTTTCTCCAAAACAATGCTACAAGTTACCAAAATGAGATAGCAAGAAACTTTGTGACAGTTAACTCCAAATAAATCAATCTTCGCAAGGAAATGTGGCGCTTATAGTTTCAAAACAAAGGAACATCGGCATTCATAGTCCATATCAACTCATACACAACAAAACAAAATTATAAAAAACTAAAATCACATGCACATTGACTGATGTGAAGTGTTTTGACATTGCAGGATCTGGGAAGAGCCAAGGCTTGAGTACGGTTGAGAGGAATCCCCATGTTGTTATTACTAGACAAAACTTGGAACATGCAAAGCACCTTCATAGAAACAATTGGAGAGAGAGTAGCACAACAATCATTTCCCGGCTTCGTTTCATTGCAACCTATCATAATAAATCTTAAGAAAACCCTTAAAGAAAAACCCCATGTGTTTCTAGCCTTGTTAAAGAAGAAACCGTTACAAACATGAAGAAAACTAAAACAAAACAATGAGATTCCCCTAGTACTATATACACAACAATCCCGAGGCAAGTCCTTCATATGGTTGTAATGACCAGCCTATAGCACGTCTACAGTGAGAACATGAACCATATAATTCCCTAGTTGCAGTGTGTCTTAGCTTAGATTCATACTAGTTCTAAGACAACTATTGCCTCTCCTCTACACCTCATTTTCAATCCTCCTCTAGCCTCTCTCCACTAGCAATCGACAGTTGTGGGCATGTCTGACTTTGGCTCCTGGGGCTAGAGTAGATTCGCAAATCCATTACTTTTATTGCACTGAAGACAAATGTAGAGGAAAACTACAATTTGTCAAAACTGTTAAATCCGAACATTTCTGACCTGTAGTGTCAAATATCAGAACGTTACAAAAGTTACAAAGATTTGATATGTTCTAATTTGCTATTTTTACACCGTAGGCGTTCACCATGGAGAAGCATTACTTCCACATCAGCAAGATTCCTCGCTCATAGAACCAATGGAATCGTGCCACGTGGAAGGCTATGCTTCTCCCGACCTGCTCCTGGAAACACCTCACTGCATTCTAGCGAATTTCCAACGATATTTTTTAAGGCTGCGACAGCGATCCCGAAATGTCTTCATTTTCCACCTGTTGAGTATTCTGGAGACGAGCTGAGTTTCTGACTATTTCAGTACCTGGAAATTTGATTTATCCTGCCACCTGTGCTCCTATTCTTTAACTGTCAGTCGGTTATGTGCCAACCTTGTGAGAAAATTTTGTTTCATCCCTTTGCTCCCGTCTATTTCAATCTTTGACCATTTTGTGAATGTAATATCAATTTATGCAAAGCCTAATGGCTTTGACAGCTTGATGTTCGAATGACTGCCCAATCGGCCATCATTCTGCGGGAATTTCAAGGTATGTTGAGATTTCGTGACATTTAAATGTTTATAGGGTTTAGTTTGAGGCTACTTGTAGTCAGAATATGATCGGGCCATACAATTCCCTTACCATTTTGAATTCAGAATTCAACGTTATCTGTCAAAATGTGATGGATCTTAATGAATACTAACTCTGAACGGTTTATAATTGGGTGAAAGACTTATGGTTTTTTAAGGTTTGTTGGACTATCATTTTATAAGTGATTATTTGTGTCGTAAAAAATTGCAGAGCGGAATCTTTCTGACTTTGCAAATAAGAGGATTTTTCTCTCTTGGAAACTATTAATTACAAATGACTTCTGACAATAATTAGTCACATTTGTTGTGTTGCAATTCAAGTATCCAAGGATGGTTCCCTCTCTCTTAAAAACATGAATGCTTCCTGGTTCAAAGCTTGAATAATCGCCGATTCACATGGGCCGATATCTAGGATAACTTATAAATTTGACAAATTTTGGATACAATATCTTTATATTTTTATTATATTTGAAAAATAAAATCAGAGATCTGCAACAGACTACATACGTAATAAACTAGAGGCAAAAATTAACCAAGTAAAGAACTTGCATTACACCAGACATTAAACACTGATATGGGAAGGACAACCTAAGCATATTCTATTACAACAGAACTGATTCTCTTGATAGCAGGTATGGAGAATAAATCTGTGCATGAAAGGCCTTCACTGTCACCCAGTCTCCCAGTTGTTACAATGCATCTACCTTTCTTTTATACTCTCTCTATGCCCTACATTACAAGAATTTTTTTGAATAACTTACAAGAAGCTTTCCATCCTATTAACTGACATTACAAAAAAATATTTGTTACAAACATTCCTAAAATATGTAACATCTTACTAAAAGCAGAATAATGATATCGCCATTTTTTAAACACACCCCCTCCATCAATACCTCAAATCTGCAACATAATTTCCAATTTTTCACTAAGTAAAAACTCAGCGTCACAACTTTGCTTACAATTCATGTCCACTTGCAACATTCAGCTGGACAATACCAATATTTGACAATTTCATCTCTGGAATTGCCATGCTGCATACACATCAAATCCCCCCTTAAAGATCTCTTCCTCGAGTCCTTGAAACTCAACATCCCAACTTCTCCACAAGTCTTCCAAACACTTGCACAGCTGGGCCAGAGTCTCGGACAATTTTATTAATTGATAGCATCATCTCCAACAATCCCACGCTGTTCATTTCGAGCCGACACCAGCACAACTCACCATGGAGGGTTCTGGTTTCTTCTTGTCATCTGCCTCATGCTGCCCACATGGTCTGGAAATTATGGAAACACATCAGGAATGTTCTCATCTCTTCTATGATAGAAACTCTCAGCACTTCCAAGATCAAAACTCTTGGGTCTCTCAAATTGAAACACATGGCTCATGTACCATGTTGTAAAATAAAAAAATAATTTTGAGATCTGCACATAATACATAGTAATAAATCAGAGGCAAAAATTAACCAGCTAAAATGAACAGCACTACACCAAGTATTGAACACAGAGATGGGGAGAATAACCAAGACACATTCTATTGTAGTAGAGTGCAACGAGAACAAAGAATAAATATGTCAATGTAGGGCCTCTAATGCAGGACCACCCCCGTGTATAGTGGCAGATCCTATGCGCCCTTCTAATTTCCCAGTCCATGCCAGAGGAGACTGTTGGTGTGGTGGAGTTGGAGGGATGCACCAGCCATCTGATCCCTTGAAGATCAATGGTGTGCACACTCTGGGGGGACTAACAAAGGAATGTTTGGGCAGCATGCCCAGGGCTTTGGATCTGCCAATGAAGGGCTTGTAATGCAGGAGCACTCCTGTGTATAGTTGCAGACCCTATGTGCCCTTTAAATTTCCCACTCATGTTGGAGGAGATTGTTGGAGTGACAGAGTTGGAGGGATGTGCCAACTGTATGATCCCTTGAAGATCAACAGTGTGCAAGCTTTGGAGGGACTGACAAGGGAGTGTTTGGGCAGCATGCGTACACTGTTAGATCCTATCTCTATCAATGATTTGAAGTATGGAGGTGGGGGGCCCAGAATTTTATCACAGGTGTGAC
Source organism: Larix kaempferi (assembly GCA_027924585.1). Taxonomy (NCBI): domain Eukaryota; kingdom Viridiplantae; phylum Streptophyta; class Pinopsida; order Pinales; family Pinaceae; genus Larix; species Larix kaempferi. The sequence continues at coordinate 5,744,641 of BSBM01000550.1, forward strand.
GAGAGGTGAATATGAGTTTGTTGGAGGATGGAGTGTGGAATCCAAAGGGACCTACTTCTCAATTCATGAAAAAACGCACGACGAAAGATAATAAGCACAACGAAATATTCCTTAAACTTTAATGTGGTTGGTGGGTAGATTGGAAAAATAAATGAAAAGGAAATAAAGCAAAGAGAGCACGAGAGGAAGGAGCTTTCTCTCATAATCCATTCATGGAGAAGAAGAACCATAGACTAGTAGCTCTTGCAGGTGCAACAAAAGACGTAAGTAGAAGAAATGAAGCTTGAGAAAGGATTTTGTGGAACCCGCCATGGATTTGGGGTTTGTAAGCCTAGCTGAGATTGAGACCGCAAACATATTTTTGAAGGCGTTGACTGCCATGTTTTGGTAATGGCAAGAAGCCCATTAAGGCCTTAAGTAATGTTTTAAATTTTAGTTTTAATAGACTGGCATATCCTTGTGTGTTTTGCCTTCATTATTGTTTGTATGCTTGCTTCTTTTATGGTCTTTTCGCACGTGCAAAGGGTGGTTCCGCATGGCCTTTGGATGGTTTTCAATACCGTCTTTTCCACATGCGGATGTATCAAGAATGGACACGTGCGATGGTTGTTTATATTCCGCAACCACTAATTTTTCTATCTCCCGAGCATGTAGACGGTGCGGAATACATCATGAGCCGTCAATTTCTTCTTTATCTTCATCAAATGGTTGTGCTTTGGACACCAGGATCATATGTGCAAATTATATCAACTAAAGGTGGTAAAAACAATGGCGCCAACCCCAATAGTCTCTTCCTTGGCTACAGAAAGATGGCTACAGCATTTACCCTTGTATGTTATTATCTCACAAAGTAAAGCATTTGTATCAGCCAGGAGGGCAGCATCCATTCTTTTTTCCAATTCAGTTTCAAACATCGATATAAGCATTTTTTAATCTCTATTTTTGCGACCTGCACATTTCCATGAGGATCCCTTTCAAGCATCAATTGCTCCTGAATACTTCCATGCAATAAGTCAAAAAGAGTTTGGGATTGAGATTGCAGTTTTTGTTTCCAAAGGCCACCTTCATCTATTACATCATGGGCCAAAATCTTATTCAACTCAGTAATCAACCATTGCACCTCTGGAATGAAGTCGATAAGACCCTCTGGTATAACTACAACACCATAATTGTATCCACGGTCTGCTTGTTTACAAATCACATCTGTAATGTAACCTGTGACACTTTTAAGAGTTTGCTTCTTCACAGCTACCTCATAACTGATTCTCACAAAAATTAACCTAATCTCAGCCACGATATTAATCAACTTCTATCAAAAATACATCCGATTCATTCTCATATATAGATCAGTACTAACCAGTGATATGCGACTTCCAACAAACACCTTGTTTGAAAGAAGCAATGTAACTAAACATCTTACGATCATAAGAAAAATCTTCTCCGACTAGTGTCCATGTCTGGCTTGTGGACTCTTTCATATTCTCCACCTTTTGTATCAAATGTTCCATGCTGCAAACTAGGCAACTTTAATGTGAAACGTGGACCACATTCCTTATCATCTCTGCATAAATCTTTCAAGCTGCATCGAACCCAAAAAGTGTTGGAACTTCTTTAGACTTAAGATCACCATCAATTGCTTTTGGACAGCCAATCACCCGTGTTTTAAGTTTTTATCCTTGAATTTATTTAAGAAGACAAACATTTGTATTTGAATCATCCCCACCAATGAAAACAAGATCATCTAAATCAAGATTTTCAGTATATTTTCATCTGGTTTCCTGAACTGTTCAGGAGTCTCAATTTTGCCTCAGCCGCTGCAAACAATGTCAAAGTCACCCTGGTTTTGATATGGATACACAAACTCTTTCGTCATTTCACCATATTTACATTTCATTATTCTTGCTGAACGCCTGACTGAAATCTGCATGCTGCATCGACAAGTAGTGGAGATCCTTCACACATCACCAAAAGAATTGACGGATGTGCACTTTAATCATGGTTTCTTTGCACTTTATGTTGTTTTACCTTATGGGTATTTATCCCACATTTACCCCACAGAAACACATGGCAGAAGTTATATATATCACGGCTCCTACAATATTTCGATGAAGTGAGCCCAAGGCTTTGACATTGGAGTTTGGCACTTGTGTGCTAGGTTCTTGGATTTGGTCATATGCTCAGCATTGTGTGTGTCGCTTGTGGAGTTTAGCAAATAACTGGATTGTGTGTGTCGCTTGTGGAGTTTAGCAAATAACTGGAGATTGGTGTCAAAACCCAATATTTTTGCTAAAAATCAACCAATAATAATGAACATTTTGCTAAAAATCAACCAATAATAATGAACATTTGAATTAGGTTTTAAAATGCCAAAATTTTTATATTTTTTTTATATTTTTGCACCTAAGAACAAAATAAGAAACTCCTCTTATTTGTCAAACCTGCAAAAACTCCTTATCAAATTAATCAAACCCCGAAATTACCAAGGACCTGTGGATTTTTCTTTCAAAATTTATAAGGTGATAATACTAGCCCCCATGAACATAAAATAGTGTTAACATCGGCCATAAACAAAAAAAGAATAATACAAAGTAAAAAGTAAATATGAGGGAGATATTGTAACTTTGTCGATTGTTTTTCAAGTAACAAAATAATACAAAGTAAACAAAAAAGAATAATACAAAGTCAAAGTAATAAATAATTATGTCGGCCATAAACAAACAAAAAAAATACAAAGTAAAAAATAAATATGAGAGAGATCGTGTAATTTCTATTTCTTATGTCAGCTATAGTAATTTATTTTTACTAGCTCTCATTGAATAGCTCCTTGACTGCAATACCTGAGCGGAGGCTTGCACCTCGGGATATTTGATCCCTCTCGACGCTTGATAGAGCCTAGGATTTGGATATATGTTGGTTAAAAAATAAATTAAATGATTTTATTATACATAAAAGATAAAAATAAAATAAATAAATTATATGTTCAAAAATATTATATATTATTATTATTATTTGTTATTAAAATAATTTAAGTTAATATTTTAAATTAACTTAATAAAATATTTAAAAAATATATTTTTATTTAATTTTACTTAAAAATAAAATAAATTTTATTTCAATAAAAATTTCAATATCTTTTCATACTATCCCATAAATTATCATAAAATAAAATCAAGGTATTAGCCTTCCCTTTACTCCTTGTTATTCCATTAAAGAAATATGAAACAAAATATTACTTTGTATTTCATCAATTTCATGTCCTCGTAAAAGAAAATATAAATATAATATTAGCTTTTTCTAAAGTTTATATTATTACATAAATGCATTATTAAATGTAACAATACATCTATCTTTTCAAACCATGTCATAAAGAGTTATGAAATGTAAACCATACATTAACTTTTTCCATTAATAAATTATGAAACATGGTCTTACTTTGTATTTCCTCAGGTTCATGTCATCATAAAAAAAGAAATCATGAAATATAATATTACATTATCTTTTCCTAAATTTCATATTTCATATTTCCTAATTGTTATATCTTGTAAAGTATCAATTTCATTAATGCCTTAGTGGTTTAACTAGGACCTAGTATCTTTATACCAACCTCGTTTGAGGCGCATGCGGTTTTGGCTTGAATTTAAAGCAATTTTAGGAAGTCTCTCATTTCCCATATTATTTATCTAGTTCTTGTACATTAGGTATCTAATGATGGCTCTACTCTCAATGGGGGGAAGACCTATTTCAATAAGGAGAATAGGGTAAGGCGTATTACTTTTAATTTTGAGGTTATAAGTTATGAAACGCTTCTAGATTTGTTCAATCTTTCTCCAAGAACCCCTAGAAATTATGCATCCCCAAAATTCACAACCATATAAGATAACGGAAATTATAAGAGTTTCGAAGATAGATTTATTTTTATCCAAAATAACAAGGTTGGCTACCTTACAATTTTTTTCGAGGCCAAAGTAAACTTTCCAACCACCATTGATTCTTTTCTCAATACTATAGTTCCATTTGAGCTTGTGATGGATATCAATACCGAGATACCTGTGCAGACACGTCCTTTATCCTTCTAACGTAGCTGGCAATCTCCACTGGTCTTCAAAACTCCCGAGAACAACGACACATAGACAAAATGTCGTTTTTGAAAACCCTTTTGTTTTATATAAGCTCTTTTTCTTATCTTTCTTGCAGCTTTCCGGACGTATTTTCTTTCTAGCCATTGATCGCACGTATTAATGATTTGAGCCATCAGATCTTACGCCCTTTATTCTCCACGGCGGTATTCACGATCCTAGATAGTGGTTTTCCTTCCTGGTTTCGACTGCATGCGGATCAACCATCACGTGACACCTGTGAAGGTGGTTTGTTTACCGCAACCACCCTTTCCCTTATCGAGTGTGCATTTCCCCTGATGGGAATGGGTCTCATCCCTTGATCTTTTCTTAATGCATGTCGTATGTCCGATCATCATCAATATATGGTGCATCTCCCGTGTATTTCTGCATCCGCCACGTGCCATGGCCCACGCTTCCACATTTTACTCTTTGGCGGTTCCGCATGGCGCTTCAGTGGTTTGTGATACCACTATCGCGTCGATGCGGGGCAATAGCATTGTGCCACGTATTCCAGTGGTATTGTATCCGCAACCGCTCACCATGGTTTTCACACGAGCTTTTTGGCAATGCGGGAATCCACGACAACCATAGATCTTTTCTTGAGCCATCTCCGCCGTTGGAACTTCGCCGGAATTTAATCTTCCCAAAAAATTCTTTCGGACTATAGCGCTTATGGGTTTTTTGTTGTTTGATTTTTATTATAACCCCTCATTCAACAAATCCTTTGTATTTTGGACAAATTTTTAAGCTTTCTTTGGATTTTTGACCTGCGACTTGTTCACGCTTCACCTCCGACCGCCGACCAGCGACCGCATCTTGGAGTTTCACGTGATAATACGAGACTTCGTGGCACAGTTCACCCTTCACCTCCGAGCTGCGACCACCGACCATATACAACTTGGTCGCATACTTCACCCTTGACCTCCGAATTCACCGCACAATTCACCCTTCACCTCCGACCACCGACAAGCGACTAGCCCCTCGGCGTTCATTTACCTTGCCTTTGTATAAGAGTCTGTTTATCTGCTGATCTATATTCTTTCTGTTTTTCAACTCCATTTTCCCAATGGTATCTTTTTCTTGTCGATCTAACCACATTATTTAAAGCCTACAAAGTTTTTATTATTTTACAATTTGGCCATTGAGTTTATTGTCAAACTGCTGTCGTGGTGACATTGGATAGCAAATTTGTTGAGAGAACCCTATCTGGCTGAAAGAGGCCAACTTTTCAGTCTAAAGATTGGTTTGAAATAGGTTACCTTAGGGTTTCTTTGATATAGCCCAAGGAAAATCCGAGTGCTAACAGCCGACATAATATGTATTACTTTTTACTTTGTATTATTCTTTTTTGTTTACTTTGTATTATTTTGTTACTCCACAAACACTCGACAAACTCGACATTTACACTCGAAACATGTTACAAGATCTCCCTCATACTGGGCTGAGCACCTCTCGGCACAATAATGAAATATTTTCTAAATAATATTATTTATATTAAAAAAAATTCTAAATAATATTATTAATATTAAAACAAATTCTAAATAATATTATTAATATTTTAAAATATATATTCTAAATATTATTGAATGTTTGAAAAAAAACAATATTAATATTACTAAATTATGAGTGAATATAGAACATGTATTTTTATTTTTTATTTTTTTACATATGAAAAACATTAAATCATATTTAAGTTTTAATTAATTTTTTATGATACTTTTTAAGTTGACATAATAGGTTTTGTTTTTAAATTTTGAGATGAATAATAAATATTGGGTTTTAAAAATAGTGTTAATTGCTTCAATTTACAATTGAGCATTTCTTTTTTCTTTCATATTCAAAAGGATATTTATTTATTCACAAATTCAAATGATAGATATTTTCATTTCATTTAAATAATTGATCTTGTTAAAAGTCTCAAAATATTATTAAAATTAAGATGGATATCAACAAAATCAAAGTTTAGAGGCAAAACAAACTTTACTTTGAATTAGGGATGTCATTTTGTGAGTACAATGAAACGTATGTTCTCTTTTGGCTTGGTGCGTTGAATCCTATGGCTTATACATTCCAAGAGATTAATGATGTAAAACATGTACACTTTAGTGATTGCCATTAGAAACCTCGCAGTGTCATGAATAGATGTTGCTTGCAATGATAAGGAAAGTCCTCCTTTTTGTATCTTTTTTAATAATTGTCGTTTTTTCATATAGTGAGAGTCTGCCTTAAAATCTATTCTATGAAATATGAAATAAAACTTGCCAAAAGATTAATGATCATGCCACCCATCAAATTGAAGACTATTCCTGGACCAAAAACTGTTCTTTTTTTAATTTTATTAATAACCATTGTGGCCAAAAAAAAATCTATATAATATTATTAATATTAATAATTCAAGACTATCTTCCGCCAAAGGAGTCTAGAGTTTTAGCCCATCCACCGCCAACCCAACCTTTTCATGTCAACGCCAAAATTTCCTTTGTCGTTTCTGACCGAGTCTATCGCATGTCCACCGCGGCGTGCTCCCTAGGGCCGATTGGACCATGGTGAGGCGAAGGGTGGCGTGGGACTTCGGGCGGCTAGGGCATGGGAGATGAATAATGGATGTGAGTTGGGAGCCTGACAGTGGCACGGTGAGGGTGGAGGGAGCTAGATGAAGTAAGAAGGGTTAGCTGGGGCAAACAAATACAAAAATATTTTGGAATGTTAAAAAAATTTAATGTTTTAAATTTAAATATTTATTGTTTGAAAATGTTTTTTTAGTTTTTAAATATTTATAGTTTTGGAAATGTTATATATATATATATATATATATATATATATATATATATATATATATATATATATATATATATTTAAAAATAAAATGGGAACAATTTCAAGTCCACAATCTAAATTATTTGCATCAGGTTTAGGAGTCATTGATATTTCTGCTTATGGATTTAGTTTGATGTATATTTCTACTTTCAACCACAAAAATCTATATCACAACATCTTTACCATGTATCTATAAATTGTAGAGAAAGCATGGATGTTTATATAACATAGATTACATAGCAGCCTTAGTGCGAAATCGAAAATCCCCAAATGGAAATTCACACAAGGATGCAAAGACACACGTTGATTCAATCTAAAACCCATAACATGGTGTCATGGTGAAAGCAAAGCTTGGACCATTTTTTGTCTTGTGGAAGCCTATAAATGGAAAATATCTCTTTGGAAGGAGAATTGTCAAGTCAATTGAAATCATTATTGTTGAAGCAAGCTAACTAGGCATCATGTTCATACTTAACTCACACATGGTGTTTTTGACAAAGTGTGGAAAAAATGGAGATTTGGGTTTTTCCAGTGATCATTGGATAAATTGCATGAAATAATTTGTTTTTTTTAGTTTTCATTTTTTTACTATTTATTTTTTATTATTCGAACATTTTTATTGTAGAAATAGAAATAGATTTAGTGTATATTTTATTAGAATTATGCAATTTTAATAGCTTATATCTATACTTTAAATACCTTGAAAATAAAATTGTTAAGCAAAAAAAAATAGCTTATATCTACAATTTCAATAACTCGAAGATAAAATTGTTAAATAAATAATAATAAAAATATAAAAATCATCATATATCAATTCTATACAAAATATGAGAATCAACGTTGAATATAAAAACAACATGAAATTCTATAAAAAAAAAAGATGAGAATCAAAGCATGAATATAAAAAACAACATGAGATCACACATGTTTACTACGTAATGTGAGTAAGAATTTTTTAATTTGAGAATATTTTTAAACCATTCATATTTAAAATTTTAAAATTAAATTAAACTAAAACTTATAAATTTGTATGTTTTACTTTCTGAGGAAAGATCCATTCCATTGCCCGCAAAAAGAAAACCAAGAAAACTCTATATGAACCCTCCATACCAATGCGACGATAAAAAAGTGCCACCTTCCTTTACCATTCACTCCTATTTGTATGACCTGTGACCAATAAAGAAAGGTCGAACTAAGTCAGAAGTATTCTCCATGGTATATTGCTGACATCACTCTTTTCTTTGCAGATCTAGGCTTTATGAAGGTTGTCACAAAAGCCACCATACAATCATATTATGAAATCAAGTCAACTGCGCTAGAGTCAAACCTTTCAATGCTAGAGTCTCATTTGAAACTATTTTATTTGTGCTTAAGAATATAGCTTTTATATTATTATAAGAGGTGAACTATCTTTATTTGTGATTATCAATTTCAGTTTTATACTTTTAGAGAAATTCTAAACAAAATTGTTAAAATTGATATTTTAAATAAAATTAATATTTAATATTTATAATTATCAAGTTTAAATCTACATTGTATTTCAACTATTTAAACATTTAAAAAGAGGAAGTAAAGGTATCAACAAAAGTATATGTGAGGCTTCCATCATCCATGTCTTTTCTTTTGGATGATTATGTTATTATACCAGAGTGGCTAATGTTTTTATTGATTAGTCTTTGCATATGAGAAGGGACTAAGTGTGAGGTTCTCAACCCTCGTTAGCCCTTGATGTAATCTTGAATATTGTTAAGTTCTATGTTGTAATAAAAGTTTTGATGTTGTATATATTAATGGCTCATTTAATCCTATGAGGTTGTTATTGGATATGCTACTTGTTACTTGAGATGTTCATTCATTTGAAGGGTGTCTCTCTTAGTCATTTTCATTATAATCTCATGTTATGATTATTTATTCAATATTTAAGTTATACATTAAAACTCATATTCCAAAGTCTTTTGACACGTTGAAGTGCTTGGCCAAATGGTCCTTAAAGGTCTAATATTCCATGGAAATTTGATTCAAATGTCACAACAAATTGAAAAAAAATGAACCTGAATTGGATATAGCAAAATAGTGAATTCCATAAGGAATACTAATCCAATGGTACATATGTTGAAGTGACCCACTAATTAAAATTTACTTTGTTGAACCTTCTACCACTAATTTAGGATAAGTGTTTTTCCTTCTTTATGTTCTTTTCCACTAGCGTTCCTTTTGCCCCTCATGGGGGCAATTGCTCTATGGAACATTGACCTTCCTCAACTCTTGGATTTGATTGTTTCTATTAAGAAATAGAAGGAAATGTGCACACAACAACTCACCAATACAAACCATTGACAACTTACACATTCAAGGAAGCATTTTTATTCCGATATCACTAAAACAAGAGCATGTGGCAATAATGTGAACAACAAGAAGTAGCTCATTCAACATTCAAAGATCCACGCTATTCTTCACTGGTTGCTTTAGCAAGATAGAGCATTCATCATTGACAGCATTAACGCCAATGCAAATAGACATCCACCATCATCTCAACCATAGATTGGACTTTGTGGTCGTTCATTCGATGCCCAGGAAGATCTTCAATGCAAGAAGACTTCTTAGCACAGGATAGAAAATATAATACATAGTAGCTTCAAGTGAAGCGCAGCTCCTAGACACTCCATCCCCACGTAGCAGAAGCTCCATGCAATCACACTCTTTAATGTTCCTACAAGTATCCTTCAGTGCTTCAGCGTATGTTTTAGTTCCTTCTAACTTTCCTTTTTCCCTACCGACGTTCATTTTTGTCTCTCAAGAGACAAATGCTAGTATTTATTTATTTATTTTTAATATATTCAATGATAAAAATTGTCAAACCAATGATTCTAATTCAATAATGATTTGACACCTATTAACTTTTTTTATTAAATAATTACAATTTAATAAAATATTTTACTATACATTGCAAAACTTTAGCAAAACAATTTTAATTTTTATATACGGAACACAATAATATTGCAAACTGGAACATTATTTTGCATCGTGTTTTAAAAGTGCATTTCAAATAGATAATAAGCTTTTGTTCCTCATGTGTTTGCTTTTCAAAATTATTTTTTTTCCATTCACAGGAGTGCGGGGAAATTGAACCCCACCCCGCCCTATCAGAACATCCGGCCTCATCACTCACGACCAAGTGACTACATTCGCGGCCTAAAATTAAGATATAGTCATTCACTCTTTACTAAGTGCTTTTCAGAACTTATAGTCATTCACTCTTTATTAATATATTTTAATAAAATTAAGATACAGATAGCTTACTTTTCATACATTTTATGATTTTTTCTTTATTACGTGTCGCTTTGTTAGTCTCTGCTATGGCAGTGGACTACATGTTCCACTCTTTGACATTAAATCTTACCGTAGAAAAAATTACATCATTTAAACTTTGAATTCAATAAAGTTGGATATAATAAATTGATTTCTTATTTTTTAGTTTTTAAAAATTAGTAATTTTAAATTCTATTTTAAAATATTTTGAATGGTCAAAATTAAATCATGTGACAATTTTTATGAATAAAATTTGAGATAAATAATTAATTTTCAAAATTGAAAACTATCAAAAAATAATTTACAAAGTCTTTAACTTTGCATATGTTAGATTTATGACATTGTGGTGGTATTGTTCTAACATTGTGGGGTATTGTTATTAATTGATGAGACATAAAAGAAACTCAGTCATCGTTCGAGTTCCTCAAATTGTGGTGGTATTGTTTTGACATTGTGGGGGTACTGTTATTGATTGATAAGACGTAAAAGCAACTCGGTCATCATTTGGGTCCCTCAGAGCTTGAGGTGAAGAACACATGGGAGAATATTTAGAGAAGGTCCGTAGATTTGGAGTTATAGTCAAGGTGTCTGAGGGATTCTGCTACTCCATAGTCCAAACCCTTGTTATATTTTAGACACAATCTGTGATTGCTTTAAGATTATATTTCTATCAATGTTGTCTTTGCGACCTGTTGGTGAGGGGGGGTTAGGCAGCCCATGTGAGTAAAGAAGATTCCAAGGGACAAATAATCCAGTTATTTTAATCGTGAACAGATATTAAAGAAGGCTTGGGTGCAGACTTAATCAACCATTGAAGGGTGGCTTCATCCGAGCCTTGTGGTGGAGGGTGCGATTTCCCCCAGAGAGCACATTTGGTTGTCCCTATCGATCCCTTGAATAAATCATACCAACTCCATCATGGTGATGTAGACAGAGGTGTGAAGAGGTATGTGTGGCAATCAGTGCAACATTCTCAAATTGGGACAATTTCACAAGTTTTAGTAGGAGGTGTTGCTAGAGTTATTTGGGAGACCTGCACTGCTCCGTTGGATTGGATTACCATTTTGTTTCAGGTTTGTAAATGATTCATATGGAGTTTATTTTTTCAATGGACCTTGGAAATCCTAGTTACAATGTTTGGATTTCCCATATTAAAACCTTGAATATTTGATTTAAAAGAAAAAGGTACAAGAATTCTTGACTCTCCCATGTCACACTCATTTTTTCTAAGTTAGAAACATAATCTCGTTTTCATTACTAGTTTCTTTCGAGATAATTAGAGAGGTCCTCCAACGGGGTTAGGTGAATCCTAATAAAGATGTCACTGAGATTAGTAAAGCATTAGTTAAAGATGCCAACACCAATTCGGCATTGATAATACACATGTTTAAATTTTCATGTTAACTATATGAGTTCACAGTTTAAACTATCGATATTTATGGTTTCCTCTATTGCAATTGGACCATCTAGGATAGATTTTGCAACATTTGTATTGATTTAAATTCAAAGTTTGAATTCATAGACATGTATTCATGGCTTCATTTATTCCTAGACCTAATTGAATCATGTATTGAGCAGTGTGGAAGTTGATGAATATGAACCCTTTATAAAGAATGGTGGTTTCCCACTTGTTGTGCTGAGGTTCATATCAATAGACAACTGGAAATTCTTATTTATGAAAATGATTTTTTTTCTAGTTTAAACAGAAGTATATAGAATTTAGAGTTATACTTATTGCAGGGTTCTGTAAGTTGGAGTATATAGAATTTAGAGTTATACTTATTGCAGGGTTCTGTAAGTTGGTTATAAATTTTCCTCATATGTTTGGAGGGAGTCAATATGGAAGCATAGAGAACCCAAAAGTAAGGTTTTCATTAGATGTTAAGATAAATATTGGAACAAAGAAGATTTCTCTCTTGAGTATGATTGTTGGTCTACAGGTTGGCTTCAAAACCTTTTAAGTTGTTACTAATGTTCCTTTCCTTCAATTTTGTTGGGGAAATATCAAACAAGTGAGAAAATAATGTGTGTATAACTTAAGTTGAATAGTTTTATAGTTAGATTTAGGTTGGTTGTTTAATAGGGAAATCCACAAATAGATTGTGTATAATTACTTATTACTTTTACACTTCTCTGAAGTTATTCTAAAGAGTTTATTTGTTTATGTTTAAAGAATATTGGTCCCCATTTTGAGATGGTCAATGGAGGAATCTTGGGTCCAATAACCTTGAGTGGTTTCAAGGATGGAACATGACTTGTCCTTGAAAAGGTGGTCATATTAGGTTAGGGCCATTTTAACATGAAGATTTCCTCTTCTCTTATTTTCTTATATTTAAGATGTGTTTGTGTGAAATGAAACATGAGCATATAGGTATTGTAGGAATACATGGATATACACATCATGATTCAAGACCAAAAAATAATTTTTCATTCTTGAGGTTCCTGGAAAACTGAGGAAAATATATTTAGGAGAATATATTCTTATACAATGTCATGCCATCCCTTCATCGGTTTTTGTTTATAGAATTATGCCCTTTCATTGCCTATCTTATGTCTCTATTTCTCCCACCAATCTTAGTTTGTTTTCTGCATTTCCACATTTTGAAATGACATTTCAGGAGAAACATAGAAACAAAAAAGATCACTCATCAAAGGTGAAACTCTACTAGAATGTTTAGGATAATAATTTGGCAATAGTAGTTAACTTGCCAATGCTACCACATCATCTAATTGCATGCTAGTTCTTTTTATGACAATGAACACTTGAAAGGCCTTTTCTTGATCTCCCATTGAAATTTTGCAATAACCGACTCCTACAAATCTAAGCAAATGAAAATTGTTTGTGTGGATTTGGGCATGACTTACTGGACGTTAGAACTCTAAAAGAGTGGGTAATTAATGCACGGATTCTAAACATCTATCATAAATTCTCTAGAAAATAATCTCATTTTCGGTTTCATCAATGCCTCGTACAAGAATATTTACTCTTTATATGTCATTCATGCAAATTGGATTGAAAGGTGAATCAGTGAATCTTCACACTAGTGGAGATAACACTGTTGAATGGATGAAAGGAGTAGTTGTTCCTTAAGGAAAACATTTAACATGCTATAAGGTATTGGTCATGAAATGTGGGAACTAGATTTGGTATCAACAAGATATGTTTGGTTATACTTGGGATGGAAAAAATTAAGATAAAGATTTTGCGTAATTTTATTTTTACGAAGTCTGAATTTATCAGTTGTATAGGTTGAGTTTGATGCACTAGCTGGTGAAGATCCATTAGGATTGGATTTAAGCACCATGGGAAAAGGAAAATCTTAGGTAAATGGGAAGAGTATTGCACAATATTGGATTTCATATATTGCGGAAGGTGTCTACTCTTATGGATGTTCTTATGAAGGAACTTATTGTCCTCACAAATGTGACAGGAACTGTGGCCAATATTCTCAGTGATGGTGAGTGATTTGTACTTTGATGCAAGATTTTTTAATGGATGTTGTTTTTTAATAAATAATGAATTGTAGTCTTTCAAGTTTGTCACATTAAGGTTGGATTCTATTAGCTCTAAACAATGGTTAAAATTGGTTGGAGGAATTTGAAATGACTTGAACATTAAAATATTTCATGGTTTTAGGTACCATGTTCCTCAATCATGGGTGCAACCTTCAAGAAATTTGTTGGTGCTCTTTGAAAAAATTGGAGGAAACCTATCTTGTCTTTTTAATAATTATCCATGGCTAGTATCTACTACTATCTTCATTTTTACCTGGTTTTGCACCTAGAGATTCCTTTGGTACTCCCCGTTGCCATTATGATTACATTGTACTTTCTAGCCATGTTGACCTATTTTGATCATTTGTAGAAATTAATGCAATATTTTCTTGTATTCACTTCTTTGATCACTTTTGGGCAATTGCACACCAAATGTCCAGTTTAAAAACATAACTTGCACAAAAGGGTTCATTTTCATCATTTATTTATTGTTGTTATGCAAGTCCAAGAGACTGAAATTATAGAGGTATGCAATATATAGATCCCATTCTATAGATCCAAATCCACAAAGATGTTGGCATGTTGGTCATTTTATTATCCTTTCTTGTTTGGGAGATTACTAGAAGTTTATACAATGTCTTTCCAAAAGGATCTAAAAAATTAACACTATATCGTCCAAAAATCCAACGGTAATTTTGTGTGTCTTACCTAGACTGAGGCAGAGGAGGGTGTCTCTTCCCATAGTTTAAAAACTATTTACAACAATTTCATAAAAAGGCCCTACTCTTTCCATAAAAGACAGTCCCCCTAAGATACTTTGTCTATGTAAACTCTAATTCGAGTTGAACGTCATATCATAGTAACTCTGCATTTAAGAGCACAACAAAGTATCATAAATACGTATTTACTAACATATTTAATATGTTTACATGGTGTAATCTCTAACAAGAATATGTAATAACAGGGAGGTCTTCTACAAGTTGTATTATTGTTATTCTCTAACACCTAAAAATTCCCCCCTAAAAAGTTTAAAATTATAAATGTTTGATGACCATTCTTCTACCATCATTACTCCTAGGAATTAGTACTTTTTTTAATCCTTCACGCTAACCACAACTTTCTTGGGATGTCCAAATTTCTTGAAATATTTGTGTAAACTATTCTATTTGTGACAAAATTAACATAGGCTTTCTCCTTGCAGCCCTACCAAATGATTTGGAACAGCTATGTTTGATGCGAGTTCCTTTCATCAAATATGATATATATTTAAGGAAGGTTTTAAAAAAATTCGAAAAAATATACTCTCATCACAAGAATTTTATGCCACCAGAGCTACACTTAAAATAAACGAAACACTCATTTCATTTGTTCTACATGCTAATAGAGCCAAATCTTTAAGTTGAAGGAGCATTCATATTCTACCTTTAGATCGAGCAAGTTCTTCTGAAGAATGGGACATTGATCGTTATGAATGGTGGAAGATTGAGATATTTGTTTCTTTGCATGGAACACTTTTTGTGATGGTAGGTGACCAAGAAGCAATTTACAATTGCATTCATCCTATTGATCCTGCAAATGTTGTACATAAATATGATTACTACAAGAATCAATGGATTAAATTTCCCCCATGCAATTTCCTCGATCCAATTCATTAGTTGTAACCTTGAAAAAAAGGATTCTTGTGGTTGGAGACAATGAAGAAATGGAGGAAGGTGCTTCTACATAAGTCTATGATCCTACCTCAAATTGTTGGAGTTTTGTCTCAAGGATGCATTCTTCCATGAAAAGTTGAAATGGAGTGGAACACAAAGGATCGTTTTATGTTAAGGGTGTAAATTTAGGCTCAACAAGTTTGATAGAATGGGATTTGTATGATCCTGTAAAATATTAATGGATCAGAATGAATGATGGTCTTCATTGAGAACTTGCTAAAAATGGTATGTAATTGAGAATGGTTATTGGGAAATTGTTGTTGATCTTCCTACAAACATAATCCAACTTTTTGGTTGCATGGATAATCTTGATGGTCTTACATGAAAGATTAAAATAGATCCATATAATCACCTTGTAATATCTGATAGCCCTGATGGGGTCTGGAAGCTTGATTTGGGTAAAATGATTAGATTTGAGAGAAGAGATTAGATTGGATCTATAACCAAAAGAAACTGCGTCCATGAGTTTGTTTACTGGAGGAAGGATAGTAGAGAGATTGTAAAGTTAGATATAGGGTTGAATTTAAATAGCCTCAAGGCTAGAATGGATTTTAGGATGTTTTCAAACAAAGGAAGAGAAATCGATTTAAATAATGGGCAAAATATGTTGCATGATTTTGGGAGAGAGTATGATGATGGTTATGAAATATCGGGAATGCTTTCCAATACCAAAGATAACAATAGATATGTATGGAAGTGCATATGGAGAGAACCAAAGCAGACTTTGAATATAGGTTCCCTATCATGGGTGTTGAATAGTTCTCATTATTCTCTACTTGAGGACTAGCTTTCCTGGGCGTCGAGTAGTGCTCATTGTGCTTTACTTGAGGACTAGATGGTCCCATTAGATTCCATCTTAGGTTTTCATATTCGGGTATCTGGTTTATCAATTGTTTATCTAGGTGCGACTAGTTCATGGTTCAACGAGTTCTCTATTCAAATATTTATTATACTTTTGTACATCACATGTTGCAAGCCCAATTTGAGGTTTGGAAGTCTTGTGATGTGAATGAAAAGTCCCAAAACATCAATTTTATCAAGCATGTCTGTTAGGAATTTTGGAAAATCCATATTTTGACTATTAAAATTATAGCTCAAGAAGGTGTCAATACATAGGCCTAGTGTCCAGGCATGCATGAGACATTTTATATAACTTTGATTTCATCATTTTTAATTTAGCCTAAGTCTAACTTAGGAAAGACATAATAATTATTTTGATTAATTATTATTGGCCTTGTAACTCATATTTCTTAAGTTTCTATTTTAGGAAAATTATATTTATGTTTGAGGATCTCAAGGAAGGAAAAGTTCTAATCCGGACCCTTCATTTTCAATCTCAAGGAAGAAATATGGTGAAGTTAAATTATAAAGTTCTAAAGGGAGACTAAAAAGGACACTTCAACTTGGAGAGAAAGAGAGAAGGGATCGACTAGGTGAGAGAGTGAGAGTTTTTCAGAATCAGAGAGATAGGGAAGAGTTTGAAGGAACCAGAAAACCAAGAAGAGAGTGTCGTGCAGGCCATACTAGATAGCAAAGAGAAGGTTGTACCTTGGTTGTACAATTCAACAGAGAGAGGGACGCGTTGGGTTAGTTTAGGTAGCTAGGAAGAGGGCCAAAATCAGGTCATATAGATAGCATGGAAGGAGTTTGTACCAGAAAGTCATAAAACAGGTTGAAATCGGGTCGTACCATACAACTAAGAGAGATCCATAAATGGGACATATAGGCTATATGATTGGGCTAAGATTATGGCTAGGTCATACCTTGATTTATGGGTTCTTTTGTAGGTAAGGAAGTCTTGTATAACTGCTGAAAATCATTTTCTCTGAAGATAATAAAAATACATTATTTGTTAGTTTTCCCCACTAGGGTTTCCAAGGTAAAAATTTTGTTAAGTCTGTATGCTTGGATTCATGTTTCCATTGTGCATTCATGTTAAAACTCAGTTGTATTTCATGTATGTAATTTTCAAATTTAAATTTTTAGCATTGTATTGAATCTCGGTTTTGAAATTATTGGAACACTAAATCTGTTAGCTAAGTTCAAGGGGGAAATTAACATGGTATCAGAGCTCTATCTCTGAAATAAATTTGAGCATTGCATAGGTCCAATAGAAAAAGAGTTCGAAGTTCTTCTAGAGAATTTTGGAAAATCCTGATTCACCATGGAAACCAATTTAAATATGAAGATATGCTAGAGGATATCTCAAACTACCTTCAGTGGAAAGTTAGGATTACAATTGTTCTTAAGGAGAAAAAGTTGTGGGACTTTGCCAACACCACAGTCCCAGTACCTACATCAAATCCTATTGCCTTAGACCTTCATGAGGTGAAAGAAGCTAGAGCACATAGGATTATACTAGATGGGGTAAAAGACCACCTGATACCCCATTTGGCAGAGAAGAAAATAACTGAGGAGATGTGGGACACACTCACCAAGTTGTACCAAAGTGATAGACATAATTGAAAAATGGTGTTGAGGGACAAAATCTATGGTACCAGGATGGCCAAGGGAGAGAACGTGGCCTCCTATCTCACCAAACTCACACAACTTAGAGATGATATGGTAGTTGTAGGGGATATTGTTCTTAAGCTAAAGCTTGTTTGTATAGCCTTGAATGTATTTACAAAACAATGGGATGTGTTTGTGAAGTGCATTGTGGGAAGAGATAACTTTCCTACATGGGAAAGACTTTGGGACAATTTCACTCAGGAAGAGATTTGATAAGGGTCTCAACGTGGAGAAAAAAAAGAAGAATGGAAAAGAGGAAGAGAACCTAGCCCTAGCATCTAAGAGATAGGGGAAGTTCAATAAATTCTCTACTGAAGGAGCCACCTCAAAGGGTAACAAGAAGAAGTTAGATACTAACAAAGTGAAATGATTTTCTTTCCACCAGCTAGGACATTTTTCCAGCCACTTCCATAAGAAGAAGAAGAAGAAGCATGTAGCTGCTACAGCTGAGATGGACGAATTTACAACCAGATTTGAGGATGAGTTCTCACTCACCGCGTCTATTGTTCGGATATCCACATCATCTTTTTCAGGATCTTGCATGCATCCCAGTCACCAGTTTGATGCCTCCAGCACCTTAGCCACCTCATTCTAGCACTCGGGAGCCACTTACTACAGAGTTTTAGCCCTCCTAGGCTGAAAGGTGCCCACTTCTCACCTACTGCCAGAGAAGGGTGCACTTGTTCACATACCACTGCAGTTCCACTTCAGTTACACTCAGTTAGCTCCGATTCTCCCTGAATTGAGGCTAGTTTCACTCCCGACTGACTGTTTCACATCCGTTGGACCTCCAGATTGACTAGATGACTTGTTCTAACTTCAGTTAGCCTCCCATGCACCCCCACTGAGTCTCCTTTCCTTAATCAGTGCTACACACTTCAGTTACA
Organism: Larix kaempferi; assembly: GCA_027924585.1. Lineage (NCBI taxonomy): Eukaryota > Viridiplantae > Streptophyta > Pinopsida > Pinales > Pinaceae > Larix > Larix kaempferi. Next base: position 5,763,490 of record BSBM01000550.1, read on the forward strand.
CATGACACACTCAGTTAGACTCAGATTGACACCTGGATGACTGGTTCTTGTGCATTGATGACCACCACCGATTGATGATGAGGACTCCTAGTTGGAGTCAAGCTACTCCATTCAGTGATTCGAATGACCTACTTAGGCAATTCGAATTGCTTAGTCATTGAGATAGTTTATATTGTAATCATCCACCCTTATTGGGATATTGAGCACTGCTGCATGTTTTGCACAGTTTTGCACCATATTTTCTATGTTCATCTGTTGTGATTGATTTACTTGTTCTTTAGATCTGCTGTGACTAATTTTACATGGTATCAGAGCCATTGTAGGGACAAGATCTCTTTTCTACAGGTGTTTGTACAAGAAGATTTGACTGAATTGCTCAAATTGCAAAAAGTTTTGGCATGAGATATCTCAAGGGCATTCGCTCCTGTGCATGCAAAGCTTGAAAATTATTCCAATACCACTCCAGAAGCTTGAGTTTCCACATAATTCCTGGATCTGATACATTGGACCCATTCAACATTGTTTGATCTCCAATCCCAGGTGTGATGCAACTCTAAAAGGGTGGATTGTTTGACCTTATTGTTTTTGTTTTATTGTGATTTGCAGGTTTATTGTCTCCATCAATTGCACTCGCTACATTGTGCATGCAAGCTTCCCTACAACAATTGCATTCGCTACACTGTGCATGCAAGCTTCTTCTACATCAGTTTGACTCGCTCCTAGCAATGGAATACTCTTCTTCAAAGCCTATCCTCACCCCATTCAATTATTTTGATTGGAAAGATGATATGGAGATCATATTACGTTCAAAAGGTTACTACCGAGTCACTATTGGTCTTGAATTGGAGCCAAGCAATCTATCAGATAGAACCAAACACTACAATAAGCTTGATGAAGCTTATGGTCTTCTTTGTCTCTCCATCTCCAAAGATCTTCACTTCCATCTCAGCGGATTGAAGACTCCAAAAGCCATATGGGAGCAACTTGAAACACTATTTGGCAAGCAGGATGAGCTTAGGGCTTTTCAATTAGAGAATGAATTGATTGCCCTTAGTCCTGAGAATTTCGAGACCATCAATGAATTCTTCACAAAATTCAAGAACTTGAACTTGCAATTGAAGAACAGTGGAGTTATCAAAGAGGATAAACAATTGATCCTCTCCATTCTAAGCAAGCTTGGGAAATATTATTCGGTATTTGTCTCTACTTTCAATTCCGGTCGGCTAACTACCCCGAATTGGAAGATGCCTACCTTGAATGCCTTCATTGAGTCCGTCACAAAAGAGCATGACAAGTTGATTCAAATGGGGTCCATAAGCTCCAAAGATTCAGCCCTATATGTTCAAGGACCCAAGATCTCGAATGGTAAAGGAAAGCAAAAGAAGGAGAATCCCAAATTCGAGCCTCACAAGCAAAAAGACAAAGGCAAACAAACGGATGCACCATCCAGTTCGAAGTTCAAGCAAAAGGGCAAAGAAGGTAACCAAAAATCTAAATGTACTTATTGCAATCGTGGCTTTCATCCCGAAAGTTCATGTATGAAGAAGACTATAGATCAAATGGCCCTCCTTTTGGAAAAGAACAACATAACTCTTCTCCGACAATGCAAGGAAGAAGGATAGGAATGACGATCATGAAAGAGGACAAGCACTCATGGCAACGGTTTCGAAGCCCACTACTCTCTTGATAGATTCGGGTGCATCAAATCATATGGCTGCAAATATTGATTCTTTTTCCTCATTCGATCCAAATAGCTCCATCCCCATCCATTTGGGAGATGACTCAAAAATTTCTTCAAAGGGCAAAGGTACGATTCATGTAGATCATGGAAGCTTTCAGAATGTTCTCTATGTGCCTTCCTTAGCTTCAAATATTCTTTCTGTGTATCAAATGACACACACTGGTGAACCAAAGCAAGTTACATTCATCCCTAATACAGTTGAAATTTCTGATATCAAAAGTGGAAGACTAGTTGCAGTCGGAAAGGCAAATCACACTGCAAAATGATATGAGTTTTCACACTTTATTCCGCTTACAAAGCCCACTGCTCTTCGCACACATGGTAATGAGGTTAGTAGGATTTGGCATGAAAGATTTGGACATCTTAATTATAAATATTTGTTTCTGCTATCAAATAAATCCATGGTAGATGGGCTTCCACAACTCCATTCCTCGAAGGGAATATGCACTGGTTGCATCATTGGGAAGCACCCCGAGCACAGATTCGACCGCGGCAAAGCTAGCAAAGCTTCTACTATTTTGGGATTGATCCATTCTGATATCAGTGGTCCGCTGCCCCATATGTCATTAAATGGTTCAAGGTATGTTTTGACATTTATTGATGATTTTTCCCGCTTTACATGGGTATTCTTTCTCAAAAACAAGTCAGAAGTGCTTGGAAAATTCAAGGATTTTAAGGCTTCTGTTGAGACCACCACCGAGAGCAAGATCAAAGATCTTAGATCTGATAATGGTGGGGAATATATTAAATCCGATTTGCTTCAACTTTGTGCCCAAAGCGGAATTAAGATCCAACATACAGTTCCCTACACACCCCAGCAGAACGGTGTAGCGGAAAGGAAAAATCGGTCACTGAAAGAGATGGCTATATGCATGATTGAATCAAAAGGTTTGGCTGCAAATCTTTGGGTTGAAGCAATCAATGTTGCTGCATATATATAGAACTGTGTTCCACATTCATCCGTGAAAGGTATGACTCCTTTCGAAGCATTCTTTGGTCACAAACCGGATGTGTCAAATTTGAGAGTTTTTAGCTCTACTGCATGGGCTAGAATTCCTTCCGAGAAGAGACGAGCTTTGGATCCACAAAGTACCGAGTGCATATTGATAGGATATGGGGAAGAATCAAAAGCATATAAACTCATGGATATCAGATCTAAAAAGATATTCATAGAGCGCAGTGTGCAATTTGAAGAACCGCTTCAAGAATTGCAACTAGTCGAGGAGAAGACTGCCGATTCACCGCCTTCACCAGAAGAAGATCCGTGCAGCGATAATGAAGGTATGAGTTCTGATATTTCTGATATTGTAGCAGCATATGATGATCATGACATATCAGGTTCGGAATCCGACCATTATGATCCCCCTCAGTTACCAAAGTGGGCCCAAAACACTCTACAATCTGTTGGTTCGAACCTTGGAAATCCTGCTAATCCGAGACGAACAAGAGCAGACTTTCAAAGAGCAGGTATGGCTCTTTCTATTGCTGATCCATTTCTTCCTAAGATTTTTTATTTGATGGCTGGTTCAGATCCTACATCATACTATTCTGCTCATCGAGATCCGAGATGGAAAAGTGCCATGTATGAAGAGTACAGTTCTCTTCAAAAGAACAACACATGGGAGCTAGTTTCTCTTCCACCTGGAAGAAAATTAGTGAAGTGCAAATGGGTCTACCGTACTAAATTTTCTGCTGATGGCACTGTCGGAAAATATAAAGCAAGGTTGGTGGCAAAAGGTTTCTCCCAAGTCCAAGGAGTGGACTACACTGAGACCTTTGCACCGGTTGCAAAGATGGATTCCATCCGCCTTGTTTTAGCTATTTCCGCATCCAAGCACTGGGAGGTGCACCACATGGATGTGAAGAGTGCATTTTTACATGGAGACCTTGCTGAAGAGGTATATATGCAGCAACCAGAGGGTTATACATCAAATCCATCATTGGTTTGCAGATTGAAGAAATCTTTGTACGGGTTAAAACAGGCCCCAAGAGCTTGGTACGCAAAGATGGACTCCTTCCTTCTTTCTCAGAATTTCCAAAGGTGCAAATCTGATCCGAATGTGTATCTTCAGCGAGTTAAAGGTAATTTGTTGGTTATTGTACTTTATGTTGATGATATTCTCATCACTGGTAGCACACTTACTTCAATAAACAAGCTAAAATCTGCCTTAAATCTAGCTTTTGACATGAGCGATTTGGGCTTGCTGAGTCACTTTTTGGGCTTGGAGATAGCTCAAAATTTTGAGGGGATCACTATATCTCAGCAAAAATATGCTTCCGACCTGTTATTGAAGTTTAATATGGCTGAATGTAAGGCAGCCCCATTCCCATTCCTCTCAGGAATCAGTCTTGAGGAGGGAGATTCTACACCTCTTGCAGATTGCAGTATGTATCGACAGTTGATTGGTTCACTACTTTATTTGACACACTCACGGCCTGATATCTCATATGCCATGAGTGCCGTGTCAAGATATATGCAGCAGCCACATGAGATTCATTGGCGAGCAGCCAAGCGGATCTTGCAGTATGTGCAAGGTACGAGACATTTTGGCATACATTATGCTGCAGATTCTGAGCTTGATTTCATTGGTTTTACTGATTCAGATTGGGCAGGTGATAGCATTGATTGGAAGTCCACTTCCGGTTATGTTTTCATGATTGGTCATGGTGCTATTTGCTGGTCCAGCAAAAAGCAAGAAGCCATTGCACTTTCTTCAGCAGAGGCAGAGTATCGAGGGGCAGTCAATGCCTGCATTCAGGCAGTCTGGTTGCAGGGTATTCTTTCCGAGTTTGGTTTTGGTGGCACTACTTCGACTGTCCTATTTTGTGACAATCAAAGTGCTATCAAGATCTCCACAGATCCAGTTCAGCGGCAGAGGATCAAACACATTGAGATTCATATGCATTACATTCGACAGTTGGTGCATGACCGCACCATCATTCTGCAATATTGCCCTACTGATGAGCAAATTGCAGACATCTTCACCAAGAGCTTCACTGAGAAGAAGTTCTCTTACCTCCATTCACTGTTGGGGGTGAGTTCCATCATGGTGGAGACAGATTGATTCATTATTATGCTTTAGCTTGAGGGGAGGCTTTCTTCCCACTGGGTTTTCCCTCTTTCCTCACTTAGTTTATTTTCATCATTTTTTGGATTATTGTATTGGGGTGACCTTTGGTCTTAGTTACCAGGGCCCCACATTATTTTTTGCACATCATAGTCTAGCTTGAGGGGGGGTGTTCGGATATCCACATCATCTTTTTCAGGATCTTGCATGCAATTAGGGTTTGCATGCACCTGCATGCACTTGCATGCATCCCAGTCACCAGTTTGATGCCTCCAGCACCTTAGCCACCTCATTCTAGCACCCGGGAGCCACTTACTACAGAGTTTTAGCCCTCCTAGGCTGAAAGGCGCCCACTTCTCACCTACTTCCAGAGAAGGGCGCACTTGTTCACCTACCACTGCAGTTCCACTTCAGTTATACTCAGTTAGCTCCGATTCTCCCTGATTTGAGGCTAATTTCACTCCCGACTGACTGTTTCACATTCGTTGGACCTCCAGATTGACTAGATGACTTGTTCTGACTTCAGTTAGCCTCCCATGTGCCCCCACTGAGTCTCCTTTCCTTAATCAGTGCTACACACTTCAGTTACACATGACACACTCAGTTAGACTCAGATTGACACCTGGATGACTGGTTCTTGTGCATTGATGACCACCACCGATTGATGATGAGGACTCCTAGTTGGAGTCAAGCTACTCCATTCAGTGATTCGAATGACCTACTTAGGCAATTCGAATTGCTTAGTCATTGAGATAGTTTATATTGTAATCATCCACCCTTATTGGGATATTGAGCACTGCTGCATGTTTTGCACAGTTTTGCACCATATTTTCTATGTTCATCTGTTGTGATTGATTTACTTGTTCATTAGATCTGCTGTGACTAATTTTACATCTATCTCTAGCTCAATGGCCACCAATGGCTAGTACATTAACAGTGGTGCTTCATATCACATGACTAGATTATTGACATTATTTTACCAGGTTGAAGGAGCACAGTTCAGACTTCCACATTGAACTTGGTGACAATGCCAAGTACAATCTAGTAGGAAGTGGGACTGTGAAGTTTCAAAGGGAGTCCAGGAAGCCACTGCTGGTAGAAGATGTGTTGTACATCCCTAGTTTATAAAAGAACCTGATTTTGGTTTCATCCTTGGAGGACAAGGGCTTTGCCGTGACTTCCCAAGATGGGAAAGCTTATATATGTCCCAAGGATTCTAGCTTCAGCACAATGAAAGTTCTTGGAGTAAGGAGGAACAATATGTACACACTTCAACTTGAGCCATCTAAAGCGTTGTTGAGTAGCAATAGAAGTAGTGATGCAAGGGAATTGTGGCATAGGATAATGGCACACTTGCATCATGGAGCACTCAAAGTGCTAAGGGATATCATGATTGGTCTTCCATCCTTCAATTCAAACCAGCACAATGTATGAAAGGGGTGTGCCATGGGAAAGTACACCAAGACAATGTTTCCCAACAGTGACAATAGGTCCAAGGGTATTTTGGACTTAATCCATTCAGATGTTTGTGGGCCCATGTCAGTTATATCTATAGGAGGGTTCAGCTACTATGTGACCTTCATAGATGACCATTCCAAGAATCCCTGGATATAATTTATGAAGACCAAATATGAGGTCTTCAATTGCTTCCAAGAGTTCAAATCTCTTGTGGAGAACCAGATAGGGATAAATATCAAGGTGCTAAGAGGAATGTAAACCTGGAATTCCTTCAAGGAGTTTTTTATCGATTCCCAGATTAAGAGGGAACTAATAGTCCAATATAACCCACAACAGAATTGAATCTCAAAGAGAAAGGATAGATCCATTATTGGGGAAACAAAGGCAATGGTGCATGATCAGGACCTGCCTATGTCCTTATGGGAAGAAGCATGTAACACTGCAATTTATCTGTAGAACAAGATCCCACACAAATTTTTGGGAAAGATGACCATGAAGAGGCCTTCATGGGGAAGAAACTAGAGATTGGGCATCTTCTTATCTTTGGGTGCTCAGTTTAGTGCCACATCCCATTAGAGAAGAGGGAAAATATTGAGCCTACTACAATGAAAGGCATTTTTGTTGGATACAACGAAACTTTAAAGGCCTACTAAGTGTAGATTCCAACATTTAGGAAGACAGTGGTGCAGAGGGATGTGAATTTTGAGGAGGACAAGGATTTCAGAATGTCTTGTGAATCAATGTTAGCTAAAGCTAAGTTTCAGTACCAAGAAGCACCAAAGGAAGAAGTAAGACCACCATAGTAGATTCTAGGTCCCCGGAATTGTGTGCAGGGCAAGTAGCATGAGCATGAGGAGGAGCAGGATGCTCCATTTACCTAGGCCAAAACTTCGAGGAAAAAGAGGCCAAAATGGGTAGAGAATACCTTAAGGGAAGATCAAGAGAAGGTGGATGCTCCAAGGACTTTAGTCAGGGAGAGAAAAGCACCACAGAGATTTTCCAGCTATATGGCTCTCATGAGCGATTTGGTTGAGGTCGAACCCTCCATCTTTCAGGAGGCATCTCAGCTAAAGGTGTGGAAAGATGCCATGGTAGAAGAATATTCTTCTATCACGAAGAATGATGTATGGTAGGTAGTGAAATGAACTAAGGAGAAATCGGCGGTGGGGTCTAAATGGATTTACAGGATCAAGCATGCTACTGATGGCAACATTGAGAAGTCCAAAGCCCGATTTGTGGTTAAAGGGTTCTCTCAGAAAGAGGGAGTTAAGTAGAATGAGACAATCACCCGTAAATCCAGGTACTCCTCCATTAGAGAAGTAATTTCCATTGTTGTAAAGATGGGTTGGAATATTCATCAGATGGACATCAAGGCAATGTTCCTAAATGGTGAGATTGAGGAGGAGATTTATATAGAGAAGCCAGAGTTTTTTGAGGTACACATGAGAGAGATTCTCATGTATGCATGTTGAAGAGAGCATTCTATGAATCAAGAAAGCACCATGTGCATGTTATTCCAAGATAGACAACTATTTGCTATGGATGGGCTTCACCAAGAGTGAGGATGACTCAAATCTGCACTACATATTGGTCAGAGGAAAGCCTCTTAGTCTTGTGCTATATGTGGATGACCTGTTTCTAACAAGTTCTGAGAGGCTCATAGCAGATTGCAAGAGGGATATTGTTGATGAGTTTGAGATGAAGGATTTGGGACTAATGTACTACTTTCTGGGACTCGAGGTGTGGTAGAGAGATGGGAAGATTTTCCTTGGACAAGGGAAACGCAGTGGAGATACTAAGGCGATTTGGGATGAAGGACTACAAGGTTATGACTACTCCAATGGTCACAAACTGGAAGAAGATTGATGCTTCCAAATAAAAAACAATGGATCCTACCTTATGTAGGTACATGATTAACTCTTTTATGTATCTGGTCAACACTAGACAATATATATGTTTTGTTGTCAACACTCTCAGTTAGTTTATGGTTGATCCAAAGCATGTGCATTAGGTGGAAACAAAACATGTCATCAGATATATGCATGGAACAATGGAGTATGGATTGAGCTATATCCAGGAAGATGGAGTGAAGCTAGTGGGGTATTTGGATGTTGATTGGGTAGGAAACACAACTGAATGGAAGAGTACTTCAGGTTACTGTTTCAGCTTGGGATCAAGAGCTATTTCCTGGTTTAGAAAGAAACATAAGTCAATTGCACTAAGTTTTTTTGAAGTTGAATACATGGCAGCAAGTTTGGCATCATGTGAGGCCATTTGGCATCAGAAATTACTCATAGAGTTGTTTGATCAGGAGTTGGAGACCACCTTGATTTACTGTGACAATTAGAGTTGCATCAAGCTCTTTGAAAACCCAATGTTTCAATGATAGTTCGAAACACATAGAAATCAAATATCACTTCATCTGTGACTGTGTGCAGAAGGGGACAATAAAAATTCAGTATGTGTCAACAAATGAGCAGGTTCCAAACATTCTCACAAAATTCTTGATGAAAGGCAAGTTTGTCTACTTCGGGGTCAAGTTCAGAGTGGTGTAGAACACCTTTCTCACTAAGAGGGAATGTTAAAATTATAACTTAGGAAGGTGCCACAGAACAAACCGAAATTGGGTCATATCGTACAGTTGAGAGAGAGCCATACCTAGGCCATACAGGATGTACGACTGGGTTGATCTTGTTGTTGGGTCATACTGTGATTTCTAGGTTCTTCTGGCAATAAGGAAGTCTTGTATTATTGCTGAAAATCATTTTCTCTGAAGCTAATAGAGATCCCTTCTTTGTTGGTTTTCCCCATTGGGTTTCCAGGGTTAAAAATTATGAATTAAGGGTGTATGCTTGGATTCATGTTTTGGTTGTGCATTGATGTTAAAACTTAGTTGTATTTCCTATGCATAATTTCAAATTTAAATTTTTAGCATTGTGCATTAAACCCAGGTTTTGAATTTATTGGCTCACTAAATCTGTTAGATGAGTTAAGTGGGGGAATTAACATTGACGTGATGCTTAGGCATACTATATATTTTGTGACTTTAATGGGAATTGATAATTCATAGTTTATAGTGATAAGAGGTAATTGTTAATGATTTTTCTCATCCATGAACAATAATATTGTTTCGATACTTTCACCCCATTATAAGCTTCTCAGGATTCAATTTATCAAGTAGTTGTGTTAGGTTCGATTTTCCAAACATCTAGTGAATGATTTTTTAGCTGTGAATTTAAAGATAAATATAATATTCAAAGTTATTCTAACCCATTGTGAAGTAAAGAGTACATATCAATTTTATTTTATTTTGCAATTAACTATCTACAAAATGGCAATTGGGGAAATTTTTAGGAGCGAAAATTCACCAATTGGTTATTTTTGGGTTTTTTTTTCAAAAAATAAATTCTTTTTTTGTTATTTTTAGTCTCTAATATAGCCTATATTTACATAAAATATGTTTTTTTTTATCATAATATTTGCCAAAACTTACGTTTCAGTAGTAAAGTGTGTTTCATATTTAATATTCGTCTACCAATCTATATATATGTTTTTTACAATCGAAAATTATCGCCTAGAATACTATACTTAAGTATAATTTTATAATCCTTAAAGAATACCTTGATAACATTTATACACGGCCTTAAAGTTGCCTCCCAATTTTTCAAATAAAATGACTTATTAATAGTAATTTTTTATAATCTTTGTTGTAAACAAAAGAACAAGAGTTTTTTTTTAAATAACATAACGATAATGAAAATAGGTTATTAACAAAATAATTTACTGTCTTGTATACAAAATTGAATAAGAGCATGCATTAGTGTGAACGAACATCGTTTTAGATTTTTGGCATTCACCCAATATTGTTTTCCGAAATCCAGATACGATGTGTTAGAAAACACATTTAAAAATTTAAAGTTTTAAAATAATTTTGAATAATTTATTTTATTATTATTATGTTTTTTAAATCTAAAAGCATGCAGCTATTGTTTCTTTATGGTTGATTCTTTGTTTCTTTATAGTTGTAGAATCTTCCACTCTTTGGTAATCTTAAATTTCAAAAAAAGATACATAGAAGCAGTGTAAGAATTTGGTTTTCATTGTATCCGTTAAAGCTTTTTTTTTTATGTTTTGGGTGTATATATCACTCATCGTGAAACGTTTTGTTTAAATTTTTACCTTTCAACAATGAAGTCTTGCCAAAAAATTTACCCTTCTATAATTAAATTTTGTTAATTTTTTTTTCAAATTTTGTTAATTTTTTCTTCAAAACAATATTATTTACATTAAAATTAAAATGATAATTATTAATATCTATTATGGTCCATTAACTTAATTTCTATTCATTTCATATATCATTGATGTACTAAATTAAACCAAAAAAAATATGAATACGCATCATAATAAAGCATAAATAAACATAAAAATGGTAATCCAGTACTAACTAAGCAGGTTGTTATGTTAACCATATCTACAGTTTTTTCCTTTTTTGATTTTAGTTTTGGTTTGGTTTACCAGAATCAGCTAACTACACTCGTAACTATTTGTATGCTTGAGTTATTTATCTGAATCTATGTGGGTATTTTCATTAGGGAAAAAGACCTGACATTAAAGACGGATGAATGGAGCGAGAAAGCGTTGAACGGTTTACTTTTTGCAAACGGTGCTTTGAGCAATATTGTGATTCAATCCAATGTTGGTAAAATTTTCTTCTGGACGCTCCCGAGAGAATCACTACTCGCCTCAATGGACGGCGTTGTTATGTGAACGTGAATGCCTCACAACATATATAATTGCGTTATTGTTTTCAATTTATTCATGGCTATGTCTAAATTTTCACGCATTCATATAGTCATCGCATATTTTTATTTTTCTTTGTAAAATGCAGGCCAAATATTAGGAGTCGTTCAAGATTTAGGCAAGGGTATTATATTCTCGACATCTGAGGCCGCAATTGGATTGGTTGCGAGAAGGTGCAAGCGGCCAGAGGATTTTTGAATCTATCTTATGTTTTAAATCATTAAATTCAGCATGGTTAAATTACTTACATGTTACAACTGCTTGTATCGTTTCAGGTTTGGGGAGGGAGCAGGACGGATGAAAAATGATGCATTTAATGTAGCAGGGAGGGTGCAGAGGAATCCCTGTGTGCCATTCACACAAACACTATTGAATCGGTTGTCTTAATGCAGAAGTTTTCCAGAAAATAAACTTTATATTGCAAAAAGAATGTATAAAAAAGAATATTGTTTAGGTTTATTGTTAATGTCAAAAGAAAATGTCTTCCATTTTAATTTCAACATCTAAATCTATATACATTACTCAAATCCTGAGATAAACCAATAAATGACAAAAGAGATGCAGTTGCACCAACTTCAAACTCCCGAGTCCCGAATCTCGAGTCCCAACTTCCAACTTCCAGGAACATCCAACTTCAAGTCATTTAGTTGATGTTCATGTAGGCTTGTAGCAGACTAGCAGTAGAATGTTAATGTAAATTGTAAATTTGTAATCAATGGACAATGATGATTGAGCATTGAAATTTGTAGTATGTAGATGCTCATTGTAATAATAGAAAAATAAAAAAAGTAAAGGAAACATCATTGAGTTAACTGAGTTTTTCTTTTTCTATGAAAAATCAATGCAACTTGCAATAGAAAGGAATAGAAATGATGCTAATTTAATATATTTTTTTATTTATTAAGTGAAAGTATGGTTGGAATTTGGAAAATATAGTTTTATAGAAGATCAAAAATATTAATAATACTAGTAATACGATACTAGTAAAATAATGACGTTTTAGAAATTTTATTACCCTTCAAAAATACGTTTAAATGATAAATTTACCCTTCACAGAAGACGGTTAATGAAAATTTTTAACCGTATTTGACAGTCATTTTGCCTGTCAAATTCCATCACTGCATAGAAGTGTTTTGGTATAAGTTTTATAGTTACACTGAATACATACCATCTTAGACTTGTTTGGACCGGAGGCTAGCATGCAGCTAAACGATTCTTGTGACATGTAGAACCACATCCGACACTCATCAAAACTAAGAAGGCGGTGGGATAATCTGTGGTGGGCATCAATGTTCCTATGTGGTGGACATCATTCACAAAGATATATCATAATTGTTTTGTAATATTGTTTTATGGTTTTTAAACATAAGTTTTTTTTTTTTTTTCGAAGGAGGAAAACTCGGCATTCTCCAGTGAGCGGTGAACCTAGGTATCAAAACCCCAGCATTCCCACCATCATAGACCTCTCCAAGTCCAGCAACCATTGTAAGTCCTTTCAACGAGACAGCGGTTGTGACCCCAAGCTCTTCGAGTAGCCTAGAAACCTCGCCACCTGGAATGACCACTGGTGGTCTGTAAGGGGGTTGACTTCCACTCCAACCAAATGCCTCTTTGCCCAAAGCTGTATTTTCGTCCGAGGAAGATGGGGCCCTTTGCCCAATCAAGAGGCAGTTTACCCTCATACTCCAGGAGGAAACGACGATTTCAGCCTTTCGAAGTGTGCAAGATAAAAGCTAGTACCGGAATAGGGTCATCGTTGAGGCTCGCCCATAACCGTCATGTGCCGTTAGCAAGCACACTGAACCCTGTTGCTTTATGCTCCTCTAAAGAGCCAGTGGTATGGTCTAATCACCTGGTAGGGTTCTAGCGTGATTCCTATCCAATGAACCAAACGGTGGTCAGTTTATCCTCGTGACCAAGGAGCGAACGACGGTTTCGGCCATTCGAAGAAAATTAAACGTAAGATATATTTGCGTCTTAATATCATTTTTATCAAACTTTGGGTTTTGAAAATTATTAGTAGAAATATTATTCTGCGATGTGGTTGGATACTATTGAAAATTATTCGTGGAAGTATTTTTTTAGGTGGTTGGATATACTATTGAGTTATAGTGAAAGTGGTTGGCTTTGAACACGACTTAGCCTAGATAATTTGGAGAGAAAGTAGTTAGCTTTGAGCGTGACTTAGCCTAGGTAATTCGGAGAGTTACAGATTCCCAAGATTATAAAAAAATCATTTAAGGTATATTAGCATAGCTACTTAACTTGTGGTTGGTGAACACTGATAGGTCACAAGTTAAGTGTCATGAACAAATTATCTATTACTCGTTCTCGGTGTTTAGTTGTAATCACCTCCTGTCTATGCCTTAGCTACATGTTACATGTAATCACCTCTTGTCTATGCCTTACCTATATATATTGTTACATGTGATCACATTGCAGAAGAATTTATATTGATCTTCAAAGGTCACATTGGAAGAGGATTTATATTGGTTTCCAAAGGATCTGTAGCATTGCAATGAACCTCATGTTGATGTTTAAGCCTTGAGTGTTAAAATGCTAAATAGTGTTTACCTACTTGCTTTTACATCGCCCCATGGATTTCATAGCTTTATCAATGTACATATTTTTTTATTTATTAAAAGCAATAAGCATTCATAATGTAATGTTTTATTGAATCTCTAGCAACTTGAGATCCATCTTTAAACAAAAACAAAATTATTTATTTTCAAAAAATAAAATACTAACACCTTTTAATGTCAAAATAATGTTTAATTCCAACTGCTTTTATTGAACGTTTGGTAATGAAGGCCGAAGACAATTCAAGTTACAAGGAGTTGCAATAGTCAAAGTACTAACAACTGTCAATGTCAAAATAATGTTTAATTCCAAATGTTTTTATTAAACATTAATGGAACATTTGGTAATGAAGAAAAAGACAATTCAACTTAAAAGTAGTTGCATTCGTCATTTCAATGTCAAAATAATATTTAATTCCAACTGTTTTTAATAAACATTAATGGAACATTTGGTAATGAAGGACAAATACATTTAAGTTAAAAGTAGTTGCATCCATCAGTTTAATTCGAAGTTAAAAAGTATGAACAGCTCATTTCTTTGGAAATGACATCTCAACTAAATTAAATGTTATCGCTTTATCGCTTTTCATCTAAAGCACTGGATGAACATAATTTGGGATACGGCTCTCTTCAGTTTAGGCACATCTACAGAGAACTAAATGTTATCGTTAATCGTCTTTCTCGACGGTCTATGGGATAGATGAATGGCCAGTTTTTAAGCGAGGAAATTAGAGGAGGGAAACTCATTAATTCCTCTGTGATGAACTTCTACTAATTTGTCTGTATGGTTTTTATGTCGTCACCACCTTTTGCTTTGATCACTATATGGAGTGTATATGAACGAATGACGCCTGTGACAATGAAGGGTAACTGTTTTCCTAAACGTAATTTTCAGATGTTATATGCTATGCTATACAACATTCCTGGCTCTGTAGTTCACAATTTGTTTATGGATTTGGCTCCTCTACCGGCTTAATGTAATATCACATCTTGTAGTCGGCTTTTGTTTATTAATATAAAAGCTGATTTTTCTTTATGAAAAAATAAATAAATTAAAATTAAAATTAAACTAGAAAAGTAGATCAGAATTGAGGGACTTGGTAACAACGAACTATGTTAATAATAGCTGGTCGTTAGCTAATGAATGTACCCACAACGTTAGTCTACCTATGTTCATTGACGTGAAGTATATAATTTATGTTATTATTTGAAGACAACTAATTTACGTGCACATTTTCAAGACAAACTTGGTAGTGGGTTGTTAATTAATAATTGTAGCTACAACGTTATTCTACTTATGTTCATTGATGTTATTATTGGAAGACAACTAATTTAGGTGTACATTTACAAGATATAGATTTGGTAAGAGGCATGAGGTATGATTATGATGGGTAAAAGATATAGAGAGAGAGTAAAATATAAGTTTTATATATAAAAAAGAATATTTACAGCAACAAGAATGAGAAGGGAAAGGCATATATATTGAAATTTATATAATTTTTCATAGAGTAATTAAAGTGGCTATAAAATTAGAATAAATGGCATGGTTTAACAATTGGACATTCTTATTCAACAAAGATACATTGATCAATAATTATATGTGTGTCACATATGCTCGTAATTAACAAAAATAAACAACATAATTGACTTCGTCTTCAAATACATATTTGTAGCTAAGTTTTCAAAGAACAAATAATTGAAAGTCTCAAACAATGTCAAATGCTAGCTAGGGAAACTCAAACCACAGATCTAGTATCTCTTCACAAAGCTTCCCTCCAACGCAAATGTCCCTGAAGAATGTTTGTCAATTGTGATTGAACTTGCTCATAACAAGACCTTGCAAAAAGGAATTCACTAAAATATGTTTCACCTTTTCTGTGTTTGGACAAGAGAGGCAAAGACCATTAAAACGACCACTCTTGGCCAAAAGAGTTTTGGAAGAGAGCCCTTGTTAAATAACTAACCAAACAAACACCCAAATTTTATAGGAAATGCTCATAGATTAGACACCATGCAACCTCTAAATAAAATGGCTATCAACGTCCATAGAGATGCATCAAGCATTAAGAACTAGGCCTAACACATGTCTTTGATGCAAAATGGAGTAACATCTGGGAGAATCATATTAAGTCAAAGGGTGTTCAAAGCTCCATTTTGAATCCTCCGAGAAGGAACATAACATATCAATGTTCACGCTGAAAAGAAATTCCCAAGGCATGAACCCAATTATCTCCAAAAAATCGGGTCATTCTAGAGAAGAGAATGAAAACTGACAAGCCACTAAATGAAAATCTTTCAAAGAATGAGAAGAAGCATCCCACAAATTCCTCCAAAATGAAATATTTTTCCCTCCTTAATATCCTTGGTTCAAAGCAAAGAAGGTTAGAAATACAAGTGCTTTCTAGTTTTTTATTCTAAATCAGTCTTCTCGCCAAATACCGCCCATCTCTTCTAATTAGCATCTTCCAATGATTCAAACCTACCAACCTCCTCCAAGCTGCTCAAATACTCCTGAGGATAAAGGACCTCGAAACCTGAAAATATGAGGTGTAGATATGATGTAACATAAACCAAATGGACCCCTAAATTATCAACATGTTTCGTTGAAAGCAATCTATGTTGCATTGAAACTTTCTAAGAAGATCAACACTACAAACATCTAACCACCCATTTAGAAGCCAAGATGTTTCCTCAATTCACAACATCAATTAGACCAAGGGAATACTCCTCCTTGAGACTGATGTAGACATCCCAAGGAACCATTGGGAGACCTCGATCCCCATCATATTTGGCCCACAAAGATGAATACAAAATCTTGTGTAGATGATGAAATAAAGATATTTTGGGAATCGAATGAGACAGAGTAGATGTCAAAGACCGAGAGGATTCACGTCACCATTGTAATCTTACCTGCAAAGGGGAGATCCTGTAGTACCTAAAATTAAGTTTATGCTCCAATCTCTCAAGAAAACAATCCCACGAAGAAATGAGAGAGATGCAAGCACCAAAACGAATACCAAGATATCTCACAATAACACTAGGAAAAATAAACTTCCATGTGGATGGAATCCAAGGAGAGAATCGATAAGATTGACTAACCTATAATCAGTGTTATGGTCACTAACAATGTCCCTTGATGCCACATGTAACACTATTAAACAATCCCTGGAAGTAAAAACTGACTACTGCTCAATGAATCACAGATAAAAGATATTCATTTTCAAAATGGTTGCTTACCATCCCATTGCCCTAAAAAATAAATGCATCTAATTCAACCTTGTAGATGAGCTTCCTCCAACAAATAACCAAGGTTATCACCATTCAACATATAAAGGTAATGGGCCAATGGAAACCCTTTCTTGATAGACTCGTGAAGATGGATGTGGGGAGAGAATTATTCACCAAAACAAAGCCTAAACTTCATGAAAATAAGGTGTTAACTATAATAATACATCATGGGACAAAGCCAAGGAAGGTGAACCTATCTATGATAAACATCTCTCAATGTGATCATATATTTTGTAAAATTCCAATTTTAGAAAGAGGGGCCACTAACTAGACTCCCTATCCCACTCCAAGGCCTCCCAAGCTTAAAAAGTTGCATCCAAAATAAAATACCCTTGCAAAAATCTTGTTTACTCTTAGTGAACAAATTTTCTAACCATATCTCACACTCTTGCAACTAATTCCTTAGCCATAATTTTATAGGAAATGTTCAATAAAAATTATGGGATGTCACCCACGAGTTCAATCGATGGAAACATTATTTGGAATAAGTTTCATTAGACTATGATTAAGTGAGTAACCCCCTTTTCATTAAGTCTAGACTAATCTAAGTCTAAGCGAACATAGATTTATTATTATGAATATCGGTTTCCAATACATAAAATCTTGGTATCCAATACTTGATATATTGGTTTCCAATACTTGATATATCGGTTTCTAATAGTTGCGATGTCAGTTTCCAATACAATGGATGGCGGTTTCCAATACCTAGAGTGTTGGCCTCTGAAAACTTATATATCGGTTTCCAATAGCGTTGTCATTCATAATATGACAAAAATAACAAGTTCCCTAATTCGAGTGAGCAAGAGAAGTGAGTTATTTCCCTTTCTCACACACTAGTCATTCTCATAATTGGGATGAAGAGGGGGAGCACTAACCCTTTATCGCATTCCATACATGGATTTCAAACATCGGAGAAAGGCATATCATACAGATAAATATAAAATGATAAATATATAATGGTACAAGACCAGATAAATACAATAAATTTACATGGAAGTCTCTAAATACTTACTTACATAAATTACATACTCATTGGAACTGAATCCCAAGCACTTAATTTAGCATCAATGGAAACTATTTTATGTTTTAAGTCTAAAAATATACTGAGCATAGAGGGAAAATGGCCCGGGAACCTAACTTAATTTCATTAAACAAAAACAATTTATACATGTATTATTCTAGTTGTCGAGAACGCAATGCATGATAGAATAGCCGGAAATCCACACCTCAATTTGTGACCTAGTGTCATTTTATAAGATGGTTTTTATAATTCCACAATGCGTCTATGAACCCAACAGCTCCACACATCCTCGAACGACTACAAAACAAGAGGCGATGCACTATCCATTATCGCAAGAAAGCAATACAACGCACTACGAACTCCCAAGTGCATAGTAGTGAAAAAAAACTTATCATATATCACTCCAGATAATGCCTTGAACCGTGCTACAACCATATTCGTATGCCCCCTTATAAACCGCTCTGCATAAAAACACGACATAAATTCCTTGATTAAAACTAGAAACAATGGATTAAATGTAATATCACTGCCATTCAAAGTAATGGTTTGATTAACAGGTGCATGCGTTATGTTATTAAATCTCAGTATTTCACAATATGGCAGGAAACTAGTGATATTATCTTACACAAAAATTTTGTGATACAATATTTTTTAAAAAAATTGTGATACAATATATTAAAATAATTGCTAAGGGATTCAACCTTGAAAATTCCATTCCATTTAGTCTTACAAAATACAAACAAAATGCATAGTGACTATAAGCTTGCAAAAAACATAGAAAAAACATAGACTATAAATATGAACAAAGTACAGTAAACAAAACGATATGAAAAAAGGTGTCTACTAGCTATCCCCTAACCCCTGTTGCACATCTTTTGATCCAGGTGCTTATCTTCATGGTGCACTGGGAGTGTCTTATCTCTATGGTTCACTGGGTCCAACATCACCTTCTTGCTACATGTGTTCTCTGAACCCTTGGAGCCAGTGGTGGTAGTGGGTTACGTATATGTCTAATCCAAGTGTAGCATTATTCAGATGTAATTGTTATGTTGCAAATTCTTAAGCAATAAACTAACAATTTTTCATCTATACTCATCCACAACCACTTCCAGTGCTTCCTTCTTATCGGTCTATTCATAGATTCTACCATTGAGAAAAGCAATGGACGCATTGATACTATCCATCTCTTGGGAAATTCCCATCATCATTTATTCTAGATTCGACGCATCCCTCGGTGATTTTCATGGGTCATTGACCATTCGAATTTGTGAAAAATACCACCTTAGGTGTTTGTATTCTGCTACTGAGACGCAGAGTGTAGAGATCTCCTTTAGATGTTTGGTTCTGACCTTCTTCAGCTTCGACATAGAGTTCTACTCTTCCTGCAATTCCATTCTCACCATTTCCACATATTCTTTCAAATTTTTGAGGGAGAGGCGATCAACTTTATGTTCTCCTCCCTTCCTTTTTTATGTCGGCCTCTCTGGCTAACGACCCTTTGAAGTTCAATGGGATTGATTTGACAATAATGTTTTCAGAGCCATGGACATATATACACATGGATTAAGAGGATATTTTTGTGCCTCTGAACCATAATTGTCACACAGTTTGACTACCGGCTAATCAACATTTAAATTTTATTTTAATTCGCGATAGATTGATAAATTTCAATTCCAGGCATATGATAGATTTCATATTTGACATTCAATAATGAGTGTTGTACACAGTTCTTAGCTCCAAGATAAATTTTATGTGCATGAAAGAGGAGATCAAGCTACCATAATTTAGGTCATAAAAATTGCCCCCTGAGTGCACTCTGAAGATCTCCATGTGCGAAACACAGAGGTCTGTGTTGTCAATACTTCTCAAGTACATCAAAAATTAAATTGAAATTGACACTCTATGAAGTAACATATGTTTTCATGATACAAAACTTATGATGGAAGTGAAATGATTGATCGTACTAGATATGGTTAGTCAAATCATCACATGTTTTAATAATAAAAAACTAATTTTGTCAGCGAAACGATACAGATAGACACGATATGTTTTCGAGTGTGATTTTTCCCTAGATCTTGAGTACTCTGATGCTGATATTTTATCGCTAGTATGCCGCCTGTGAATGTCATCAATGTGATGTGAACCTCCCTTTATAACACATATCATTTTTCCCATCCCCGACAACGTTTCCCGGCACGATTTCGACGGCTTTTGTTTTTTGGTTTTCTTTGATGACATTTTGATTTACAGTAAAACATGGGAGGAACACTTGCATCATCTAGAAGTTGTTTTGAAAATTTTGCATGAACAATCTTTGTTTTCTAAGTTGTCCAAGTGTGAATTTGGGTTGAAAGAAGTTTTATATCTTAGGAAAATCATTGGGAAAGATGGAGTGAAGGTACACTTGGAAAATATAAGAGCTATCCTTGAATGGCCATCACCCAAAAACATCACAGAATTGAGAGGCTTCATTGGAATATGCACTTACCATAGAAAGTTTGTGAAGGGGTTCTCCAAATTGACTTCTCCACTTACTGATTTGACCAAGAAGGATGATTTCAAATGGGATGAAGAGGCTGAAAATGATTTCCAAAGAATGAAAGAAGTAATGAGTAGTTGTCCAATACTTGCATTACCTGATTTTTCTAAACCATTTGTTTTGGAATGTGATGCATCAAGAGAAGGAATAGGGGCGGTCCTAAAGAAAAATCAACACCCCATAGCTTTTGAGAGCAAAAATTTGCAACCACATGAGAAGCTATACTCCATTTATGACAAAGAAATGTTAGCCATAATGCATTCCTTAGCCAAATTTAGACAATACTTGGTGGGAAACAAGTTTGTGGTCAAAACTGATCATAACAGTTTGAAGCATTTTCTCACACAAAAGGAACTCAATGAAAGGAAAAAAAAAGTGGGTAAGAAAAGTCCAAGATTTTGATTTTTACATTGAATATGTAAAGGGGAAGAATAATATTGTAGCATATGCATTATCTAGAAGACCATCATTTTCCCTTATGGACATTTCAAAAGATTGAAAAAATATGTTATTAGTTGAATATGCCAAAGATAGTTTTGCTTGTGATGTGTTAGATGGGGTCAAAGGGGATGACAGGTACAAGATTTTAAATGGTATAATATACTATATGGACAGAATATACTTGGTTCATGGTTCAAATCTCAAGTACAATATTTTGAAGGAAGCTCATGATTCTCCTTTAGCAGGCCATCCTGGTTTTTTCAAAACATATAGGCAATTAAGGGAAAGGTTCTTTTGGAGAGGGTTGAAAGTGTTAGAAAAACAGGATCGCAGAGCAATAAAAATAAACAAAAATGAAAATATAATCACACATACACATTACAAAAGAGACACAGATATATCATGGTTCACCCAACTTGGGCTACGTCCACACTGAAGTTGCCAGTCCTTATTATTATTCCGTCCAGCAAAGTGAAGGGATACAACCTGTAGCACAGCCACTGCACTTCCTCTTCACTGTTTCACAGTCTCTCTCCTAATCTCAAAGATCTTTACAATGCATAAAAACTAATACATCAACCCTAGCCGTATTGCAATGCATTTCTTTTATAAGGGAAATACAATGGAAAAAAACCATGGATTCCCCCCGGACCCCCTGAGCGTCATGCAGGGATCATAACCAAACCTGGGGTACGGACACGGCTGAATAATAATATCTCTGAATCTGGAGATCAGACTCCACAACCAACAATCTCCCACTTGGAGACTGATCACAACAACTCCACCGCTGTTGTACTTGCTGGACCTTGGACTTGGCAACTTTCTCATCTTTACCTTCATGCTAGAAGGCCAACTGAAACTGAGTAAGAACTCAGTTTATCTCTGGTCAATACCTTTGTGAACATGTCTACAGGATTCTGGCTAGTATGTATCTTTTCCAGCTTCAACAGTTCATCTTTCAAAACAGAGCGTATGAAATGGTACTTGAGCTGTATATGTTTAGTCCTGGAATGGAATGCTGAGTTCTTTGCAAGATTAATGGCACTCTGGTTGTCACTATACAACCTGCTATCCTTCTGCTTCTTACCCAATTCCTCCATAAACCTCTGCAACCAAATCATCTCTTTACTAGCCTCTGTAACAGCAACATACTCTGCTTCTGTTGTTGAAAGTGCAACAACCTTCTGCAGTTTCGAAATCCAATTTACTGTTGTTCCACCTACAGTAAACACATACCCTGTGGTGCTCCTCTCGTTATCCTTATCACCTGCCATATATGCATCAACATATCTCTGTAGAACAGTGTCTGGACCTCCAAAACATAATGCCTGAGTAGTAGTACCTCTCAAATACCTGAGAATCCACTATACTACCTTCCAATGGTCTTTACCTAGATTGTTCATATATCTGCTCACAACTCCCACTACTTGTGCAATATCTAGTCTTTTGCACACCATGGCATACATCAAGCTACCAACTGTTGATTGATAGGGAGTCTTGGACATGTAATCTATCTCTTCCTGTGTCTTGGGACACATTTCCTTACTTAGACTGAAATGGCTAGCCAAAGGTGTACTAACTGGTTTTGCATTCTGCATTATGAACCTCTCCAACACCTTTTGTATGTACTCACTCTGAGATAATGTCAATTTGCGATTTTTCCTGTCTCGTGTTATTCTCATACTAAGGATTTGCTTTGCAGCACCCAAATCCTTCATCGCAAATGAATTAGCTAGCTTCCTTTTGAGTACATTTATATCTTGCATGTTAGACCATGCAACAAGCATGTCATCCACATACAATAACAAGATAATATATCTTTCATTGTCTAGCTTCTTGAAATAAACACAGTGGTCAGAATGACATTTACTATAACCTTGTTTTGTCATAAACCTGTCAAATTTTAAATACCACTGCCTTGGAGCTTGCTTCAATCCTTACAAACTCTTTTTCAACCTGCATACCAAGTTCTCCTTACCTTTGACCTCATACCCTTGTGGTTGCTGCATATATATCTCTTCCTCCAAATCCCCATGGAGAAAGGTTGTTTTTACATCTAACTGTTCAAGATGCAAATCTTCTACTGCCACTAGACTTAAGATAGTCCTAATTGAAGTCATCTTAACAACATGAGAAAGTATTTCATCAAAATCTATACCTTTCTTCTGTGCAAACCACTTTACAACAAGTCTGACCTTGTACCGCTTCTTATCTCTTTCTTCTTCCTTCAACCTGTAAATCCATTTGTTCTGCAATGCTCTTTTACCAACAGGCAACTGAACCAATGAGTCCATCTCCTCATTCATGCCTTGCTCCCACTTCTTTCTAGTTTCCACCTGCATTGCTTCTTCATAACATTCTGGTTCACCTGAATCATTCATCAATAAATAATACATTGAAGGAGAGTATCGTTTAGGGAGTCTACTTAACCTGGTAGATCTTCTTGCAGTTGTAGGAGTTTCAGGTACTTACTGTTGTTCTCGATTTTCTGGCACCTTTGGAACTTTATTTTCTTTAATTTCATCAAGTATTGTGTACTCTGTGTTTTCCTTTTCCTGTTTCTTTCTCTGCAACTGATCTTTATACATGACCTTTTCATTGAATATCACATCTCTACTCCTAATGATTTTGTTATTTTCATAATCCCATAATCGATAAAACCAAAATCATCAACCCCATATCCAATAAAGGTACATTTCTTGGATTTAGCTTCAAGCTTTGTTCTATTATCTTTATCAATATGGACAAATGCTTCACAACCAAACGTTCTCAGAAATGAGTAGTTTACCTTTTTACCTATCCATGCCTCATCTGGAATACCACCATCCAAAGCACTTGAAGGTCCTCTGTTTATTAAATAAACAACAGTATTTACAGCATCCGCCCAAAACTATAAGAGCAACCCTGCATGTAATTTCATACACCTTGCACGCTCCATGATCGTTCTGTTCATTCCACCACTTTTATCCAAATGTTGATAGACAGTCACCATCTCCCAACTACCCTGTTGAGATCAGATTTCTTTTCATAGTAGGAATATGCCTTACATATTTCAACAGCCAATCAGTTCCATTCTTAACTTTTATCCATACCTTACCCATTCCAACAATTTTACATGGCTTATCATCACCCAATAAAACATGTTCAAAATCGCCTGGAACATATTCATGAAAGTATTTCCTATGGGGTGTAGCATGACATGAAGCCCCTGAATCTACTACCCAATAATCACTAGTATTATCTAATGCAAGAATCAAAGCATCTTGTAACACATCATCTACTACATTTGCTTCCTGGGTAGTTTCCTTCTGTGCATCTCCTTTATTCTTTAGAGATTTGTAGTCTTTCTTCAGATGTCCTTTCTTTCCACAGTTTCAACACTCTATCTTTCCCAGTCTGGACTTGGATCTGCCTGTTTTAGACTTGCCATGATTACCTTGGCTCTTTCCTCTCTCCTTTTGTCTTCCCCTGCTCTCCATGGTCAATGCATTACCTGATGTCTCACCTGTACTTTTTCTTCGCATTTCCTCGCTAAGAATAACACCAATAACATCATCAAATTTCATGTTTGAACTAGAGACAGAGTTACTTACAGCCATGACCAAGCTATTACAGCTTTCTAGCAATGAACACAAGATTAGAAGAGCCCTAACCTCATCATCAAAGTTCACACTTACAAAACTTAGTTGATCTGTAACCGTATTAAACTCATTTAAATGATCAGTAACAGATCCACCTTCAGACATCTTCATATTAAATAAATGCTTCATTAGAAATACCTTGTTGGAGGCCAAGGGTTTTTCATACAGCTTACCCAGTGCGCTCATCAAACCCTCCGTTGTCATTTCTTTTGAGATATTGAAAGCCACCAACGAAGCCAGGCTCAGCCGTATTGTTCCCAGAGCCTTTCTATCAAGAACCTCCCATTCTTCGTCCTTCATGGCTGTCGGCTACTTTTCTCTTCCTCCCAACGGTAGGAATAGATCCTTCTGGTACAGATAGTCCTCCATTTTCATTTTCCATAACTGGAAGTTTTGGCCGTTAAACTTCTGGACCTTAAACTTTCCTTCTTCTGCCATTGCTCCCACTCGAAGCAGAAACCCTTGCTTCCTATGGGTTTATCTGCCAAATAGACCTTTGTCTCTGATACCAATTGTTAGAAAAACAGGATCGCAAAGCAATAACAATAAACGGAAATGCAAATATAATCACGCATACACATTACAAGAGAGACACAAATATATTGTGGTTCAGCCAACTTGGGCTACGTCCACACTGAAGTTTTCAGTCCTTATTATTATTCCGTCTAGCAAAGTGAAGGGATACAACCTGTAGCACAGCCACTGCACTTCCTATTCACTGTTTCACAGTCTCTCTCCTGATCTCAGAGATCTTTACAATGCATAAAACCTAATACATCAACCCTAGCCGTATTACAATGTCTTTCTTTTAAAATGGAAATACAATGGGAAAAAACCATGGGTTCGAAAACTAGTGGCGAAAACAGCCCCAAAAATTTTCCTCGAGGGCTACCCCCTCGGATCCCCTGAGCGTCGTGTCGGGATCATAACCAAACCTGAGGTACAGACACAGTTGAATAATAATATCTCTAAATCTAGAGATCAGACTCCACAACCAACAGAAAGAATATGTTCTAAAATATGTGAATGAATGCAAGTTATGTCAGCAAAACAAATATGAACATACACATCATGCTGGTCTATTACAACCATTGCCCATTCCATAACAAAAATGGGAAAGCATCTCAATGGATTTTATCACAGGTTTTCCCAAGTCTTTGGGTAAGGATTGCATTTATGTTGTGGTGGATAGACTCAGTGAATTTGCTCATTTATTTGCTATTACATCATCTTATACTGCTGCAAAAGTGGCTGATCTATTCTTTAGAGAAATTTTCATATTGCATGGACTTCCCAAGAACATTGTGAGTGACAGGGATAGCAAATTTATGAGCGCTTTTTGGCAAGAACTCTTCAAGATGGTGGCACTCAATTGACTCCAAGAACAAGATATCATCCTCAAACTGATGGCCAAACAGAAAGAGTGAACCAATGGTTGGAGGGGTACTTGAGGAACTATGTTGGTGAGCAGCATAAAGCATGGGTAAAATGGCTACATTTGGGTGAGTTTTGCTACAACAATACCTTTCATGTGTCCATTGGCATGTCTCCTTCCAAAGCACTTTATGTTTATGAAGCACTCACCTTTTTTTAGCACATTTTTTGTGATAGTAGAGCTCCAAAAGCTAAGGATTGGATTGAGGAAAGTCAAGAGATTTTGAAGCTTCTAAAAGACAATTTGCAGGTTGTTTAAAACCAACAAAAACAGTATGTGGATCAACATAGGGAGGAAAGAAATTTTCAAGTGAATAATTTTGTCTATTTGAGGCTACATCCATATAAACAAACATCCTTAAAAGTGAAAGGATAAAAAAATCTCGAACCAAGATATTATGGTCCATATAATGTAGTTCGAAAAGTTGGGGAGGTGGCTTATGAGTTGGAACTTCCGAAAGGAAGAAAAAACCACAATGCATTTCATGTTTCATGCCTTAAGAAGGCTATTGGTCAGAAAATATTTGTTTCAGAAACCCTCCCTCCATTAGATGATGAAGGACAACTCATACTTATTCCAGAAAAAATTTTGAAGGCAAGAGAAAGGAAATTGAGGAGCAGAACCATAAGGGAGTATTTGGTACAATGGAAAAATATTCCAAGTGAGGATGCCACATGGTAGGAGGTATAATTTTTGAAGCATCCTAATTTGAAATTGCTTTAGGGCAAGCAATCTTGCATGGGGAGGACTATAATGTCCCCACTCAAATAAATCTCAAAAGAGAAAATTCCACCAATCTACTAGTTTCTTAGGTTGGGGTGGAAACATTAGATTTGGGATAAGGGAACTATAAAACTCCCAAATGGACATTATCTTGACAAAATATATTAAATGGGAAATAAATAAACAATTAATATAGGAAAATAAGGTGGCACTTGGTCATGAGGGAACATCGGAGGTGTGGGGCCCACTTAAGCAAGATTCCCCATGCCACATGGCAATCCACTCTCACCCATTCAAATCCTAGGTGGATTCCAACATTATTGGGGGAGTTGGAAGGGAATAATACTTGGCATGACTCAATGAGGGTAGAATTTGAGAGGAAGAGTAACTCCCATGGAAGAGGAAGAGGCATCTTGGAGTTATTGGAACACTTGGGCTAGATTCCCTAGATTCTATGACAACAATGATGAAGATGTTATGACACTTATGACACAAATCAAACCTGAATGCTGACATCTAACATATATGACATGTCAAGGCTAAAAATATCCTCCAAGAGGGTGCATGAGGGAGTTAGGGAATCCAAAGAGTCATCCATTCGAATTGAGTGAAGGAGGAGGCTAAGAATTGATGGACAAGTGGCACACATTGGAATCTCTTTCCAATTCGAGTTGGCATGAAGCTCATGGATGGAATTAGAACCATGGAAGGCTTGGGAAGGTAATAAAATACAAGAACCAAGAAGGAGAGTGGTTTTTTATCATTTCTCATTTTACAAATTGGAGAGCATAGCTTGTCCAAGCTAGTAGATTGTTATTCTACTTGCCTTAGTACCACTTTTGAGGGTGAAAGATTCCCATCCTAATTGGAAATTGGAGAGGCCATTCAGACCTTTGATTTGGAGCTACAATGGAGTTATTTGTTTCAGGTTGAAGCTACAGGGAAGCTCGTGATTTTTTCTTCTTCAACTTGTTCCCATCTCTATCTCACATTTCTCTGCATATTTTGGCTCTTGGAGAAAGGACACACTTGGTGAGATGTCAATCCCTTTGTGAGAGTCCAAAATACACCATTTATTTGTAATATGATATCTATACTTTGTAGTTAATTCTCGTAAGACTCTCAAGTCGAAATACCAAGTGAAACTATGTAAAAATACCAAACAATGCATAAATGGTGCCATTTTCCCTATATCTTGTTGTGAGAGCTTGAAGTTGCTTTATTTCGATTTTTATTAGTTCATATATGTGATTTTTATGATGTATGGAGAGTCATTAATGTCCTGAAGAAGTTTCATATACATTACATAATCCTTTGGAACATAAATCTTGAATTTCATAGCAAGTGGTGAAGTTTCATATCATTTCCCCCTATGTGAAGACATGTCCACAAACCTCTTATTTATGGGAGTTGTAGCAGCCTTTAGAAACTGATTAATGATGAATTTGGGTTCCCATTGAAGTCCTTTAACTAAACCATGTCTCTTTTCTGAAATTTGGGAGGGTCGTACTGCATTTGGGAAGCCATTAGTGACCTCTACCCTTGGGGGTTTGAGCCTCGAAATTGCTAGTAAAATTCTCCAATTTCTCCTGAAGTTAAATGAATGTTGTAGAAGTATTTTGTGAGTGTACAGACATCTATCAGCCACATTTTTATGTCTTAATACATTTCAAATACCTTCATACCGAATTTGGAAGCATTTGGATCCATTAGGAAGCGTTGGAGTCATAACTAGTCTAAGGGTCGAATTGGCCAAAAATTGTAATTTTTCCAATTTTTCCAAATTTATTAAAAACAGACACTACATAAATATCAAGGTGCTCAGAGGAAAGTAAACCTGCAATTCCTTCAAGGATTTTTTTTTCGATTCTCGGATTAAGAGGGAACTAATAGTCCGATATAACCCACAACAGGATGGAGTCTCAAAGAGAAAGGCCAGAGCCATTGTTGGGGAAACAAAGGAAATGTTGCATGATTAGGACCTGCCTATGTCCTTATGGGAAGAAGCATGTAACAATACAGTTTATCTATAGAACAAGATACCACACAATGTTTTGGGGAAGATGACCATTGAAGAGGCCTTCACGGGGAATAAACTAGAGATTGGGCATCTTCTTATCTTTGGGTGCTTGGTTTAGTGCTGCATCCCATTAGAGAAGAGGACAAAGATTGAGCCTACTACAGAGAAAGGAATTTTTGTTGGGTACAATGAAACTTTAAAGGCCTACTAAGTGTACATTCCAACATTTAGGAAGATAGTGGTGTGGAGGGATGTGAAGTTTGATGAGGACAAGGATTTTAGAATGTCTTGTGAATCAATGTCAGCTAAAGCTAAGGTTCAAGAGTAGGAAGCACCAAAGGAAGAAGCAATACCACAATAGCAGATTCTAGGTCCCCATAATTGTGTGCAGGGTGAGTAGCATCAGCGTGAGGAGGAGCAGGATGCTCCATTTACCTAGGCCAAAACTTCGAAGAAAAAGAGGCCAAAATAGCAGAGCATACCTTAAGGGAATCGAGAGAAGGTGGATGCTCCAAGGAATTTATTCAGGGAGAGAAAAGCACCACTGATATTTTCCAACTATATGGATCTCATGAGTGAGTTGGTTGAGGTCGAACCCTCCATCTTTCAAGAGACATCTCAGCTAAAGGTGTGGAAAGATGCCATGGTAGAATAATATTCTTCTATCATGAAGAATGATGTATGGGAGGTAGTGACACGACCTAAGGAGAAATGAGTGGTGGGGTCTAAATGGATTCATAGGATCAAGCATGCTACTGATGGCGGCATTGAGAAGTCCAAAGCCCAATTTGTGGTTAAGGGGTTCTCTCAGAAAGAGGGAGTTAAGTATCATGAGACATTCACTCCTAAATCTAGGTACTCCTCCATTAGAGAAGTGATTTCCATTGCTGCAGAGATAGGTTGGAAGATTCATCATATGGACATCAAGACAACGTTCCTAAATGGTGAGATTGAGGAGGATATTTATATAGAGAAGCCAAAGTGTTTTGAGGTACACATGAGAGAGTTTCTCATGTATGCATGTTGAAGAGAGCACTGTATGAATCAAGAAAGCACCATGTGCATGTTATTCCAAGATAGAAAACTATTTTCTATGGATGGGATTCACCAAGAGTGAGGATGACCCAAATCTGCACTACATCTTGGTCAGAGGAAAGCCTCTCATTCTTGTGTTATATGTGGATGACCTGTTTCTAACAAAGTTCGGAGAGGCTCGTAGCAGATTGCAATAGGGATATTGCTGATGAGTTTGAGATGAAGGATTTATGACTAATGCACTACTTTTTGGGACTAGAGGTGTGGTAGAGAGGTGAGAAGATTTTCCTTGGACAAGGGAAATGTGAAGTGGAGATCCTAAGGAGATTTGGGATGCAGGACTGCAAGGATATGGATACTCTAATGGTCAAAAACTGGAAGAAGATTGATGCTTCCAAATAAAAAAGAATGGATCCTACCTTATATAGGTACATGATTAACTCTCTTATGTATTTGGTCAACACTAGACCATGTATATGTTTTGTTGTCAACACTCTCAGTTAGTTTATGGTTTATCCAAAGCATGTGCATTAGGTGGCAACAAAACATGTCCTCGTATCTATGTAGAATAATGGAGTATGGATTGAGCTATACCCAGGGAGATGGAGTGAATCTAGTGGGGTATTTGGATGTTGATTGGGTAGGAAACACAACTGAAGGGAAGAGTACTTCAGGTTACTATTTCAGCTCGGGGTCAAGAGCTATTTCCTGGTTTAGAAAGAAACATAAGTGAATTGCACTAAGTTCTATTGAAGTTGAATACATGGTAGCAAGTTTGGCATCATGTGAGGCCATTTGGCTTTAGAAATTACTCATAGGGTTGTTTGATCAGGAGTTTGAGACCACCTTGATTCACTGTGACAATTATATTTGCATCAAGCTCTCTGAAAATCCAGTGTTTCACGATAGTTCGAAACACATAGAAATAAAATATCACTTCATTTGTGATTGTGTGCATAAGGGGATAGTAAAACTTCAGTATGTGTTAACAGATGAGCAGGTTCCAAACATTCTCACAAAGTTCTTGATGAAAGGCAAGTTTGTCTACTTCGGGGACAAGTTCAGAGTGGTGTAGAGCACCTTCCTCACTAAGAGGGAGTGTTAAAATTATAACTTAGGAAGGTGCCACAGAACAAGCCGAAATTGGGTAGTACCGTACAGCTGAGAGAGAGCCATACCTGGGCCATACAGGCTATATGACTGGGTTGATCTTGTTGTTGGATTGTACTGTGATTTATGGGTTCCTCTCGCAATAAGGAAGTCTTGTATTATTGCTGAAAATTATTTTCTTTGAAGCTAATACAGATCCCTTCTTTGTTGGTTTTCCCCATTGGGTTTCCAAGGTAAAAAATTACGATTTAAGTCTGTATGCTTAGTTCATGTTTTGGTTGTGCATTGATGTTAAAACTCACTTGTATTTCCTATGCATAATTTTCAAATTTTTATCAGTGTATTAAATCCGGGTTTTGAATTTATTTGCACACTAAATCTATTAGACGATTTCAGTGGGGAAATTAACATTGATGTGATGCTTAGGCATACTATCTCTTTTGTTACTTTAATGGGAATTGATAATTCATAGTTTACAGTGATAAGAGGTCATTTTTAATAATTTTTCTCATCCATAAGCAATAATATTATTTCGATAATTTTACCCCATTATAAAATTGTGGGGATTCAATTTATCCGATAGTTGTTTTGGGTTCAAGTTTCCAAACATCTAGTGAATGATTAAATTTTAGCTGCGAATTTAAAGATAAATATAATATTCAAAGTTATTCTAACCCATTGTGAAATAAAAAGTACAAATCAATTTTATTTTATTTTGCAATTAGCTATATACAAAATGGCAAATTGGCAATTGTACATGACCTTAAAGTTGCCTCCCAATTTTTCAAAGAAAATGACTTATTAGTAGTAATTTTTTATAATCTTGGTTGTAAACAAAAGAACAAGAGGTCTTTTTTTTTAAATAACATAACGATAATGAAAATATGTTATTAACGAAATAATTTACTATCTTGTATACAAAATCGAATAAGAGCATGCATTAGTGCGAACGAACATCGTTTTAGATTTTTGGCATTCACCCAATATTGTTTTCCGAAATCCAAATACGATTGGTTAGACAACACATTTAAATATTTAAAGTTTTAAAATAATTTTGAATAATTTATTTTATTATTATTATGTTTTTAAAATCTAAAAGCATGCAGCTATTGATTCTTTGTTTCTTTATAGTTGTAGAATCTTCCACTCTGCTAATCTTAAATTTCAAAAAAAGATACATAGAAGTGTTTTGGTATAAGTTTTATAGTTACACTGATTACATACCATCTTAGACTTGTTTGGACTGGAGGCTGGCATGCAGCTGAACGATTCTTGTGACACGTAGAACCACATCCGACACTCATCAAAACTATGAAGGCAGTGGGATAATCTGTGGTGGGCGTCAATGTTCCTATGTGGTGGACATTATTCACAAATATATATCATAATTGTTTTGTACTATTGTTTTATGGTTTTTAAACGTAAGATATATTTGCGTCTTAATATCTTTTTTGTTCAAACTTTGGTTTTTGAAAATTATTAGTAGAAATATTATTTTGCGATGCGGTTGGATACTATTAAGTTTTGAAAATTATTCGTGGAAGTATGTTTTTTTTAGGTAGTTGGATATACTATTGAGTTACAGTGAAAGTGGTTGGTTTTGAACATGATTTAGTCTAGATAATTTTGAGAGAAAGTGGTTAGTGTGATTTAGTTTAGGTAATTCGAAGAGTTACAGATTTCTAAGATTATAAAAAAATCATTTGAAATATATTAGTATAGCTACTTAACTTGTGGTTGGTGAATACAGATAAGTTATAAGTTAAGTGCCATAAACAAGTTATTAATTACATGTTCTTCATATTTAGTTGTAATTACCTCTGGTCTATGCCTTAGCTACATGTTACCTTCTTTTTCACTACATGTTATCCAGTTTTAATCATCTCTGGTCTATGCCTTAGCTACATGTTACCTTCTTTTTCACTACATGTTATCCATGCATGAGCTATGGATTATCCATGCATGAGCTATATATATAGTGTTACATGTGGTCACATTGTAGGAGGATTTATATTGATCTTCAAAGGTCACATTGGAGGAGGATTTATATTGGTCTCCAAAGAATCTGTAGGGTTGCAATGAACCTTGTGTTGATGTTTAAGCATTGAATATTAAAATGCTAAATAGTGTTTAAGTATTTGTTTGTTGTCTCACTGAATTTTTTACATCACCTCGTAAATTTCATAGCTTTATCAATGTACATATAATTTTTATTTATTGGAAGTAATAAGCCTTAATAACTTGATGTTTTGCCAAATTTCAAGCAACTTAAGATCGATCTTTAAGCAAAAACAAAATTATCTATTATCAAAAAATAAAATACTAACACCTTTTAATGTCAAAATAATGTTTAATTCCAAACTGCTTTTATTGAACATTTGGTAATGAAGGCCAAAGACAATTCAAGTTACAAGTAGTTGCAATAGTCCGAGTACTAACAGCTGTCAATGTCAAAATAATGTTTAATTCCAACTGTTTTTATTAAACATTAATGGAACACTTGATACTGAAATAAAAAAGACAATTCAAATTAAAAGTAGTTGCATTCGTCATTCCAATGTCAAAATAATATTTAATTCCAACTGTTTTTAATAAACATTAATGGAACATTTGGTAATGAAGGACAAATACATTTAAGTTTAGAGTAGTTGCATCTGTCAGTTTAATTCGAAGTTAAAAAGTAAGAACATTTCATTTCTTTGGAAATGACATCTCAACTAAATTAAATTAAAATTAAAATTAAAATAGAAAAAGTAGATCAGAAATGAGGGACTTGGTAACAACGAACTACGTTAATAATAGTTGGTCGTTAACTAATGAATGTACCCACCACGTTAGTCTACCTATGTTCATTGATGTGAAGTATATAATTTATGTTATTATTTGAAGACAATTAATTTAGGTGCACATTTTCAAGAGAGATTTGGTAATGGCTTGTTAATTAACAAGTAAAATAGCTGCAAAGCAACTAGCTAGTCTCTGTTTTAGAATTATTGTTTTAAAAAATTAAGCTAGAAGGAGAGCATTGTACCTAATTTCTTTGGATAAATAAATTTTTCTTTGTTATGTTTTAAGCATGGTTGAATTTTCAATTTGATTATAAAATTTATAAAAGTTTTTGATGATGTTATTTTTTAATTTAATTTAATTTAAAGTTTTTTTTTGGCAAGTTGGTAATTTTTTAATTTAATTTAATGTTTTTAATTTAATTTGATATGATTTGTTTTTATTAATTAAAGTTTAAAATTCATTAAGTTATATGGTTTGTTTTATTTCTTCTTGAAGTGACCCTTTCAAAGGGTAGGTGTGTACTCCAAATTGGGTGGCCAAAACTGATTATGCCTTATTCATACATAATTAATGATTATTTGTATTTCTTCGACTTTTAAGAATTCCAAATTTATAATTATTTTAATCGTATGCATGTAGCATTCAAGTCATATTCCATTTGTATGGAATATTTCAATAGAATATTCTCAAGTACCCTTTAGCCTTTATAATATTTTAATTCAGGTAAGAAACATTCAAGTCAAATACCATTTGCACTTTATATATTCCCAATTGTAGTCTCAAATATCTAGGAAATACGATGTGATGGAAAGCATTTTTATAATGACCCATAGTTTAATTTGAAATCACCAAATCTTTTGTAATTATATGATTAAGCATTTTTTTATAATGACCCACATTATAACTTCGAAACTACCCAATCTTTTGTAATTAATTGATTAAATTTTTGTGTGTCACCTCACATTTATTACTCTAATGAAAATGTTTAGATATGCATGCACCAACAACATTTAGTTTTTAATACAAATTTAAGGTACAGTTTGCGTGTATATAAAATATTATTTTAGTCCAAATATTTTGTAATTTTTTTAAATCGACGTACTTAAATATTAATTACAAATAATAAAATTATATCTTAATCATATAATTATTAATCACAAATAAAATAATAATAACATTAAATTTTATCTCAATCATCTAATTATTAATCACAAATAATAACATTAAACATATTAGTATAAGAAAAAATTAAAGTATTATAAAAAGTTCATCAATAAAATATAAAAATATTTCTTAATCAAAAAATATATAGATACCTAAACTAATTTAATAATAAACAAAAAAACAAAATATATATATATATATATATATATATATTACATACGTTTTCATTATTGAAATATTTAGACCCTTACGAACATTGATATTGAAATATTTTATTTTTTCAGGACTCGTTCTTTTCATATTGACATATATTAAAATGGTTTGAAGGGTCTCATTACTTTAATTGTAATAAATGATTGGAGTACAAATTTTTTTCTTAGGACCTCGTAATTGAATTGATGAACATTAATAGTGAAATATATTAATATATTGTTTTTTCCACTCACGGCCACCAGGGTTGGCATTTCTTTGGATAAAGAAGTTTTTATATATAAAAAACTTATTTCAGGGAGGAGGGAAGGGTGGTAAACACGCTACAGTACTAGAATTTGTCAGGGAGGAGGGAAGGGTGGTAAAGCAACTCCACAGACGAAGGAAACAAGGGACTTTTCCTCTCAGATTGCAGGAGGAGTGAGGTAACTTGGGAATACTAAGTGGCAATGCTAAAAAATTTAGTTAATTTTTATTTTTAAAATAATTTTTTTTATTTTTGATAATTACCTCTCAAATCAGGAGTATTTAGTCATTTCATAGTACTTCACCAATTAAAAAAATAGAAATTACTAATTTAAAATTTTCAAAAAATATTTATATATTTTTAAAATATTAAAATTAATAAACAAAATTGTGAAAACTTTAGAAAACATTGATAAAATTAATTAAAAGATTTATAGTGTCAAAGCATTTTGACTTTGGATGGAAAGCTATAACCCCTTGGCAAGGACTAATAATTATAGCTACAATGTTACTCTACTTATGTTCATTGATGATATTATTGGAAGACAACTAATTTAGGTGTACATTTACAAGATATAGATTTGGTAAGATGCATGAGGTAAGATTATGATGGGTAAAAGATATATTTTTATTTTTTATTTTTAATAAAATATAAGTTTTATATATACAAAAAAATATTTACAGCAACCAAAATGAGAATGGAAAGGTATATAAATTTATATCATTTTCCATAGAGCAATTAAAGTGGCTATAAAATTATAACTAGCAATTGCCCCAAAAAGGTGCAATAATACGTCGATAGGTTGTTATTGGATGGTCAAATCGCTAAAAAAGAAAACTAAAATCAAAATGGTGTTTTGGGAAAAGCCCCAAAAAGCGCTTGGACTAAAGTTTTCCAATGGTGTAGAGTTGGCCTTGTACAAAGAGTGCCATAACAAATCAACAACCATTGTTGCAAGGAAGGCCAAGGAAGGGTCAACTTTAAAAAGTCCTTCCAAGATAGCACAAATATGCACTTGAATATTAAATCTAGACAAAGTTACCAACGAACCGAACACTGTTAGCATTTTCATTGCATTTATGTCACCCAAAGTTGGCAAAACCTCTTTCAAAAGAGAGACACACTTCCCAAAACCTGCTTTACCTCTTATTCTCCCCATGAAGATGAAGCAAATTCTGCATACTTATGAAGAGTATATCAAGATGCAGTAGAAAAATTCCATGCAACAAAATATTATCTTGATCTTCATGTGTACAAATTCGAAAGATTCTCAATGCAACTCAGGAATATTGAAACCATGGATTCCAAAACACTTTTAACATACATGATTGACATAATGATTTGAGTCTCTCTTGAGAAATGAACCCTGCTTTAAATGGTCGTTGAACAATGGAGCTTGGTTGTAAGAAGATCTCCCAATCATTATTCAAATGGCTATACATCTTGTTTGTGGATTTGATAGCGCCTTTGGAAATGAGGTAGACGTGGCGAAGCAAGATTTGATCATTGAAAACATCATTGGGATGAAAATAGGGAAAAAAATGAAGCAATGAAGTGAAAAATATAATAGTAAAACACATGTCATGAAGAAATAGTGTGGTTTCCTTTGAATGGTCTAAATGGTGATTAAATTAAACTTTTTATGAAGTTAGTGATCCCACTAAAACTTCTTGCCTTATGTGTGTGAGATAAACTCCATTAATCAACTAACACAAACTTTATGAGTATGTTAACTAACAAAAAAAATTATAAATAAACCCTAAACTTTAATAGTTCAAATCAATGACTAGATGATCAATTTTTTTCTCATAAAACATTTTAGCCGTTGATAAAACATTTTGGCTGTTGATTATGATTGCAAACCTATCACGATTCACACTCATCACATTGAAATTGAATAAATTGTCTAGGCTATCAACTTTAATGGATAAATCTCTTTCCAAGTTCCTACCAAAATTCCAAACACTAATACATAAAAGTTAAAACACAAAAAAAAAATATTTAAAATTTAGTTTTTAAATAATTTATTATCAAATAAATCTTTTAAATTCCAAATACATAATACATGAAATTTCTAAACACAAAAATTTATTTATAATTTAGTTTTTAAATAATTTATTATCAAATAAATCATTTAGCAAATTACATATTTTATTTTTCTAACAATTAAACAAATCTAATTTAAAAAAAATGCAAAAATAAAATTGTTATTGATGCAAAAATCAAGTAATCATTTTGTAGAAAATCTTAAAATCCAATTAAGCATTAGTGATAAACAATGAAAGCAGCTCTCACAAAGATTCTTCTATTTGCCAATTAGAAAAGGTTTGACGTGGTTTATCTTACTGACAGAAATGGTGCCACCAAATTGCCTTGGAACACTAGATTTGTATTTCTGATTTATATAGTTATTTTTTTATAAACAATTTTATGTAAACTTTATTTTTTATTTATATATATATATATAAATTTTGTCTTTAATTTTTTATTCCATTAATTTGGATGTTTGAAAACAATAATCAAATTTTTATTAAAATCTTATATATTTGTATAAATATGAAATTGTAAAATAATAAAAGTATTAGAATGAAATGAATTTTTTGTTTGTAAGGATAAAGAACCACTCCAAAGTGCAACGTGGTGTCCTTTCATTTGTACGGTGGCTGGTTTTGTGCTATTCATTCCAAGATGACTTGCCATTCTGCCCAAAAAAATATGAAAAAATAGTAGTAAAGGTAACCCGTAGACAATAAATTAAACCTATTTGTTACAAGCAAAACAGTTCAAAACTATGAAAATAACATTTACTTCAAAGATGATACATTTTAAAACAACATTCTCTCCTTAGACAACGAAGAATTGGCGAGGTTAAATTTAGATTTGCTTGAGACTTCTTTATCCCATATACAAAAATAAGGAGAAGACGATTTCAAAGATCATTTTGAGACGGATAATTAATTCAGTAGATTAAATTCCTTATTAAATATTTTGCTTTTTTTTTTTTAAATTAGAGAAAAAAAAAACAAAGGAATTCTAATCGTTCACTTTTATAGTTTGTGTCAACACCTTGGTCATTAATTAATATTATTTCAAATTTTAACCCATATCCATAAGAAACAAAAATGCAAAGTTTATCTTTGAGTAATTTGGTTAATTTTCCTAAAAGCTAGCTGACCAAGGGCTTCCACCAAGGTAGCAAACATTGGAATGAATGCATAAAACCATTGTAACTACCACTATCAATAAAAAGAACCACCTCAATGCATAGAATATGAAATGAAACAAAACACCATATGTGTCCCTAATTTTAATCTAGTAATAAAAATAAGAAGAAAAATACTATAGGGCTTCAACTTACTGCATTTCACCCTTTTAACCCTACCAGAT
Organism: Larix kaempferi; assembly: GCA_027924585.1. Lineage (NCBI taxonomy): Eukaryota > Viridiplantae > Streptophyta > Pinopsida > Pinales > Pinaceae > Larix > Larix kaempferi. The sequence continues at coordinate 5,802,187 of BSBM01000550.1, forward strand.
AAGAAATCTAAACTCTGAATCAGAGCCTTGGAACTGCAGTTATCTGTTATCAGGGAAGACCTACAACTAAAAATGCCAGCAAAGTTTGGACTTACCGGATAGAGAGGACATGCCATGATAAGATCCAATTTCACAGAATCAGGTAATGCGTGTAATAACAACATTACTACCAGAAAAATCATGTGAGCATTCAAGAAAAACTTCACTAACATGTCCATGCTCTGAATCTCTTGGTGCTCATCTGAAACACAATTAATTCAATTAACACGCTGGTAACTTCAATACCTCTAAGTTTTTATAGGATGTAAATTTGTGTTGAAGTTCTTGCCATTATGAGTTATGTACTTGCATTAAAATATGAAACTATAGGATTAAGTCTAAAACCCATAATAGTGTGAAATAAATGCCCTGTTTACAGTATTTCAGAGCATTTCAAGAAACATATAGTTACAACTCGGAGTTTGATTAGTGACATTTTTTTTATGTAGTTTGCTTCACCCCAATTCTATAGCATGCTCTCTCAAAAGCAAAAACTTTCAACACGTATATTCAGTAATGTTTCCATTTGCAATGTTCGCGAAGGGGTTTTGCTGGTTCAGCTTGTCTTATGTCCCATTCCAAAAAAGCTTTTTGCTTTGAATGCAGCAAGCAAAACTTTTGCATGTTCTTACGCATAGAAACATGCACTATACACCATCGAGTATGGGAAACATCAATAAGAAAGTCCTGGAGAATGTCAACATTCCAATTGAAATCATTATCTTCCAAACAGATAGGTTTTAAGCTCCTCTTATGAGTCACATAAACTATATTTCTTAATGTGAAAAATATAGTTTCATCGTGATCCTACAATGGTCTCCAGTTACCCTTCTCTTCATCGTTTCATCCAGTGGAAGCACAACAAGCATGCCCATCGCTTCCTCACAGGCAACGCGGCCTTCTTCATCCCCATTTTCCTAGTTAGGACTGCGGCCCCGCCCTCGTTCGAGATACAGATTGCGTTCTGGACAGACTGTGGCTAGCCTCTTGAACCTCTACAGGGCTTGGATCCGGGTTGTTCAAGCAGATTCGATCTTCTGAAAGAGCCACTTAAAGGTATGGGAATTTGCAGACGTTTTCAGAGTGGGGATGTGCTCGACGCCCTTGGCGCCATGGGCTTCGTCCGCACCAGGCCTAAATGAGGCAGCGAAAGGTGTGATTGGGGATGACGACGAATCTGTAGTAGTGTGGACTGCAAGTGAGAATGGTGGAATCAGAGTGGGTGTCAAAGCTTCCTTTAATTTCCAGATGGATGGAAACCTTGTATTGAGCAATGGAACAAACACCACGGTGTGGCAGACTAATACTGCGAGCCAAAGCGTGACGATGGAAATCAGCACAACAATGTTTGGGAGAGCTTTGGCAATCCTACTGATACCCTTTTAGTTAATTAGAATTTCAGTGTGGGACAGAGCCTCCACAGGTATCCTTATTCATTCACTCTGGAGCCCATTGGGAATTTCACGTTGAAATGATTAGCTTTGAATTGCATACAAGAGCGATTAAACTGATTCCTCCATCACATTGCACAAGATCAAGCTTGAATCAGATGGAAATTTGAGGTCCTTTTATTGTAACCCGTGAAAATGAAAACACAGAAGCAACCTTAAAAATACACCATCGACTAAGATAGGCGGCTCTGTACTGGACGAGAGTGAACGTGGCAGCTTTTTAATTGGGTGGAAGCTGTCGGATTTCAATTGGATAGAGTGACGACGAATGGGGAACCGTGCCCCAAAACCTGACCTCAGAAAGAACGCCTTCAGCGTAACAAATGGCATGGTTTAACAATTGGACATTCTTATTCAACAAAGATACATTGATCAATAATTATATGTGCATTTCATCTGCCCGTAATTAATAGAAATAAACATCATAATTGACTTTATCTTCAAATACATATTTGTAGCAAAGTTTTCAAAGAACAAACAATTGAAAAAAGTCTCGAACAATGTCAAATGCTAGCCAAGGAATCTCAAACCATAGATCTAGTATCTCTTAACAAAGTTTCCCTCCAATGCAAGTGTCTGTGAAGAATGTTTGTCAATTGTGATTGAACTTGCTCATAACAAGACCTTGCAAAAAGGAATTCCCTAAAATATGTTTCACCTCTTTTGTGTTTGGACAAGAGAGGCAAAGACCATTAAAACGACCACTCTTGGACAAAAGAGTTTTGGAAGAGAGCCCTTGATAAATAACTAACCAAACAAACACCCAGATTTTATAGGAAATGCTCATATAGATTGGACATCATGCAACCTCTAAATCAAATGGTTCTCAACATCCATAGAGAGCCATCAAGCATTAAGAACTAGGCCTAACACATGTCTTTGATGCAAAATGGAGTAACATCTATGAGAATCATATTAAGTCAAAGGGTGCTCAAAGCTCCATTTTGAATCCTTCCAGAAGGAACATAACATATCAATGTTCACGCTGAAAATAAATTCCCAAGGCATGAACCCAATTATCTGCAAAAAATTGGGTCATTCTAGAGAAGAGAATGAAAACTCACAAGCCACTAAATGAAAATCTTTCAAAGAATGAGAAGAAGCATCCCACAAATTCCTCCAAAATGAAATATTTTTCCCTCCTTAATATCCTTGGTTCAAAGCAAATAAGGTTAGAAATACAAGTGCTTTCTAGTTTTTTATTCCAGATAAGTTTTCTGGCCAAATATCACCCATCTCTTCTAATTAGCATCTTCCAATGATTCAAACCTACCAACCTCCTCCAAGATTCTCAAATACTCCTGAGGATGAAGGACCTTGAAACTTGAAAATATGAGGTGTAGATATGATGTCACATAAACCAAATGGACCCCTGAATTATCAACATGTTTCATTGAAAGCAATCTATGTTGCATTGAAACTTTCTAGGAAGATCAACACTACAAACATCCAACCACCCATTTAGAAGCCAAGATGTTTCCTCAAGTCACAACATCAATTAGACCAAGGGAACACTCATCCTTGGGAATGCTGTAGACATCCCAAGGAACCATTGGGAGACCTCGATCCCCATCATATTTAGCCCACAAAGATGAATACAAAATCTTTTGTAGACGATGAAACAAAGATCTTTTGGGAATCGAATGAGACACTGAGTAGATGTCAAAGGCCGAGAGGATTCTCCTCACCATTGTAAGCTTACCTACACAGGGGAGATCCTATAGTACATAAAATCAAGTTTATGCTCCAATCTCTTAAGAAACCAATCCCACAAAGAAATGAGAGAGAGGAAAGCACCAAAAATAATACGAAGATATCTCACAATAACAGCAGGAAAAATAAACTTCCATGTGGATGGAATCCAAGGAGAGAATTGATAAGATTGACTAACCTATAATCAGTGTTATGGTCTGTCACGTCCCCTTCCATCAATCCAGTGCAAGGAAGGAAACATGACCAACATACCAGGCTTATTGGCAATCTCAGCCCCATTCAATTTCTAGGAAATGCCTGGATAATTCAAAACTTCTATGTGCAATTCATACTCAATATAAACACAGCGGAATTAATCATAATAACACACACAGAGATTGGAATGCATCAACATATCTATCCCAAGCTGATGATGAATCAATGGACATTGAATCAATCCCATTCTTATGCTATGCACAAGTTTCATATCAACCATATCAAGATATTCATTTCATCTCATTAACATGAAGAGTTAACATTCATAATTAACACATTGTAGAACACATAATGCATATAAATTAATCCACAGAGAATACTTATCTTGAAATGCAAACGTCCAAACAACTGGCTACGTGAGAGCAACGTTCTACCCAACCATAGATCTCTGTCCAGCCTATATTCTTTCAACTGAGAGATCACCCCCGAGCTGAGATGTGTATCCACTAAGGAGGAACTAGACATGCTCACTCACAGCCATGGGTTCACTCGGACGGTCGTGCTAAGCCAACACATAGTTGGGTTTATCAAGCATACCAAAAGGAAATGATGAGGATGCTAAGTCAGTGAGCTCAACCACAGAGCTACAGACATCTCAAGCTAAATTCAAGCAATCCAATCCTCTATTCAAATATCCACACTTGGATTTCTCACCATTCTGTCAACAAAATAACTCAATCCCGTCACTGGGTTTCTGGGCTATCAAAACTGGGTTTTCCAATGGATTTCGGGGTAGCTAATGCTCCCAAATTCGCCCCAAGGTTCATACCTATGGATCCCCCATTGGATTTCACTATCCAATACCAATTTTGGGCGTTCATGGCTCTTCAAAACGCGGGTTCTTTCACAGTTACGATTTCTGGTTTTCCTCATTGCTGGGAATTCGTTTTTGGATGGAAAATAATGCTGGTCCCTTCCACCATAGAATGGGAATGAGGAAGAAGCAATCCCCATGAGGTAGAGTGACTTGTGGTACAAGAAAACATAGCCCATACTCTGCCATACAAATTCTGGGCTGCCCATGCTCCATTGAAGCCATGGACTATTTTCTTCAACCACTTCCTTACAACAGAATTAAATGCCAACAAGGTAAGTCAAAATGGGTTCTCAATGTGACATTTGGAAGCTTATGGCTCAATCCCACAACCCCCTCACCACTCCCTAGTGGATACACATGGCCCCTTCTCATTCATTGACTCCATAGCCAGTTTTGGTATTTTATTGCATGATGTTTATTTACATCATTTTTACAATGTTCCATGGCTAAATAGCACAGAGGTAACATAATGTCTAATACTTGCCTTTTAAATAAAATTCGAGCTTCTACTAGTGGGGCCTTGGCCTTGAGCTCCACGTTAGGAAAACATACATCACGTGTATACAATATTTACATTAAAAACTAATATATCCTAAGGGTCAAAATGGGGTATTACATGGTCACTAACAATATCCCTTAAATGCCACATGTAACACTATGAAACAATGACCCTAGAATTAAAAACTGCTCAACAATCATAGATAAAAGATATTCATTTTCAAAATGGTTGCTTACCATCTCATTCCCCTAAAAAATAAATGCATCTAATTCAACCTTTTAGATGAGCTTCCTCCAACAAATAACCAAGGTTATCACCATTACACAGATAAAGGTAATGGGCCAATGGAAACACTGATTACATACCATCTTAGATTTGTTTGAACTGGAGGCTGGCATGCAGCAGAACGATTCTTGTGACACGTAGAACCACATCCGACACTCGTCAAAACTAAGAAGGCAATGGGATAATCTGTGGTGGGCATCAATGTTCCTACGTGGTGGACATCATTCACAAAGATATATCATAATTGTTTTGTACTATTGTTTTATGGTTTTTAAACGTAAGATATATTTGCGTCTTAATATCATTTTTGTTCAAACTTTGGTTTTTGAAAAATTATGAGTAGAAATATTATTTTGTGATGTGGTTGGATACTATTAAGTTTTGAAATTAGTGGAAGTATGTTTTTTTAGGTGGTTGGATATACTATTGAGTTATAGTGAAAGTGGTTGGTTTTGAACATGATTTAGTTTAGATAATTCCAAGAGAAAGTGGTTAGCTTTGAACGTGATTTAGTCTAGGTAATTTGGAGAGTTACAGATTTCCAAGATTATAAAAAATCATTTGAAGTATATTAGCACAGCCACTTAACTTGTGGTTGGTGAATACAGATAGGTTACAAGTTAAGTGCCATGAACAAGTTATTTATTATCGATTCTCCGTATTTAGTTGTAATCACCTCTGGTCTATGCCTTAGCTACATGTTACCTTCTTTTTCACTACATGTTATCCATGCATGAGCTATATATATAGTGTTACATGTGGTCACATTGTAGGAGGATTTATATTGATCTTCAAAGGTCACATTGGAGGAGGATTTATATTGGTCTCCAAAGAATCTGTAGGGTTGCAATGAACCTTGTGTTGATGTTTAAGCATTGAGTATTAAAATGCTAAATAATGTTTAAGTACTTGCTTGTTGTCCCACTGAATTTTTTACATCGCCTCATAAATTTCATATCTTTATCAATGTATATATAATTTTTATTTATTGGAAGTAATAAGCCTTAGCAACTTGATGTTTTGCTAAACCTCAAGCATCTTAAGATCCATCTTTAAGCAAAAACAAAATTAATTATTATCAAAAAAATAAAATACTAAACACCTTTTAATGTCAAAATAATGTTTAATTCCAACTGCTTTTATTGAACATTTGGTAATGAAGGCCAAAGACAATTCAAGTTACAAGTAGTTGCAATAATCCGAGTACTAACAGCTGTCAATGTCAAAATAATGTTTAATTCCAACTGTTTTTATTAAACATTAATGGAACACTTGATAATGAAAGAAAAAAGACAATTCAAATTAAAAGTAGTTGCATTCGTCATTCCAATGTGAAAATAATATTTAATTCCAACTGTTTTTAAGAAACATTAATGGAGCATTTGGTAATGAAGGATAAATACATTTAAGTTAAAAGTAGTTGCATCCATCAGTTTAATTCGAAGTTAAAAAGTATGAACATTTCATTTCTTTGGAAATGACATCTCAACTAAATTAAATTAAAATTAAACTAGAAAAAGTAGATCAGAATTGAGGGACTTGGTCACAACGAACTACGTTAATAATAGCTGGTCATTAACTAATGAATGTACCCACAATGTTAGTCAAATCACCACATGTTTTAATAATAAAAAACTAATGTTGGTAGTGAAACGATACAGATAGACACGATACATTTTCGAGTGTGATTTTCCCCTAGATCTTGAGTACCCATATGTTGATTTTTTTATCACTAGTATGCCTGCTGTGAATGTCATCGATGTGATGTGAACCTCCCTTTATTACGCATAGCATTTATCCCATCCCCGACAATGTTTCCCGACACGATTTCGACGGTTTTTTTTTAATCATCATATTCCAAAGACAAAATTTAGATTTTTTTTTAAATCACTGTATTCCAGTCAGAAACTCGTTGGATGGGTGAAATCATGGAATGCCTATACTTTTTCTACTTATGATTTCTATTTGAAAATCCTGGGGATCCCACTGTGAACCTTCCATTATTGTCTTTTTCCTTATTTTCTCGTTGGCCACAAATTAGGTTTTGGTTGAGAAACCCTTCACCTTTTCTTTTTCCGCCTGCAGGCCTTGTATTGTGGATACTATGCTTTGGAATTGGGAATGCATTTGGGACTATTTGTGACACCATGGACTGAGATGTGTTCGTTGTTAATATCGCGAGAGACCATGGTCTAGAAACCAACCCCAATAATTTTAGGGTGGGTGAAACTCGTAAGTTTCCTTTGCCTAGTACTCTGTTCCTAAACCCATGGAAAATTCCTATTACGTGTCTTTGATTTGTGGTCTAGTATAATTTGGAGGGGAGCAGTCTACAATGATTTCTCTCCCTACTCCCCTATGGAGACTGATTTACTACTTTTGATTCGTGCTAGATTAAGAAGGAGAATGAGTTCTCAACTGGAGGGAATGAAGGAGTCTAGTGTCCATATCAACAACCGTATGGAAAAATGGGACAACAAGCATGTTCGGATTGGATCCAAATTCAAGGAATAGAATAACTTGATCACCTTGCTAATGAAATAGAAATGCATTTCAATATGGTAGTAGTCTTGTCTCTAGGAAGCCAGTCTCATGTTGGGTTCTGTATGGGCTCAAAAGAAATAGAAGTGGAGATTGTCCAGGGGACTGCTATTGGGGAATTTGAAGGTCCAAGTTCTCAGGCCCATGGTTAGGATCATAATGAACAGATCATGGATGAAGGCCACAATGGCCATGGATTTTCATAAATATGTCTTGTTTATATGCTTTTAATAGTATTACTAGGACAGTTTATTAGGCAGTATAGTTGTAGGAATTTTCGAGATATTTTGTATGCAATATGTACCTACAAGGTTGACAGATGTTTGGAAGATTTTGTCGAACTTTGGGCAGAAATTTTGTAATTGAAATCAGCAAATGTTGGTTTGTTAAGGATTTCCTCGGCCTTCTAATACAAATTGCTATTACATGTTTCCAAAAATAATCTCACTTTTGGCTATATTCCAACATATAATAATCATCATCTTATTTTCCATTCATCCACACGGACCATACTCTTTTAATCAAATTGAGCTCTATGCATGCTCCAAACTTTTGATTGAGGGGTGAGAAATATCATTGATAATTTTGTTCATTTGAGAAATTCCTCAGTGAACACCATTCAAATCAGAGATAATAAAACAAAGTTGTTTTTTATTGAAATCTTTGTAACTCTTAGGTTGTTAAGGATTTCCTTAACCTTTTAATACAAATCACTATTTAACTTAATTCTAAAAATAATCTCACTTTTGGCTATATTCCAACATATAATTGTCATCATTTAAATCTCCATTCATCCACAAGAACCATACCCTTTCAATCGAATTTAGCTCTATGCATGATCCAAAATTTCCATTGAGGGTTGACAAATATCATTGATTTGTTCGTTTGAGAAATTGCTCAATGAAAATCATTCATATCAGAGATAATAAAATGAAATTGGTTTCATATACTTCACATATTCATATATAATTACCAAAAATAAGTATCAATATAAATAAAATCTTGTATTAAATAACAAGAATGTTAACCATGAAATCATTTTCCAAGTCTCTAAAATGAATAACCGAGAACAATTCCTATAAGGATCTTGAGGTATCTCTTTTTCCTGTTTTTGGTCGATGGCTTATAAAATTGAAAATATTGGACCATTAAGTCCATCTCTTTCCAAAGAACTATAATATTCCCAAATGGGAGGGATTTTAAAACAATTTTGCTCTCTATTATTCCTACTATGATACCTAGCTTCATTTATAAACAAGATGTTCGATTGATCATATCTTTCCTCACAAATATCAAACACTTTAGATATGTTCTTTTGGTAGGTAGGTAACAAATTTCCATCCCAACTTCTTTTGCAAATGTTCATTTCACATTGAGATGTACTCCAAACAAATACAAATTTGATGGCCTTCATCCAATCAAACTTTTGAAGAAAAAAATGTATTTTTTTTCCAAGTAAACCATAAAGCAATGTCAAAATTTTCCTTTGCAACTTCTAATAATCGAGGACTAAACTTGCGATTTTTTGAACAGGTTCTTGTATAACTATGTGTTAATGTGAGTCAAATTTGTGATCCATGATTTGAACTTGTACTTGTGCAAGAAATGGATAAAGACCCTTTAAACAACTCATTTTCTCATTTTTTTTGTCTGTTTGATTGAATTTCTTCTGTGCCTGAGTGACTGTAATTTGCAAACAGACTTAAAAGTATAAAAAAGAGCACATTTAGGGAACACACCAACACTTATGTATAACTTTATATTTGTCGAGGTTTTCTTTATTTGATTCAAACTCTTTTCTCTTCCACCTCACTGAGTTTTTTCTGAGCCTCCAAGCAACATTTTTTTCTCATTCACAGCGCACAGATTATAATCTCAGCTCCAGGAGACAATTCACAACTCACAACAATAATCAGATCAATGTGCACCTACTCCGATGCATTCAATGCATACTTCAATGATAAAGAGGAAACAAAATACCTCTAGCCATACTCCTCTCAACGAGAACGCACTAGGAAGCTCTTTAAGATATTAATTTATTTACCTCTAGTAGCAATGTAATATGCAAAAAATAGGGTTCTAATGCAAGAGCTCAATCGCACAGCACCAACACGGACTCTAGGAGGGCCTCGATCTCACGCGACAAAAGTTTTGGAGAGTACATATACGGTAGAATTCTTAGCACAGACCTAGAAAATATAAGCATGCTTTGATACCATTGTTGGGTGCCAAACATAGACACACACTTAATTGAAAAACATAACCAAATACACACCAGATAGATGAAGCTTGAATTACATTTCTCATCAACAAATGTACATACAAATACATAAGATGACCCTTGGTTTCCAAATTCCAAGGTGTCTCTTGGACTCCTTCATGACTCTTCATATTCAACGTGACTCTTGGTCTCCATTACACACGAATACACATGCCTAACCCTAAGGATTAGGTTCCCAACAATAATAATAATTAAAATAAAACAATTTTACCTGTAATATAATTTAATTTTTATATCTTTTCTATTTTCATTATTCCTTAAGGGATTTCATTATCTTTTTCCATATAAAGACTGGGAAAACTCATGTTTTTATTCGTTATTTATATCTAAACACAAAATGGAAATGAATGGGTATGTATATCTCCTTACATATTAATAGTTTTTTTTTTTTTTTTAGCAGAAAAAAACTACTATTGATATTCAAATAAGAATCAAATAGTACAAAGATCATCTTGGTTCTTAAGCAAGAAACCATATGCTTTAACAGTTTCAGCTATGTTAGCCTAGACAAGCAGAATCAAGATGCTCAAGCCATTCTCAAAAAGAACTTACACCACTTAAGTTCTGTTATATAAGGAAAAAAGAGGGATCATTTCCCATAGAACTTCGCCAAAAAAAACTTCTTCAAAATACAACAACAGTGCTCATCATACAAAAAAGGAAGCTTAATCAAAAAAATAGGTGACACCCATGTCTTGGATATCACTATTTAACCATTCCTCCCAAATAAGTTCTCCTTCAATGCCATCAAGAGCTTGTTTGGAAAGCTTGTCAGCCCTGCGAGTTGTGTTCTCTATAGATATGTTCAAATGATATGTTATGAACCTTTAAGATTTCCTTTCTTATGCGAATGCACCAATGTCGAAGATTAGTGACATTAAGATTGAATTCACCTGTTGCCCATTTGATAGTGACTCGTGAGTCACCATAAACTTTGACGTCAACTAATCCAAAAATATTTTCCAACTTTACCACACACCAGAGAGCTAAAAGTTCGGCCTTCATGTTGCTTCTAGGCCCATAATTAAGCCGAACTGAAAAAAAATGATCATCATTAAGAAATATCACCCCTCCAACCGCACAAACACCATGTTGTGCTACTCCATCAAAGAAAAGAACAGGCTGAGTTACCTTAAAAGAAAAATAACTGATTCTATCGACCTGTAGCTTGGGATTATCATCTTTGTGCAGGTGATACATATTTAAAGCAGCCAGACTGCACACCACTTCATCAGGTTTTTTATCTTTAAATAGTGCGCAGTTTCGAGTATACCATATTGCCCATGCAATATAGATAGCTATTGTAAAGACAGGCTTGCAATATATGTACCAATTTAACAAACAATAGTTGAAATCACCCACATCCCATTGGCAACCAAAGTTCAGCTTCGAGGCACAGAATTTCCATACTTTAATAGTGAAGCAACATTCCACAAATAAATGCTGTGTAGTTTCTGCTTCTTTCAAACAAAGACTACATCTGCTCGGTCCTGTCCAACCTCTTTTCAACAAATTCTCCCAAGTCTTGAGTTTATTTTGTAATCCTAGCCATATGAAACATTTCAATTTTAAGGGGACTTTCCACTTCCATAACCTCTTATACCACCATTGCTGAGGGAATATATACTTTTCCTGAGAAATTTTGATATAGGATGTCTTCGCAGTCACTATTCTTGAACTAGGATTCCCAATCCATACCAGTTGATCCCTTTCCGAGTTAATTTTAACTCCTTCAGCATTAAGAGCCCTAATATAGTGGGTAGACTCAAACTTCCTTTGTTTAGAGCATGATGACATGGTTGACCTGGCAACGTAGGGAACTGACTTGTAGGTGCGGGGATCATAGCTTTTAAGGACTGAAGGGTATGTATTAACTGAGGGGACGAGCTGATGGGTGCTGTCGAGGGATTCTCAAGGTGACATACTGCAAAATGCTCTGAACAAAGGCAACCAAAATGGGGAAGCTCCCATATGAGTAGACGTAATCTGTTGTGGCGCCGAGAAGCACCATTGGGTCCTTCTTCGTAGTTTTAATGAGCTCCAAGAAGGGATAAAAGTGTGCTCTGAAATGGCACTGTCCTGTGGATTTTGTGAGCCCAGGACTGTTCGTGCTCATTGGTGCTTTCATTTTTAAGGAGTCTGAAAATGATAAGAAGACTCTGCAGTGGTTGTGAGTACCGTCCTGTTGGTTTTTATGAGCCCAGGATGGTGATTGCTCGTGGTCGCTTTCATGTTTAGAGAGTCTAAAAGCGGTAAGGGGACTCCATTGGTGTTCTTTTTCGTAAGTTAGTCTCCAAGGCCCGAAAAAGCATAAAATGATGCAGATGGAGAACTCTTCTAGCCGATGTGACTAGAGTATTCCTTTTTCGTAATTAGTCTACAAAGTCCGGAAAAGGGGTAAACTTATACCAGGTAGACGCCCTTTCAGATACATTTAGCGAGCATGAAAGGAAGCAAGGTTGCTCGACGACCTTTTCATTGTTTTAGGACAAGAAAAGAGCTTAACAGAAACTCCCTAAGTGCCTTTTTCGTAAAAGGGATTGCTCGGCCCGAAAAAGGGGTAAAATTATACCGAACAAAAAGGGATTGATGAGAGCGAGAAAAGGTCTCAAGCATCATCATGAGTGTGGAAAACTGAATCAGGTGACATAAAGATTGTCAAAAAGGGGCAACGGCCAATGTGGCATGCAAACCGAGGTGATGGGTGGCATTTTGAAACAGTACCCAGAAATTTATGGGGTGAGAGTGAGAAATGATCTCAAGCATCATCACGAGCACCGAAAACTGGATCCGGCGATATAAGATTCGTAAAAAACGGAGGACAGCTGATGTGGCATGCAAACCGAGGCGACGAGGGGGCAAAGAAAAAAATGCCCAAAAAATCTGGTCGTGAGAGAGAGAAATGATCTCAAGCATCATCACGAGCGCGGAAAACTGAATCCGACGATATAAGACATGTCAAAAACGGACGACGGCCGATGTGGCACGCAAACCGAGGCGACGAGGGAGCATGGAAAAAATGCCCAAACAATCTGGGCGTGAGAGCGAGAAATGATCTCAAGCATTATCACGAGCGCGGAAAACTGAATCCGACAATATAACACTCGTCGAAAATGAACGACGACCGATGTGGCACGCAAACCGAGGTGGCGAGGGCATGAAAAAATGGTCAAAAAATGGACCTGGTGAAAACATGAAAAGAAAGGTACTATCATGAAGTTCTCGCTGTGCTGATTCCAACGGTTTGAGGAACGGACGTCGTATGACACCGGAATGGTTGTTTGAAAAATGGTGGAATTTCTATAAATAGGGCGTGGGGCCCATATGACGTGTCATTGTTACGTGTGAGTTTGGCAGAGTAGTCAGAGCTCTTTCTTGATTTCCGGGAGATTTGACCATTGGTTTTTGATTCCGCGAGTTTCAGGTAACCCTATTCGCCTTAACCTTTTCAATTATGTCTTTTTTGGTTAGCGGTGGGCCCCCGAAGGCCGCAAAATTCCATGTTGGCCTTCCAACGTGGAATATCGCGGATTTCGTCCCTTTTGCCGTGATGGACATCGCGGGTTTGAGGCTAACAGTCGCGATGTTCATCGCGACTGTCAGGTTGAAAGTCGCAATGTCCATCGCGAGTCTTGGGGAAACAGTCGCGATGTTCATCGCGACTGTCTGGCCAATACCCGCGATGGTCATTGCAGGTTCTTGTATGGAAGCCGCAATGATCATTGCGGCTTTCGATGGAAAAGCCGCGATGGTATTTTTTGAAAATTTTGCCCTGGTGCTAAAAATTTCTTTGTTTTTTGGCAGGATGTTGAGGAGGCCATTGGTTTCATGGAGAGAGCGAGAGATGGAGGAAGATTTGATGGTTCGGATTCGTACTGATCAGGGGGTCCGACAGGCTCTGGCAGTGAGTGGACTGCTAAAGTTTGCTCAGATTCCACCAATGCGTTCAGTAAGACCGTTACTGAACAAATTGGTGAGTTGGTGGGTTCCTGCAGAGGGTGCCTTTATTATTGGGGGTGAGAGGTTGGAGATCACCCTTATAGATGTGTATTTCCTTACTGGCTTACCTCGCTTAGGGGAGGTTGGGGATCTTCTGCTGAGGATTCCGGCAGGCGTGGACATGGAGGATCTCCTGGAGACCTTCTGTGTTGCTGGGGCGATTGTGTAGAACAGCGCTCTGAGTCTGAGATCATTGCGGGAGTGGGACATGCAGGCTGTCGGAGCTTGTGTTTTGTGGGTTTTGGGTGCCGCGGCGCCACATCGTTTGTCGGGGGGACAAATGATGATGGTGGATTCTGTGCTAAGGGGGACCTACTATGCATGGGGTCAGATGTTTTTGGCTGGTGTCCGGAGAGATCTGGACAAGGTCAGTCGGGAGGGGGGGAGAGTTCTGCTATGTCTCCTTTTTATGTTGTTTTTTCCTTGAGTGGGTACCGACTTTGCGGCCACGGGTGCCGATTTGGGATGGTTTGGCGAGCGAGTCGCGGATGGTGCGGTGGGGGCAGATGATGCCTCACGGTGATGGTGGCATCCGCGGGTTCTTTTCGTAGGAGATGTACGAGCAATGGGAGCAGATCCCCCTGCTGATTAAGGACTATCCATATGCTGGTATGGATTATCGAGGAGATCCGAAGATGCCTCGAGCCCATGGACAGGCCTGGGGTTTAGATGGTATGTTTTGTCTTTTGTTCTCTACTATATCATTTTCTAGATGTGTCTGTTATGATTATAGTTAGATATTTATATGATGGTTACTTGTGTGATTGTGCAGATGTTGGTCCTGTACCACCAGCCGACTATGTGGCTCGTAGGGGTCAGGGGATGGTGGTTGCTCCACCTCCTGTAGCAGTACCGCCGCCGCATGGTCGGGGATTTGGGGCTCGCGGTCGAGGGGCTGGCCCTCGAGACGATGCGGTGGAGGGTGTCCGAGAGACACTTGATATGATTCTAGCAGGATTCCCAGAGGATGGTTGGAGGGATTTGGATCGGGACATCGTCGAGCGATGTTTCGATGCACCTCGTGAGTGGCGTTCAATCCTTCTGAGAGCAGCGTTGTTGGCTGCTGAGTGGAGGGACGGGGCTCGGCAGGATCAGGCAGGGCCAGTGGAGGGGAGGATTTGCTTACGAGACGCTCCAGCGAGGCCGGAGGAGAGGAGAGTTTGGGCTCGACATGATCCGGCAAGGCTAGTGGAGGAGGTGCCAGAGGAGCCGAGGGACCGCGATGATTAGATGATGTTGTATCTGCCCCCAAATGCTGATGAGCATGTGGGGAAGCACTTTTTTGTACGGCTGATGTATTTTTGTATATTAGGTGCTGAGGGCACCTATGGCATGTTTGGACTATATTATGATGATATATATATATATATATGATTTTGGCATATAGTCGCATATGCACATGGATGTATTCATCGTCTTTTTGTTTGCCCGTGGAGGCATGTTTGGTTTTCTGTATGCCCGTGGAGGCACATGTTATGCACGTGGATGCATTATTTTGTTTTTGGTATATGCTCGTGGAGGCACATGTTATGCACGTGGATGCAGTATTGTCATATTTATATATGCCCGTGGAGGCACAGGTTATGCACGTGGATGCATTTTTGTTTATAATATGATTTGATTGGTGTGGCAGTGAAGAATGTTGTTGGCCATATGGTCTGCTACACTATTGAGGTTTCTTGGGACATGTGTAAATGAAATAGATTCAAATTGTCGAACCATTTGTTTAGTGTGCAAAAAATTTCTGAAAAGACAGGGATGGCATACCTGGTAATCATTGTTGAGCTGTGAAACAAGGATTTGTGAGTCTAAGAACACATCAAGGTGACGTATGCTCATTTGGAGAGCTGCGGCTAGGAGACCGGTCACGGCATCGTATTCAACTTGGTTGTTCGTGGCAGCACCTAAACACACTCCGTCGATGTGGATCAACTCATTTGAAGGGGAATATATTACCCAAGCTGCGGAGGCCAGATTGGGGGACCAACGGCTTACACCATCAGCGAAACTGACGTAGCAGAGTGGAACTGGATCCATCTGTGGTCATGCAGAGAAAAACAAATATTTAGGTTTTTTGAATTTTTTGTGAAAAACAAAATAATATTGTACAATAATGGATGGTGGTGTCCGTCAGGTTTACTATGGGTAAAATCGCTTGAGGTACAACCCGTTGCGTGGGTTGCGTAGGGGGTTGCCTTCTGAATCGGTCAGAATGTATGCCCCCTGTCCAAGGCAAGTGTGTACAATATAGGGGCCTTGCCACATGGACACAAACTTTCTTTTCCCGGTTTTGTCATGAGCTTGATCGTAGGCGAGGACAAGGTCCCCTTTAGTGAAATTTCGTGGGTGGACATTTTGTCATAATTCAGTTTGGATCGGGTTTTGGCTGCTTCCATGGTTTGAAGGGCTGTGCGTCGATCTTCATCGGCCTAATCCAGGAGTAGTAAGCGTTGCTCAATTGGGGCAGTGTCTGGTAGGAGTTCAACGGCCATATGTAGGGTTGGAATCTGGCACTCAATGGGGAGGACGGATTCGATACCGTGAACTAAGTGGAAAGGGGTAAAACCGGTGGCGGTTTTGGTTGACGTGCGATATGCCCATAGTGCCTGGAAGAGCATGTGGTGCCAATTTGACTTGTGTTTGTCTACAATACGCTAGAGGATGGTTTTCAAAATTTTGTTGATTGCTTCAACTTGGCCGTTTCCTTGCGGGTAGTAGGCGGAGGAGAAATGGTGTTCAAATTTCAGTAAGGTTGATAGTTCTCTCCAGACAGCGTCTTCGAAGTGAGAGCCGTGGTCTGAGACGAGTTGCTTTGGCACTCTAAAATGAGCAATAACATGGTTGAGAAAAAACCGTGCTGCGGTGTCAGCTTTGCAATTATAAGTTGGCATGGCCTCCGCCCACTTGGTAAAATAATCGACGGCCACAATAATGTGTTTGTGACCACTGGCTGACGTGGGATTGCAATCGATGAAGTCGATGGCCCATTTGCAGAATGGTTCGACAGTAATGACTGGATGAAGGGGGGCGGGTGGGGTTCTTGCTTTTGGTGCAAAAAGTTGGCAGTTTTGACAGTGTTTGACTGCGGTGATGCAATCAGTAAATAATGACGGCCAAAAGTAACCTGCGCGAATGATCTTTTGGGCGGTGGCCATGCCGGAGAAATGGCCTCCGCATGCACCACTATGGAAATCATTAAGGACTTGTTCTTCCTTGCTATGAGATAGGCAGCGTCGTAAGATGGTATCAACGCCGCGTCGATAAAGTACATCCCTTAACAAGAGGTATCGGGGGGCATGGTGTCGGATGTGATGGCGTCCGTCACGATCGATGTGGGGTCTAAACTTCTGCGTGCGAAGGTATAGCAAAATATCACCGTACCATGGGTCATCAGACGAGATGATGAATAAGTGATTGTCGGGTAACTCATCGGAGATTTGTGGGGACGGTAGAAGGGAGGGGAGATCGGTGATGAGCTGGGCAAGCGCGAGGGATTTAGTGCTCTTAGGGGTTCGGAAAGTGAGGTCATATTCATGGAGGATAATGACCCATTTAGCAACCCGACCTTGTAGGAGCCGCCGGTTGAGGAGATAGACCATAGGTTGGAGTCGACGACAACTGTGGTATGACTGAGCAGAATGTAGTGTCGCAATTTTTGGACGGAGAAGACTACAACTAGGGCTAATCTTTCCTCGTATGGGTAACGTAGGGGTGGGCTAGACAAGGTTTGGCTGACGTAATAAATGACATGCTCGTGGTGAGAGGCATCTTGTTGAACCAAGACTCCGGACACGGCATGTTCGGATGCCGAGACGTAAATGATGAAGTCCTGAGAGAAATCCGGAGGGGAGATCAAGGGGGCTTGTGTGAGAGATTTCTTGAGGGCTTCGAATGCCGCTTTTGCTTGCTCATCCCAAACAAAGGATATGTCGGTACGAAGCAGGCGTAAGAATCCATGAACTTTGGTGGCGTAATCAGGAACGAAGCGACGAAGGAAATTGGACCGCCCCTGCAGACTCTGGAGTTGTCGAAGCGTGCGAGGAGAGGGAAGGTCTAAGATTGCTTTGAATTTTAGGGGATCAAGAGTAATTCCATTCTGGGAAACAATGAAACCCAATAATCGGCCTTCCGGAACGCAAACGACACACTTGTGTGGGTTCAAGCGGATTTTATATTTACGACAACGCAGAAAAACTTGCCGGAGGTCATTAAGGTGGTCTGATCGTTTCCGGGAACGAGCTGTAAGGTCATCAAGATAGACTAGCAGGATATGGACCAAGTCATGAAAACAATAGTTCATGGCCCGCTAGAAGGTGGCACCAGCATTTTTGAGGCCGAAAGGCATGACGCGATAGGCAAAGGTGCCCCATGGGATTGTAAAAGCAGTCTTGTACTGATCCTCCTTACGGATCTGAATCTGGTTGTATCCGGAAAATCCGTCCATGAAAGATAAGACTTCATGTCCCGCACACGCATCAATGAGTTGGTCAATGAATGGCGTGGGGAAGTTGTCTTTGGGACAAGCTCGATTTAAATCGCGGAAGTCAATGCATACTCTAAGGGTGCCTTGCTTTTTGTTAACGGGGTTTGAAACCCAGGTGGTATAAGCAATAGGATAAATGAATCCTGCTTTGCGAAGTTTCTCAACCTCGGCTTTAACAACGGGGAGCTTGGAAGGATGAATGGGTCGTTGTTTCTGACGAACGGGGGGTACATCAGGCCATGTGCCAATATGGTGCTCTATAATGGCGGGGTCAAGATCAGGCATTTCGGTATAGGACCAAGCAAAGACATCACGGAATTCTTGGAAAAGTTTTTTGTATTCTCCAAACTCATGCTCAGTGCAGGAGGTTCCTAAGGTAATGATTTCAAGGGCACCAGGTGGGTCAGAGATATCGATGTGGATGACGGGTGAGATATTGGCCATGTTACCTTCCTCAAAGGCATCAAGAGCAGGAATACGATCCTTAAACCAGTCGACTTTAGTAGGAAGGAAATCTTTGGACTCAACCGCAAATTAGGCAGCGGTGGTAGAGGAGGACTCTTATGGGAGGAAGTATGAACGATGGTGCATGTCTTCCCAGGGGTAATTAGGGGCAATAAGGGCCTTTAAAATTTGCTCATCAGTATGGAAGTAATCAGACCATAAATCGACAGGTTCTAGTTTGTATGTTGTCGAAATCATATAGATGGTGTTAATCTCTCCGGATGGGGATGCTACGGGAGGGTAGATCTCCTCAATTGTGGGGGGCGCCGTCTCAAGGTCCAAATTATTCATCTCGTAGAGAGCTGCTCTGTAATCTGGGATATCAGGACAGTGATGTGAGTAATGGCCGTAAATACCGCATATCGCACAAGGGTGGTTGGTACGCAGTGATTTATCACGAGGATTGGTGTTTGGGTCGATTTTGACAATCGGGATGTTGGGGTCATCGTCAAGCATTTGCATGTGTTCCTGTAATGCGGGTAATTGTGGACATTGATGAGTTGGATGGCCTAACTCATCACACAACGAGCATTTAGGAGGAGCACGAAACACGGGGGGAGGTTTAACTGCTTTGGGAGGAGGTACCGTAGTGTATGGTTGTGGGCCTTTGCCCCCAGTGGGCTTGATAAGAGGAGGGGGATTCATAGAAGATGAAGGGGTAGTGACACCGGGAGGTGGTTGAGTAGTATTGACAATGGGTTGCACCGGTTGCAAGACGACATTCGGTGTCGGCGGGGGAACGGGAGGCGAAATATACCACACGGGTAATCCCAAGGTTAACCTGGGAAGACTAAGGGTAGCCATAACCGGAGCGCTTACTAGGCCTGAGGGAGGGAATAGAAAGGGGATTGTGTGGATGGGTGTGACACCAATGTGACTAGGGACCAATGGTGGTTTAGGTAAGAAGGGCGATTGATTGTTGGGTGTTTGTGTATTGTGGGAGAGGGTACATAGGTCAGATACTTTGGGCGCTGGTGACAGGGGTGGGATGGACTAGAATGTAGAAGTCATCGGCGTGTCGGAGTAAAGTCTGGGTCCCACGGAGGAAACAAACGAGGTAGTAGCACCACAAACAGGTTGTTCAACCATGGGGAGAACATTTTCGGGTGCAGCTGGGGCCTTAGGATCGTAATAGGTGAGTTGGTCGACTTTGACCACGCGTCCCTCATGGGGGAACATCATGG
Source organism: Larix kaempferi (assembly GCA_027924585.1). Lineage (NCBI taxonomy): Eukaryota > Viridiplantae > Streptophyta > Pinopsida > Pinales > Pinaceae > Larix > Larix kaempferi. Next base: position 5,822,238 of record BSBM01000550.1, read on the forward strand.
TACAAAAAATGGAGGAGGCAACCGCCCGCATGGCATACATGTAGCTGCGACCAAGTAAGAGGTTATAATTAAGTTGGGCATTGATGACCTCTATGTCAATGAGCACAGTTTTACCAGCCAGCTAGACGACGACATTAGCTAAGAGAACTTGGGGTTGAGCCGAATGGCCGTCGTAGGCTCGCAACTCGGTGGTGGATTGCTGGAGAGTAGGGGCTCCCAACTTCTGCTAAACGAATGTGGACATAACGCATGTAGAGGCACCTTCATCGATAATGCACCGATGGATGACAAGATTCCGAACGGAAACATAAACTTGGAATGCTAAAGTGGAAGGCAGGCGTGGTTCGGATTGGTCTGAATCGAATGCCATTAGTTGTGAATCATTGGGGTCAATAGCACCAATGGCAGAGAGCAAAGTTTTGCGTTGTGAAGGACAGTTTTTTAAGACTTCTAAAGCAGACATGGCCGCGGGAGACTGGGCTAAGTCGTCTACAATGCTGTAATTCAACGCAGCGCGAGCATTGGGGTTATTGTTGATGCGACGAAGTGGGAAGCGAGGTGCTTTAGAGGTGCCATCAAGTGGAAACGGAGGTATACGTATTGTTTGATCAGTGGGATGAGCGTTAGTGTTGTTGTCGGTGGGAGGGTCTTCAGGGGTGGAGCCATATTGGTTCCGACGGGTTTGGAGGTTGACATCAGCGGATAACATCATTAACAAGTGGTGGGTACCTGAATCGAACATGGGTTGATCAGGAGCGGCATAAGTGATCTGTTGTTGTGGTGGCGCGTTGCCTTGAGGGGGAGCCAATGGCTGAGTGTTCACTACGCCTTGGGTTGGTAGGGGGTTTTGCAGCACCAAAGGTTGCTGCTGAGGGAGTGGGGGGTTGGGTGGCGCCTGAGTAGCCGCGTGCCCTTGGCGATGGGCATCATCAATCCAGAGTTGTCGAGCTCGCTCCAAATGTGGGCAGGCATGTGTGTAGTGGCCATAGACCCCGCATATAGAACATGGGTGGTTTGTTCTGAGGTTATTATTTTTAGGCTGCTTGGGATGATGATCCAGATTCTGGTTGGGAGGGGCAGCATTGTTGTTATTTTGTTGAGGATTGGTAGGTGGTGGACCTTGATGATTTTGTTGGTTGTTGCCGCGGTTACGTCCTCTTCCACGGTTTTGTTGTCCACCCTGGTTGCGTTGGTTATTTTGATGTTGGGGCTGATTGTGTTGTGTGTACACTTGCCCTTGAGCAGCGGGAGGATTTTGGTTTGCCGCAGGTGCAGGAGCAGGTTGCGGTGGATAATAAGTTGGTGGGGATGGAGGTGGTCCAGTTACCTGCTGGGGTTGTTGGTAACCCTGAGCTATTGGAGGTGTTGGGTTAGCTGTTGGAGCTTGCTGTGGGTAATACACTGGTTGTGGCGGGAACTAAATTGGGTTCTGGTTAGCCGGTTGGTTATAATATGTGGGTGGTACATATGCCGATGGTGCTTACCCATAGCAATGTTGTGGACAAGAGGGTCCATGAGTGTGATGAGTCTGATTCGTTGGAGTGTAGGAAGTTGTCGTTCCAGAATTAGATGTAACCCTAGAGAGGTCTGGAGGATTTATGATGCTCACCATGCTAAAAGGTTTAATTTGCGGTGTGACTTGGCCAATAATACCATCGGCGGCATGTGATGCCCCCAGCGCATCACCGCGTGAAGAATCGCCTCGTGGGGCATCTGGTATGATGGTGTAGAGATAGCCTGATTGGGCATAAATTAGGTTGAATTGTTGAGCTTTTAGGATAGCTTCTTCCTCTGACTGGGGTCGTTCGGAAGCTATGTCTTTTGTTATGAGGGGTAGGAGTGATTTAAGAAACCATTCCAAAAATATACGGTCATCCAGTTTAATCTTACAGAGGCTACGATGCTTGCGCCACTCATGGATGTGGTCCGTGATGTGGGTAGCTGTGTTTTGTCTGCAAGACAACAGTATTTCAACTCCTGCATCGTAACGTACAGGTAGCTGAAAAAATTGAAGGAAAGTGGAGGCAAGGGATGTGAAAGTATGGCGGGTCCCATGTGGTTGTTCGATGTACCACTTGGCTGCAGAGCCAGTGAACGTTCGTTGCAATAGTCTTAGACGGATGGAGTCATCCACTATGGAGTTAGATGAACACCATAGGTGAAAAGACATTATGTGGTTTTGAGGGTCCTCTCCAGGTTTTCCTTCAAACTTGGGTATGTCCGAGGGGAGCTTCGTAGGCATGGGTGGCCATGTAGGGTTGTGCCGGATAGGATCATTGGTTAGCCTGGCTAAGTCTGGTAAGTTCAGACTGGCCATGTAAGGTAAACTAGCAGATGGGTGTGGCGTAGTGACTGGGACATAACTATTCATGGTGGCATTATGTAGTGGTCCAGTAGCCCCTAAGGGTATGCTAGGTATTGAAGGTATGTGTCCTCCAACTGCTGTGGTTTGGTATGGGCCAGCATTTCCAAGTGCAACATGGGTTACACTAGGGTTAGGAATAGTGCCAGGAATTCCTGGGATCTGGGGTGTGGTAATGACAGGAGGTGTGATTCCTATGTTTGGCATACCCATAATAGGAGGTAGTCCTATGTTGGGCATACCTAAAGGTGGAGTATCCCCCACATTAGGCATGCCTAGGGGGGTTGTTGTTACCATGGATGGCATAGTAGTAGAAGGGTTTGTGGACGTATCTACAATAGTATTGGTAAAAAGTGGGTCGTATTGTGTTCCAGCCATGAGGTTGGTTGGTAATAACTTAGTGGGTTTTCAGATTCAGCCTCAGAATCAGATGTGAAGTGAGGCGTGTCAGAATCGGATGACTGTATGTTTGGCCGATGACGTGTTGAGTCAAGGGATAAGGCTCGACGTCGGTGACGTGGAGAGCCAAGTAGACTGAACTCTGGGGGTTCTCCTTGAAGACGACGAGATTGTCTAAAATTCTCAATGGTGAGAAATAAAAATTTTCAATGTAACGTGGTGATGTAAAAAACTTGAAACCCTAATGCAACAAAGAGTGCAAAAAAGGGGAGTGAAAATAAAGGCTCTCAGGCCAAAAAATAGACCTCAAAAAACACTTATTATAGCAGCTGTGCTATAATAAGTGGAGGGATGCAACAAAATTGGTCAGAATACCAAGAGTCAAACAGTTTCTAGAAAAAAGAGGTGCTACTAGACCAAAGGTGGGTAATGTATCATGCAAACACCTAACTAGAAGTATTGTGAGTCAACAAACGATATCCTCTGCAAGGTGATGAAATCCAAGTTAGACGATATAGAGTGTTGAATCAATAGCTAGATCTCCCCCTACCGGGAGGGAAACCGGGTAGACAATCCTAAAGAGTGGCAACTAGGATACCCTGTTCATGACACGTTCAGAAAAGGTGAATCTGCCGTTTGGTCCTTTTACCGCAGTATCCCCATACAGGGATACCCCGAGAACTGCGAGAAGTAGCCTTCGGTTACTGAATGGATTGCGGTATTCCACTCAGGCCTCCGGAACAACTCTGGTGACATCAACCCTCCTAGGGGAGAGGCCTTACGATAAACTGGTTGTGACTGTGTCAAAAAATACTGGGGGATTTTGGTTCCCTAATGGACAATAACTATGTCTCAAATGTAATAACTGAGGGGTGTTATTGGATACCTATCCCCTCAATTCTACCTAACTACAAAATTCTTTTAAGTGCTCCCCAAGTGGGGTTAAAAGTTGGTTGAGTTTAAGGTAAATTTTAAGGCTCAGTTTAAAATAGTGGCAGAGTGGGTGCAAGTGTGGTATTTAAACTGAAATTGATTTGCCTCGCTTGGGTAATTTTACAAATGAAAGAAAAGACGCTTTCAGTTTTGCAAAAAATAAAGGCGTTTTAAAAATGTAAATGCTTGAAAAAACTATTTAAAAATAATGGATCTTTGAAATAATTTAAAGGGAAGCAAATAGCATGAATATTCAAGAAATAAATGGATCTCTTAAAAATTGCTTGGGCAAAGTATTGAGCAAATAAACAGTAAAACCTTGATCTAGCTAAAATGCAGAAAAATCTCTCTTTCCATTTCTGAAATTTTTTAAAAAGACTTTTTAAATGAGCATTCTAAATAGTAAAAAATTTCTATGGTAGTAAAAAATGCAGGAACTTTAATACTGTAAAATGTGCTAAATGGGTAGAAAATACAGCAAAAAATATTTTTCAAAAAATTGGCCGAATTGAAAAAACTTGCATCGCGGGTTTCTGGAAAACAACCGCGATGGGGCCGCGCAGGTTTCGGCCGCGAAGCCGCGATGTGCAGCGCGGATTCCTGTCACACAGTCGCGATGGGCAGCGCGGTTTTCAGCCGCGATGTGCAGCGCGGAAAATGGCCGCGAAGCCGCGGCGAGCCAAGCGGAAAAAATCCGAAAAGTTGCGATGAGCTGCGCGACTGTCAGGCAAAAAACCGCGAGGCGAATGCCGAAAACGGACTCCGAAAAACGAACCCGAAAATGGAAATTTCAGGCTGTTAATGGCAATAGAAGGGGCCAAGATCTAGAATAGCAATGGATCTGCTGTCTAGGATGGCAGATCTATGGATTAGACTGATAAAAACTAACAAAAACTAAGATCTAATGCAAAAAATTGAGATCTAAGAATTCGAAGCCAGCGGAGTCGCCAAAAACTGTTGGCTTGGTTTTGCAACCAAGCTTAGTGCAATGGGCACTTGCTAACTAGTAGCAACAGTTTCAATAGAAATAAACAACAAACTACTTTAAACTATATTAATCATGGATCTATGTGAAGTAAATAAGCAAATAATGGAAATATTATAGAAAGCAAAACAATTGACAATGTGTAAAAGAAACGATTTTGTATTAAGAATAGGGGCAAGCAAGTGCTTGCAATGGTAATACCTCCAAGTGGTGAAGATTGTTGAGCAACTTCCAAGGTGAGTAGCTCCAAGCTCCAAAGGTCTCTTCTCCAAGATAGCTACAATAGTCAAAAGCTCATGGGAGATTTTGATAGCATGAGGATAGGAAGATGGATGGATGGAAAGTGAGGAGCCCCTACCACCTTTTTATAGTTTTTGGTGGTGGGGAATACCATTATGGTTTTGAGGAAACCAATGGTATTGACCAACATGGTTTAGGTACATTTTCCCTCCTTTTTCTTTTTTTTGAATATTTTGAATATTTTTATTCCCTTTTTAATATTTTTGGGAATTCTGGACCCTTTTTGAGGGTTTTTTTTATGTTTTTTGGGGAAAAATATCCATTTTGAGTGGAAAAAGGGGTGTATTAAGGTCTTTTGGTGGCTTTAGAGGCTCAAATGGTGAAAAAGTGGACAAATGGGTCATGTGAATAAGGAAATGAGCTAGTGAGCACTTTTTGGGTGTTAACAAATGTCTCATTCTTGAGCAAAGGATCTAACAAGCCCAAGATCTTTAGAGTTCATCCAAACAAGACTAGAAGAATCTATCTGACTCTGAATTAAGATTTTGTTTAGAGTGGAACGTCCCAGAGCCTTCAGATATTGCACCAGTCTATCAAAAAGAAGAAAGGAGTCCTCCAAACTGAGGATAGGGTCCAATCCAACTAAGACATTTTTGCCTGATCCAACCTGCCAACATATGTCTTTTGAGATCCATCTGAAAACTTTCATAAAGCCCCTCCAAACTGGTCAGAAATTCCAACCAACTAGTTTAGGATTTTTGATCCAGACATGAACATCAGATTTAATATACTTGAAATGTAAAACACTAGACCAAAGAGTGTTCATAGTTAGTATGAATGGAGTTTCTTATTCCACAAACAAAAAAATATTTTATAACAATTTAATATTTCACTTCTTCTTCTTATTATTATTAATGAAATTTTATTTTATTACTATATAATAACAATAGGGATTTCATTATCTTTTTCCATATAAAGATTTAGAAAATTAATATTTTTATTTGTTATTTATATTTAAATACAAAATGGAAATGAATGGGTATGTATATATCTCCTTACATATTAATAGTTAGTATGAATGGAATTTCTTATTCCACAAACAAAAAAATATTTTATAACAATTTAGTACTTCACTTCTTCTTATTCTTATTATTATTGAAATTTTATCTTATTACTCCATAATAACAATAGAGTGAAATATATGTAGAATATATCCCAGGAATTATTATTTTATAAATAAATTTTAATTTTAAATCTAACATGTATTCATAATGCAATTGTCTTTAATTTTTTATAAGAATTATAATTCTATCTTATTGTTGTTTGGTGCATTGGTCTAGTACTTGTTTTTGTCTATTATTTATCCTCTCCTCGTTAAGGTTGCTAGTTCTGATTATTGATAACAAAATTGGATAAAAAATATAATTTTATCTTCTTCTTTTTTCACATGAAAAAGTATTTACTATTTATATTAAAAATATGAAAAAGTACTCATTTTTATTACCTGCGCAGAGTAATATAGCAATCGGGGTTGAAGTTGACTTTAAATTAGAATTGGAATAGTGTTTTTCTATATTTTCTAAATTATTGTATTAAATTTGATATTTTAAAAATTTAAATTATTTTTTAAAATATTTAAAATTTGATGATTCTAATTTGTAATTGGTTGAAAATCAAGAAGGGACAATATTCCCCTAATAGGATGGGAAAACTATTTTTTTTTTTAAATATCTGAAATTGACACATAATATTATTATTATGATTCATTTATGAGATCTGACTGATTTAATCATGATCATGAGTAGCTAATTAAAGGTTCTGTCCATGGGGATCCAAAATAAGGCTAAACCAAGCAACTGCGTCAAGCCTACGCCAAACATCGATGTCGTAAGTAGTGCAGATCTTCTGATATCAATATTAGATTGTAAGATCTGAATCACAGGCAATCATGTTCCAATTTAATAAGTTAGATTTGGAATTGCTTGTGGATGAATATTTTATATTTTCTGCAAATATTATTTTTGAAATTGGCAGCTATTTCTAGAAAAAAATCAAAGAAAACACAGCATGCATGGCTATGCTCATTAAATTAATGGTTTCCATTGTGAGTTAATGCAATTAAAAAAGACCACCACTGGCCCCGATCAAACGAAGACTCGATATATGGATGAACATTGGATTTTTTTCACACCTAAATATAACTTACTATTAATACCGCGAAATAGTAAATAGGAATAATACATCTGGTCATCATACCATCAAGACATGAGTATAAAACATGCGGGCGCAAGTGCCCCAAATAACATCACAGCTAACAAGGACCATACCAATATCCAACCTAATATCTGATAGAGTTCCTAGGATGCCACCATGGAACAAACAAAAACCACCAATAGCATAACCATATGCTAACAGACCTCCAAGAGGCAAAGTATCACAGTACCAAGACATAAATACATAAATAAGTCCATAAATGGTCCAAAACAGCCGATAGGCCTGGACATAAGCATCAAATGTCATAAATAGAGCCGTGTAACCAACCAGAAACAAAAATCCAACAAGGAGTTGGATATAGTATCTATGGACCTGCACAACATATATAGCCGAATAAACAACATGTAAGATAAAATATAAAAAATGACCCATAAAACCAAACTAGAAGAGTCAACTCCAAAGCAGGTCAATCGAGCCCCGAGCGGAAAGAAAGTCCCCATGCCACTCCTCCCACAGAACAATGCCAGCCGGTGAATCCAGCGCCCTATTGGAGAGGAAATCAACATCCATATTTATCTCACGGAAGACATGGGCGAAGTGAATATGCTGAAAGTCACCAATGAATTTCCAGACAGCCGTCAACCATTTAGAGAGATTCAGCACATTGAGAGGGGAGGACCCCAAAGCCCACGAAATAATGGATGAAGAATCACCCATAACAACAAGAGAAGAAACCTAAACGCAACGAGCAAAATATAGAAGGATCCAGAGTGCACATAATTCGATTCGAGTGTTCGTCCTAGGTCCCAGATTTAAATGGATCCGGTAGGTATCGACGCAAGTAGTATGGAGCACCACACCCGCCCCACTAACTCCACGTCCCCCAGCCGCAGCCCCATCAAAAAACCCACAAGGATACCATAAAACCGGAGGAGCAATACGGTACCCAACATGCTTAACTGAAGAGACGGTCCTACCTCCTTGTATGACCGAGCCCGAGATATTCTCCATAAAAGAAGCAATGATATGACCACATAACCAGTGCATGCTTATGACAGTACCATCGAAAATAAAACAGTTACGAGCCCGCCAAAGCTCCCATAACATATAACAAGGAAGTTCCAACCAACGGACAGCACGTGAGTCGCTGAGCCACAGATTCATACACTCCACCAAAGTGGACGAGTGCCAAATAGCAGTAATACCATAAGAGCTGGCAATATGCATCCAGAGCTCCCTTACAAATGGGCATGAAGAGAAGAGATGGTCAACCGTCTCCAAGTGTGAACAGCATAAAGGACACCAGCCAGGGCCATGAAAGCCCTGACGACAGAGGTTATCCCAGGTAAGGATCTTGTTGCCCATTGCCAGCCAGATAAAACATTTAATCCTCAGGGGAAGGGCAAGCTTCCAGATCACAGAATGCCACCAAACCCCCTTCATTTGACATTCAACAAATAATGACTCATATGCAAGTTTTGAAGAAACCAAACCATGTGCAACATCGCAAGACCATACCAGCCTGTCTGGGGTATCACACAGGTGAATATTTGTTTGATAGAGATGCATAGTGAAGTCGGACCATTCCTTCCCCATCGCCCCATGTAAGCCAAGTTGACGAGCAGAGATCCAACCCCCATGATTGTAAGCAGCCGCATGTGATAAATTAAAGAACCCTCGAGCTCGAAGATGTGCAAGGAGTTCAGACGAGAAAGAATACGAGTGTGAAGCCCCCACAACAGGGTCTAAACCAAGACGGATCTCCCGGCCATTGCCAGGAATCCATGCGAGCCACTTAGCCACAACAGAGAAAGATCCCATTAAGCCACGCCAAATATTTGAAGTGCCATTTACAGAATGCTTGCCGAAACGAAACCAGGACGCGACCGAAACCTTTTTGAGGTACTTGGCCCGTATGATACAACCCCACATAGAGTTATTGAATAATACCCGCCACAGGCTCTTTGCATGGAGTGCCAACACAAACAGTTCCAGATTCTTTATATTCCAACCTCCCAGACAATATGGTTGAGCCATGCATTTCCAGTTAATTAAATGAAATCTATCCTTCTCGCCACCACCAGACCATATAAAGCGAAAAAATCTCCTCCAAAGAATGCGCATAATAGAGGCCGGAATCTTACAAAGAGAGAACCAATATACTCCCAAGTTCTGGAGGACGGACTTTGCCAATGTAATACGGCCACCCAGAGAAAGATATCTCAGGCACCAATGACTAATGCGTGAATCAAATCGTTTAACAATCCAGAGCCAATCATTGATCCGATAATTAGCAGGTTTGAGAAAATAGCCGAGATACTTAGAGCCCTCTGATAACTCCCTGAAATCCAAAGGGAGAATACATCTAACACTTTGTTCCACATTCTCCACCAGTGAGTGTTTCAGGAAAAAAGATTTCCTCAAACTAATGAGCATACCAGTAACCAAACAGAAGAAATCAAGAATTCTCTTATACTGTAACCATTCCGCCAGAATTCCAAGCCCAAATAGCATCACATCGTCCACGAACATAGAATGGGTTACGGATACACCAGCCGAAACTTTTATTCCAACGATACATCCCTCACATTTTGCTTTTTGTATAGAAAGGCTCAGCCCATCAATGATCAGAAGGAACAAAAGGGGAGAAAGAGGGCATCCCTGACGAAGTCCCCTAGACGCCTTGAAATAATCAGTCGGCTGGCCTTTGTTTTTATGTTTATGATAATTGAGTGAGCAGCTATATGGTGTAATGGAAACTCTAACTTGATTATTTATTATAAAAAAACCATACAAATAAAATTTTATTAACTAGATTTTATATTTTTGTTTGATAGTAAATTATAATTTATATTTAAAATATTATATATGAAAAATTATTAAATATATTATTAATATTAGTAATATATTAATTGAATTGTAAATTTTTTTTTAATTTTTTAACTTTTTCAATTAAATTTATATAAATCATAAAATTAAGAATTATTATTTTTTAAATAGTTATAATTAATCGATAATACAATCACTATAATCTTGAGCTATATATCCTTAGCATACAATAACAATATTTTTTATTTTAACTATAATCTTGAGTTATATATCCTTCGCATACAACAAAACATTTTTTATTTTACTAATTATTTTATTATCAAATACAAAATTTATTTATTTATTTGTAAATTAATTTTATTATTATTTTTTTCTTTTTAATAAACAGATAATAAGCAGCTTTATTACTAATTTCACTTGTTTATATTAAAAATAGTAAAATAAGTTACGAATGTTTCATAAACCATACTGCCAAATAAAATTAGTCAATTTCACAAAAAGGAAACCAAAACCTATTCAAAATTTAATTCAATTAAAACCAGAGTTCCACATAACAAAGATCAGAAAACATAACACAAGCATATGTCAAAATAGATAAAAACTTTAGATAAAGTAAGTTTGCCAACAGCCCACTGAAATAAACCGGCCACTACAGGCCCAGAACATAGTGAACCCAAACCGGTTCAAGAACACAACCCGGTCAAAAATCCACAAAGGACAGACACTGCCGGCCCAAGAAATAATACACCCATCAAAGAACTGACGGCCAATCCGAGGCCCGGCAAGAAAAGATCCAAAAAGTTGTTCCATAGCTTCATCAAAAGATATACCGATCTTATTATTGTTTGGTGTATTGGTCTACTACTTGTCTTTCTTAAAGTTGTCAGTTCCCATGGTTGATCCCAAAATTTTGGCAAATATTATTCAATCGGTGGTAGGCTATTTAATGTGGTGGTAGCAGGTTTATGGATGATTAGATTTTAAGCAATTTAAGATCCAATGATCTACATACCTACTACTACCACATTAAATGGCTTACAGTAAATCTGATCTACATACCTATTACTACCACATTAAATAGCCTACAGCAAAATCCAATGATTTACATACCTACTACTACCACATTAAATAGCCTACAGTAAATCTGATCTACATACTATTACTACCACATTAAATAGCCTACAGCAAATCGAATATTGATCACCCAAAATTTTATTTAATTTAAAGTAACCAACGTCATATACCTAGGAAAAAATGAAACTTTACTTTAGCTGAAAAATCCACCGTCATTAAAAATGAAACGATATAAATGCCCCCACCAACCTAACTGAAGAGTCGCAAAACCCTTATAACTGTCCTTGCCTGGAAAGCTCATTGAAAAGGACACCTAACAAGAAAGTCGTCGGCCGTCGCCTACAAAGTTGGTTGAAAACATTGATGGTGTGCATGTCACTATTAAAATACACAGTACGATACGAATCAAATCCACGATAGTAAGATTCATTTTTAGGTTTGCGACGAAACGAAACTTTGGAGAAAAAATGGCGGTCGCCTTATATAATAACCGGACGTTGATGCCAAAGAAGCGCAGTGAGTTACCCGAATTATCGGTGGCATCGGCTTGGAGTTGTGGGGGACAGAATATCGACTTGTTTGCTTGTTGCAGTGTGTGGAAAAATGAGCAGTTTAGCTTTGAATCGCGGTGCTGATATTGTATTTTTTTCCTCCTGCTGAATACATACATCTTTGAAGGAATGTAAAGTACTATTTGTAATGTAATATGTTGGGCGTTTTAGGCCTCCTATCCTGCTCGGTGTTATGCCTTCCCTCTTGCAGGAACATACCCTTCATGCTTACGCGAATCTATGCTTTTTCTCGGGCCCTTTACTCTTTTCTGGAGAGGACTGTTTCAAATCTGCGGGGAGCAGCTTACTCCGCTAGTGATAATCCATCACATGCAACTTATTATGGAAGCGTTCATGCTGCTGCTACTCCATGGAATAATCTTAGGTCCGGCTATCCTGCTTCTGCGTATTAGACTGCCCACCGAGTCTGGGGATGTGAAATAATAACAAGCTATAAGCTATGCATATTCATGCAAATATCTATGATTAATGTGAACTCTGAAGCCATGTATGTATATGCCTTGATTCTTCACAGATCTTACTGTGATAGCAGAATAACTCGTCTCTTCTCTTCGCTACTTTATTAATTACCTCGCTTGGATTTGGATATAAATCATTATACACTACTGCTAGAGTTTTATCTCTTTCAATACAACAATGATTGTAGCTACTCTGTGTATGAGATCTTGCAGCTATGGCCTTTTTATGCTATTAATTTAAGATTTTGATGTAACAAAGGTGGATGTTGAGACCGAGTCCTAAATGTAGTAAAGTTATTTCTGGAAGCAGCAACCAAGATGTCGACAAGTAGGAGCGGGCCACGGAGAAAGATTGCTTAGATGCGGCCTGCAACTATCGTATCGGGAACTCGTATGGAGTCACACAATTGATTTCTTTTGCAATATGTTTGTGATATGCATATAGCAACTTGAATACATTCTTATTTCAAACATTTTATGAAGTTCATCCAAACAATTGATACTTAATAGAATGGAATATTGTAATACAGTATAATATGTTTGATAGGTCTCTCTTAGTAAATTTTTATCTACCCTTGTGCCCAAGCACCCATATGTTATTTTCACGAATAGTAAAATGCCCATTTTCACTTTTGTATGGTTCATTAGTTGAGGGGACAAACTAGTTCTTGCTCCTTAGATCACCAGGAGTAGGAATCTATAAGAAATAGTAATGATTTATGCTAGTCCCCCTTTATGGTATCGCTTCATTGGAGAAATAGAGCAGAAACGAGGATGTTTCTTGAGAAACTGATTTGGGCACTTAGAAACAAGAACGGTTCTAGAAAATGGCCATTTTTGTCCCATTTCCATTTCTCAACCTTTTTTTAAAGAAACTAGTGTGGTTGTTCTATTTTTAGTAACAAGGTTACAAAACATATGACCCTATTACATGTAGTTTTTGCACATGGATTTTCAAGAGACCTAGAGTACAACATAAAATTATTAGGATTCGCTTAGAGCTCACCTTGCTCAGATGTAAGACCTAAGACCTATAGGAAATAGGGATCACTAGCATGGTATTTTAGATGGTGTGGTTTTCCTTATATGGCGATGAGTCATCTTGCATAAGCTGTTAAAAAACACAAAAAAGCAACAAACAAGCAAAAAGAACGACAAAGTTGGACAAAAGAAGTAACAAACAAGCAAAAAAACAACAAAGTTGGACGAAAAAAGTAACAAACAAGCAAAAAAAACAAAGTTGGATTCGGTAGGAGTGGAAATCTACCTCCTCATGGACATGAGCATGCCATTTCAAGTGGTGTGGTTTTCCTTGAAGAGTGATTAGTTATCCCACATTCATTGATAACAATGAAGCATGGAAGCTTCTAAGTCACGAATTGAAGCTGATATGCAAGAAAATATGAATGATCTGTAAAATGTCGTGCATATTCCACTAGAACAGTTCATCACAACAGATCTTACAACTTAGTTCTAGTTTTATTAGTTTATTTCCATTGAATGCCAAGTAAACTAGAGCTGAAAGGAAAATAACTAGAGCAAAGAAATACACAATTCACACAATGACACAAGATATACCTTGTGAAAACTCAATATGGGGAAAAACCTAGCAAAAAATGAGGACAATGCCTCGCTCTTTTATATAGAATGCCAATACAAAGGAATGGGTACTCTCTATGGAGTTACATAGGACTCTGTGACCATAGTGACTACTACAGGATCTCCTATCTCCTATGTTCTGTTCTAACATCTAAATGAACCCCTTCTTCTCATAATGGCTCAGTATTTAACATACCCCAATAGTTGTCTAGAGTTAATTTTAGGGATTTTGTATGACCCAATTCCACATTAGGGTTAGGTTTTAGACCTTGTAGAATATTCTTGAAAGTCTACGCATGAAGTTAGCTCCATATGTGTGAGAAATGAATGTTGATGTGGAATCCACTTAGTACCATGGTGGTCAACTCGATAGGTCAACTTGCGAGAGGCATAACTTCATATGGGCTCCATTTGAGGCGATTCTCGGATCGTTGGAAAGGTCTCAGAGTATAGAATCACATGAAGGGATTTTACAATGCATGAATTTTTTACCCCAAAAAATCATTTAGACCCTCAAATAGGCCCTAGAAGGTTTTGGACCCCAAATCTACGAAGTGAGACCTGCCCCTAGAATGGGCCTTGCAAGCCGATTCTTCTGATCTTTTGTTTTTGAAAGCACCAAAATAGATGGAAAGATATATATTGATCCATTGCGGACCACGCCTCTCCATATAGGGAGGATTTTGGTCCCCAAAATATTTTATTAAATGAGGTGGGGAAAATTTTCCTCCATTTCATTAAATTTGGAATTAAACAGTGGATCTAGAATTCCAAAATAACTAAAAAACTCAATTTTGGTGATGTTCTTGGAATAAAATATTTCCAATTTTAATGAAATATGTGTTAATTCTCCTTGGAATACCATTTGGCCTTGCTTGGAAGTTGTCCTTTCAACCCCACCTGCCAGAGTTCATATTGTCCTGGCCTAGTTTTTCTGGAATTCTTTTGCAATATTATGTATTTTGATAACTTTTCCTAAGCCCGTGGTGCTAAGTCCTCTATAGAAGTTAAGACCTGCTCAGATTCCTAGTCCAAAATGGAAGGTTCATAGAGTTTCAGATTTTCCACATTCATTACTAAGTAAATGTGCATATGTGGGAGTAAACTAAGTCTGTAGGCATTATCTCCTACCTTCTCCAACACTTCAAAATGACCATACTATAACGCCTTGATCTTCTTATGAGAACCTTGTAGTCTTTCCTTATTTAAGAGCAACCAAACTCCATCTCTCACCAGCTTGAATATTTTATCAACCCTCTGTTGGTCATGTCTTTCCTTGTAGTTTTCCTGTGACCTCTTAAGTGCCTCATGTACGTGTAATAGATTTTCCTAATCTTATCAATGAACTTTTCATCTCTTAATGCTTCCCTTGTGGTGTCTTCCCTCACTCCCCTTTGTTATCCATAAACAACATCTAGAGGTGAAGGTAGTAGATACCCAAAACAAGTTTCAAAATGGGACCTTCCAATGGAAGTGTGGATTGCTATGTTATAAGAGCGTTGCATATAGATTAGATTGCCATCCCAAGTCTTTGGATGTTCTGATTGTAACCCCTCAAAATATGCACCAAATCCATGTTGACTACCTTTGTCTACCCATCTGTCCGTGGATGGAATGTTGTAGATCTTTTCAAATTAGTGTCCATATTCTCCCAAAGTATAATGCAAAATGTACTAATAAATCTAGTATCCTTGTCTGAGATGATGCTCTTTGGTATCCCAAAGTGCACCCAAACTTGTTCAAAGAACATGTTTGCTACTCATTTTCCTTTGATGGTCTTTTTATAAGGCATAAGAATCCATATCTTGATGAGTCTATCAAATACCACAAATAAATACTCATGTCCCTTCCTAGTGGTTGGAAAACCATCGACAAAGTCGATGGATATGCTCTTCTATGGTCTTGTAAGAACAAGTAAGGGATGTCATGGACCTTGCTTTATATTATTTGGCTTTCTTGTACAATAAAGTAAGCATCCTCTAATAAACCAAGATACATCTTCTTGAATTCTAAGACAATAAACATATCTTTGTAACTTGGAAAATATCTTCTCAACACCAAAATGTCCTGCAACTTTGGATGTGTGAGCCTCTCTCATGAGTTACAACCTCTCACCTTTAGGAATATAGAGCTTGTCCAACTTGTGGAGTAACCCATCCTAGAGATCATAGTCAACCTTGATGTCACTGTCTTATACATGGAATTGGCCTTGTAGCTACTGAAATACCACCTTGAAGTCCTCATCTTTTGTGTATTCCTCCTTGTATGCCTCTGGGGTGAAAGGATCCATATGCATAAGCATACCAAAATCTATGATCTTAGTTGTAGGTGGCCTTGAGAACAGGCATGCTAACTTGTTTGTACTTCCCTTCTTGCATTTGATGATTATATGGAATTATTGTAAGAATACCATGAATTTGGAGTATCATGTTTGTTATAGCTTAGTATAGGTCTGCAAATATTGTAGTGGCTGGAGATCAATGTGACTGATGGTCTCCTTTTCCATCAGAGAGTCATTCCACTTCTTAACACTTTGAACCAATGCATATAGTTCTTTATCATACGTAGGGTAGTCAGCTCAATGATCGCATTGATGACCCAACATGATCCTCATGAGAGTGAGAGAAATATGATGATAAGTGTGCCAAGTTCATTTTCATCTATGTTGAAGGCATTCTCTCAGCTGCAATCTTCCAAGATTTTCAGTGAAATCCTTAGCTAAATTGACAATCTAGGATGGACTAGTTACTGCCTGAGTAGATGGTCATGTATAATTCATCCATGTTGTTGGTTAAGATAGAAGGTTCCTCTAATCGTTGTAATTAATTTGAATTTGGCATGGAACAAACAAGAAATTGCTACAAGGATTAGTCCTCAAATATGCTCGTGAACCCATTAGTTGCATCGTTAGCTTCGAAGGTTGGAGGAGAAACATGGATGATAATGTCTTTGGAGCTGGGTAACTCTTATTCAGTGGGGGAATGAGATGGGTGCAATAAAAGCCAAAATATTATCCCATCTAGGGTATCCAAGCTTCTGGGAGCTTACATTGACTATCAAAATATTGGTGGCTCTTCCCGAAGTTGTGGCACATCTAGATGATCTCATTGAGGAATACAAAAACCAACAAGATGGGACGATTGTGAGCATTGGAATGGACTTAGTCAAATCAATCCGATGGCACTTGGTGAAATGTCATTCTATGTGATAGTAAGCATGTTCTAGTTTTGAATTAGATCTATACATTTAGGTCCATCAAGTTCATGGTTGATTCATATAGATCTGTATGTTCTCTTTTGATTGTATAATTTTTGATCCTTTAACATCAAAAGTCTTACTAAATTTTGATGACCAAACTACTTGTCTATATCAAAATCATGAATTTTGGTTTTTGACGGAAATGGAGAAGGAGCAGAAATAACCAGAAAAAACTATTATATTAACCAAACAAGCCTTCATCCCAGAACCGGATACCTTTGAATACAATGCGGGCATACAATTTTATAGCGAATTCACTAGGCTTCTAGAGACTTCGAGAGCTTCTAGAGCTTCTGCGCTGTTTAGCAGTTTTCATGTCTTCTTTACCTACCACAATTAATGGGGCAGCTACTGCATTCAATGCAGGTAGGTTGCTTGTTGTTGGAATTATCTTCCAACACTCCCTCATAATTCCAACAATTTTCATACCATCAATTACAACTCAAAATACTTTGTTATTTTGCTTTATGCTCTGCTGTTCCAATATCCTTGGGATTTCTTCTTTGGACTTTCAAAAATCCTATTACAACTGGTCCAACTAACTACTCCCCCTTAGTCCAAGGTTTCATATCTCTGGACCGATCTTTGTCTATGAGAGATTCACACAGTCCTGCTGCACTACAACTATGCCTCTTAAAGAGGGCTTACAACACTCTTGGGGAAACAAGCCTGTGACTAAGGCTAGCCTATGACTAAGGCTTTTAGACCAAAAACACTAAGGTGTCGGGTACAACCAATCATGCACCTCAAACAAATTACATAACCATAATGCCCATAATTACATTGATATGCAGAGATACAAGAAAACAAATCATCTTTCATTTCAGAAAAATACATTATTGAAAAAACATCAAAAACAAATTTAGTGCTTGAGAGAGTGAAGGCATCCCCAGGATCTTCATACCGATCTTCAAATTCAACACGTACAGTGTACTCCTTATCGTCCATCCACAATTTCTTTATCGTCCATCCCCATGTGACCAAAAACATCCCTCAGATGACCAGATCCTTTAGTAGCATCAGGAAGGCGACCCTCTTCTGGAGGTGTAGGCTTGTCTTCTCTTCCAGGATGGAACGGAATATCAGGTCCCCGGTCACTTCAACAACCACTACACAAGCCAACTGATAAAGGTCGGCATAGGAGAGTATAGGGAACTGTTCCTTGATTGTCTCCAGGAGCCTAACGGCAATATCCAGGCCGTTGTTAGTACCGTGAGCTAGCTCGGCCTGATATCTCATCATCCCGAAGGGCCCTCCGGTCTTGGTCTTAACATCGTATGTGCCAGCACTGTGCCATGCGATTCGAACCATAATAGGTGCACAATTCTTGTATGGAATGAGAGCTCGGAGCTTCCTCTTGCATTTGTCAATGGCAACTCAAGCTTACACAAACCCTTTCAATGAAACAACTTAATGCACAGATCTACGGATCTGGTGAAATACATACATACATCCCAGAGCATTTCCTCGGCACATTATGGGGTTATACAAAACACACAGACGGTTCTTTCAAAATACTCACAGAGCTATTCTCTTAACAGGCTACGACCACCCTAGCTACAGTACTTTAATAGACAGAACTGTCATGTTTAGAAAAAAAACCTTTAGGCACAGATATAAACACTGAACTTGTTCTACTCCTACCTCCTATGTTAATCTACTCGTGCAATAGATTACTAAATTTCTTCATAATCCTGGGCCTCCCGTGAGGGAGTCAAGCCCAAACACCAAGCTCTGATACCATGACGGAAATGGAGGAGGAGCAGGAATAACCAGAAAAACTATTATATTAACCAAACAAGCCTTCAGCCCAGAACCGGATACCTTTGAATACAATGCGGGCATACAATTTTATAGCGAATTCACTAGGCTTCTAGAGACTTCGAGAGCTTCTAGAGCTTTCGCGCTGTTTAGTAGTTTTCATGTCTTCTTTACCTACCACAATTAATTGGGCAGCTGCAGGTAGGTTGCTTGTTGTTGGAATTATGTTCCAATAGTTTTCCCTCATGGAAAAGGCTGTCAAGTAGTGATGACCAATGGGAATATCTCTGTGTTGAGCATTTAAAGATTTGAAAGTAGTCAACTGACAGTACATGGTTATTATTAGAATTGAATTCTAAATAGTGGTCATTTGAAATAATTCCCATACGTGACATTTTCATCTCATAAAGAATAATTCCCCTACGTGACTAAAGTGTAAACCTTAAAAAATACGTAGCTAAATCTTGCCCACCACTAAGCATTCCGCCTTTTAATATATATGTCTTTTAATATATATGTCTCTATACCTAGTTTAGATTCAGTTAGAATCCTTGTCCCTTTACGAGTGCAGATCTATGACCAAAAATAGGCAAATGAATGCTTGCAATGGAGAGAAAACCAATGAGAGTGCATTCAAGCCGTCCTCTTTTTGATATTTTTATATAGTGGCCTTCACATTAATTTGGCACCAAATTTACTGGTTTGTCTGTTGATTTGAACAATGATATTATAGTTCAAGATTCTCTTAAATTATTTCACGTGACTACGTTGAAGATCTTTTCCTTCCTCATCACTTCCTTTTCCCTTCAAAAACATAACAATTAGCGTTAAGCATTGATTTCAGGTATGTGCATTGCTCTATTATTGCCTGATGCAACTTGTGGTCTTATTGCCAACTAGTTTCTTATAGCCCTATCCATGTGTTAATCTAGTTTCAATTGAAACCTATCTCCAAAGTGCATGGCCACCGAGTGTCTGCACAATAGTAGCCTCGGGTCATCCATCCCGTTTGCATTTGAGAATGGGCCAGAGTGTCTGGACAATTAATATGATTGACAGATGGTACAATAGACTGAAAGTTGGAAGGTTAGGTTAAAGTTGAGAGGTGGATTGTGTAGAACATGGAGGGTGAGGATGCTTTCAACCATCATCTAGGTATACACATAATAAATATTTTCTCAAATTTGCAATTTATCTTAATTTATTTTGGTGTCTGCAAATCTTTTCTAGTATTTGTCAACATTATACAATCATCTGAAAATAAAAATATCAAAAACTAACTATTTACCAATAGTAGTGCATTTAAAAGCTTACTCCTGTATGAAGATTCTGGGACTCTGATATCAAGCTTGGTTCCATCTTTAACCATATCTTATAATTTCTTTTATGTATTCTTTCAGGTACCGAAGCAAACTCCCTCGCTATTCCTTTAAAAAAGGTCAACATACTTGAATTTCAGTTGTTAAGTGGTCCACCACTATACTTTGTCAGTTCTAACCAAAATTGCGATGCAGGGAATAACAAAAAAAATTCAGGTCGCAAAGCTAAAAATGACTCAAGTCGAGCACAATACCACTCTTTGAAGGGAATAGGATCACTACATGTTCTAAAATATAAATATATCATATAGATTGATTGCGATGTGAGGAGTTGGATGTTCAATAATCAATGGTGAGATTTTGCAACACTTCACACTTTGTTTGTGTATGTGAAATGTCATTAGGTAACAACAAAAAATGAATAATTCATTTTTATCTTAAGGGATAAGAAATAGAGTTATTTTTATCTCTCAACGCTTAATATATCGTAGATTTTTATTTTAAAAGGATAAGAAAGTTGCTTATACATAGAGTTATTTTATCTCTCAAGGCTTAATATATCATAAATTTACGATCTCTCTGGATGCTTAATATGTTTGAGACCTCGCCCAGGAATAACCGAGCTAACTGAGATTCAGAATGCTTAAATAACCGAGCACGTCACGTTGTTAAGCCATAATTCAAATGTAATAAATAGTGAATATAATTCCTTCTGTGGGAAGATTATGAAGGGATTGCACGATTCATTAACAATGTTCTGTGTAATTAATCGATGCAATCCCACTGGAATTATCCAATTTCAAATAGAGAAGAAAAGAGGCACCTTATATTATTAGTAGTACAACAATGTAACAAGTATTGCACGATATTTTTCAAACCTACATTCATAGGGATATACAAGGCAAACCCACGCATAGTAAAATGAGTAAAATGTTGCACACGCTTGGTCTCATCGCCCACTTATAGGTTAGTTTCTCTCCAACGCATAAAAATGAAGAACATAGCTCCCACAAACTCAATAGAGAAAATCAAGTGACTGCATTAAGATGTCAAACACATAGAGAAGGATCTAACTCTGTAAGGGAGAGATTGGCCATGCACCGAGGTTCTATGAAGTAAATAAATCGAGATTAAACAAAACCCATGTACATAAGTACATGAAAACATGCCCACAATTAGAGGAATGAGGCAAGATACTATTAAAATCCCAATGTTATCATACTAGAAACAAAAGTATGCTAACATAATTAGTTTTACATTTTCCATAAATGAATGCCATTAAAACAGAGTGAACAAACAGAGCATTTATTGTTACATCATTACATTAATATTAACACGAAAGTTATTGGTGGCACCATGAATCTCATCATTAGTAAAATATCTCCATGAAGGCTTCCAGAACGGGGGATGATATTGGCATTTCATCAACGGCTACCGGAATCACACTACTTTGAAGGCTGCCTTGCTATTAAGATTGGAAGACGGGCCCTCCTGTAAGATACAATAATTATTTTGTAGAAAAATCATATCTATACCTATAATTGCACATGGATAAGGAATACTAGTGCTCATAAGGGAATAAAATCTCAAATAATAACTTTGTTAATATAAATTATGCACGAAGACAAATAATAGGGAAGCATGAATCTCCCCTGTGATTCTGAGGTAACTCTATAGTGAATCCAATGGAGTAAAACTTAGGAATTGGTGTATACCAATGAGCGAGCATGAAAACCCTCAACGGGACTCGGCCATTGTGAATGCGTATAGCAAATTAACCATGTATCGTTTGAAAATTTTGTTAACTATAAATATCATAGAGTACTGATATTATTCATAACTAGTCAAAGAATGCTAAAAATCCAGTAAGTGTGAATAGGCGTTAAATGCTTTACCTTGTTCGGTTGAGGATAATGTATTCCAAGAAGAAGAGGGATTCACTGGTCAAAACTAGTTTTCAAGAACCCAAGCATTAGCTCGGCCATGAAGCTTACTAAAGGTTACCTTCGCCTAGACTTACGCTAGCTCATTGTGCTAGATATTACTAGATGGTTGGTGTGACATGTGTATAGCATGCATTTAGCTATAAAAACAGTCACCACGTACCAAGCACATGAGTAGATAGAAGCTAAGCTTCAAGTCCCTGCCTTGTGCTTTATATAAGATAGAATAAATTGAAATAATTTACTTCAACCTTCGTATGGTTCATACGACTTTGTCCTTTTTGCATGTTTGTACAAGCACTATCATAATCATATGTAGAACCCAATTGTCGACTAAATCATAATAAGCACGATATGCACTATTTTTCGTTATGAAATTCTCAATAAATCATAGCACTTTTAAATAATTCTGAGTATAACACTTCAATGAACCAATAGTAAAGCAACGAATTGAAATAATAATCTCAATTCTCTAGTCAACCAAATATTATTTTAAATATCGAATTAAACCAATAGTTTGAAGGGTTGTATGCAGACACAGGATTTTATAGGCATGTGAGTCCTGAGCTAGTGAAGAGCTTTATGCACATTGTTGGGTTTTATCCAAACACTAAAATTATTGTGTACATAGGCATTTGAGGTTGTTTTTTAATAGTTTTAGTCTTAGCACTTTGGCTATAGGCATGTGCATATATGGGATGAAAGCTACAACTCACTCAACTTTGTTTATTGTAAAGATAGTTCAGAGATGGTATGCTTATAAGTAAGTTTGGGCACAAGGCCACATTTGCATAATTTACTAGTGTGCAATTTCAAATATTGATTTGTACTCTGTTGCAATTGATTAAAATGAACAACAGTATGGTTACCTATTTAGATCAATGAAAAAGCTTGCTTTAATCCCTTACTCTGCATTGATATGGTTGTCGAATGAGGTCATTTTGTTGCTCGGATGATTAAAATGTTTAAAGCATATAGTGGATTGTTATATATTTTTTTAGCACTATCTATTTGGATGTCTAGATGAGACATGCATGCACATCTCTATGCTAAAATGCTATAGAATGCATTAAGGTTGATCCAAATATGCCTAGATAAATAAAAAAAGAAAGGTATTGTTTTTATGCACGGGAACTTTGTAGGCATGCTTGCTATCTATCAAGCAATTACACATTTATATATTATACTATTCAGAGTATCTCAAGCATTTGCATAGTTTCTTATTGTTGGATTTCTACTCATGGTTTTGAGCTTGTACATGCTTGGTTGTATACATTAAATAGTCTGACTTAGACCCATATATATTGTAATATATAGTCTAAACAGTTATACCCATATATATTGTAATATGCCCTCAGAACGTTCTCTTGAACACATTCCCTACTATTATATTTAGTAATGAGCGAATAAAGTCAAAAGGTACATGTAAACCCGTCTATACTCCAAGTGTACCAAGTGTCTAACAATGTTAATGTAGTGAATGAGAGTGGCACAGATCACCTCTATTTGGCTTCCATGGTCATTATTGGAGCTTATCATTAGCACTCAATATAGAGTTATAATGGATTACAGAATTTATCAGAAAATGTTGATCTATAATGTTGATATAGGTGGTTTCCATGATGGATAATCGGGAGAGATCGTAAGTCGCGGCGTAATACTTCTAAGTAATGTAAATGTGACTAAAGACTATCTCGAAACATTAACATTGGCATAGGATATAATTGTAATTCGATTCATAAATGATCATCGCCAAGTCAACATTGGATTGTAGTACTCCCTCCATATTATATGGAATTCCATATTCAGTTTGCGTCAGATAATGCAACATCATCTATAGGATAATACCTATGGCTTCAATTTATGACCTGAACATGTCAATATTGGAAATAATAACGCCAAAGATGAAATAAATACCAATCATTGTGATGTAGCGGGATGGGTTTCCATACGTTATAGTTTGCGCACAGGAAAATGGGAGTGATGGTGAAGTGTTCAGCTCAGTTTGTTACAAAGCATGTAAAACAATTGGCATGCAACCATGTCCTTCATTCAAATTGCATTCTCTAGTGGTTTAGTCATAGAATCTCTTGTCCCACATGCAAAAATGATCCAGATCCTCGTGGATGATGAAATTTTTATAGTCGATTTAAGATATACGAAGGGTTTCAGAGATATGTTGAAAGGGAACTCGAGTGGACAAACCTAGCCCACTTAATATAGTGGCAAAAGAGGGCCAAAGTAGAAAGCGTTCACCCACAACACAATTAAAGATGGGCATGCGAAGACGACATCTCTGATCTTCCCTTTTACCAAATGATGAAGATGGGTGTCTCTGGTTGACTAAGACTTTCAAGGATTTTGAAATAATGCCACTAACGATGTCGCCTATGATAGTCCAAGTGACCTGTGGTTTGTTTCCTAGACCTAAAGTAGCAGTTGCGATTATCATGTAAACCTGCTTCAGCTACCAACCAGATATGAAGATGCAGAAGCAAGTACATGCTCTCTGCAATACCATAATAGAAGGCATGGCGCTTTGCAACATCTTTTAGGAGTGCTTCCACCTAACCGGGGTAGGGCACTAGCACTAACCCTAACCCTAGGTCACTTTGAGGCAGATACATATACAAGCATTCACTCTCTACCCTAATCAAGAGAATTAGCAAGCATACCTTGTAGTGAAGTTTCTAAAGATCAAAGGGAAAATACTTGGATATATTGGAGTCCAGTCGAAGGAGAAGAAGAACGCCTTCTCTATTCAACTGTGGTTATCATAGGAATACTATTAGAACTACTAATAAATACTTAAAAAGAATGGAAGAAAACAATGAAATGAAAGAATATTCGCTTACCCATCTGAGGTAGTGAGATCGAATCCAAACTGGACTAACATGGAGAGGAGTTCTCTTTTCCTCCATGGGCCTCAGAAGAGATGATTCAAACATCCCAGTACCGAGGCAAGATATTGTTAAAATCCCAATGTTATCATACTAGAAACATAAGTATGTTGACAGAATTAGTTTTACATTTTCCAAAAATGAATGCCATTAAAACAGAGTGAACAAACAAAGCATTTACTATTACATAATTACATTCATATTAACATGAAATTTATTGGTGGCACCACGAATCTCATCATTAGTAAAACATCTCCATGAAGGATTCCAGAACGGGGGATGACATTGGGATTCCATTGATGGCTATTGGAATCGCACTACTTTGAAGGCTTCCTTGCTATTAAGATTAGAACACGGGCCCTCCTATAAGATACAATAATTATTTTGTAGCAAAATCATATCTATACCTATAATTACACATGGGTAAGGAATATTAGTGTTGATAAGGGAATAAACTCTCAAATAATAACTTTGTTAATAACATTTATAGAATGCACAAAGACAAATAATAGGGAAGCATGAATCTCCTCTATGATTTTGAGGTAACTCTATAGGGCTGGTGTAGGGTAATGATACCCAATTATGACACGTTAGTTGTAATGACATTTTGGAAAAACAAAAACATTATCATTAAAATGAATTATTAGAGGTACCTACAATTTTTTTTCGAATTAGGTGTAAAATGATGAAACGTAGAAAAATGGATGACCTTCCGGAATATATAACTTCTATTTATGGAAAAGTGGTATAACCACCCCAAAATGTCATTATTTTAAGATTGGTATGTTATTTTTTCTCTAAAACATAATGCACATGTTTTTGTTAGGCCACCTGCTTGTTATGTAAATTGTCAATTTACGAGGAAAAAATTATGTAGAGGCGTAGGCAACAGATGAATCTTGCGCGGGGCTATTTTTCCAAAATTTTAAAAGTTAATTTTATATATTTTTTTAAATTACTAAAGTCAGTGAATCCTTAAAATGACATGGTCAAGTGTTGGTCCACCATATCATGGTCTAAACATAATAAAAAAACTTTTTTTTTAGCTTGTAGGTATTCTTGTACTCTTGTGCGGGTTATTTTCCGTTCTCAAAATAAGTAATCCAATCAAAAGTTATAGGCCACATAAACGACCTTGTTTTTTACAAATTTGACATGAGTGCAGTTAAAAATGAATTAAAAATATAAAACAACAACAGATCTATTCAAAAAATATATAGTTAAAATCTGCACACAGAGCTCGACAAGTGTGTGCAATTTCATCTATAGTGCACTAGTGGAGCATATGCGGAACAACGCGTGAAAAACATAAAGTTACAACATTTGATGTGTTCTTCCATAAATCAGACCGATCCTCAAGGTTTGGCAATCCGAAGATAATTCCAAACCTGCAAGGGCGCAAAAAACAATTTGAATCCATACATGAGTGCGTGCAAATGCACGCACGCGCAGAAGCGCACACGTGGATAGACGCGCACACGTTTCTATGCGTGCACGCGTTGCTTCTATCTCTATAAAATCTAATTTCCATTCCTAGACGTAAAAGTTACAAACTAATTTCATTCATTGTTTTTATTAAATAATATGAGATTGCCTCTATGGTTGGGACCCCCCCTCTCTTCCTATCCACCCAATCCCCCCCTCTCTCTTCCACTCTATCCAATCCCTCCTCCCTTCCTCACCCCTCTCTTCTCTCCTTCACCCCAAGGGTTAGGAGATACACTATTACACAAAATCAATAACTTGAACTATCCTCATGTACATATAAATCTTCATCCTTGTAACCATAAATCCATGACCCCTATATCTCAATCCCCAAACCCTTGACCATTTGTCATGTCCCCATATTTTTCCATGGTCTATGGGGTAATTTTGGCCTAAGTCACTTAGGCAATAATTATTTAATTAATGAGCAAGTATGGAAACTACCTTATGGAAGATGCCTAAGGTTGTATTTGGGAATTAAATGGACAAGGAGGGCCCCCCATGCAGTTATTAACCCCTTGACTAAGTCCAAGTGATTGACTAATTGAGAAATTAATTAATTGGGAAAATTTTGAGGCATTACACCATAACAATTAATTAATTACTGGATAATTAATTCATTGCTAAGTTAAATTATTTTTGAGTTGTATTATTTTCATTTAAATGTTTATTGCTAATAAATGTGCCAAGTGGTTGATGACTTGGCTAGGAAATTCGAATTGGTAAGTGAGCCAAACTTGCCTAAGTGGTAAAGTCTTAGAAAAGCTAAGGAATCTAGTGGAGACAAGTTGGCAAGATGAACCCAGAAAGGAAATTGACAAAAGCTAGAAAAATCAGACAAAAGCAGGAAAGATGAAAGTAAAGAAAGTGGAAATATTTAGAAAAGCTTTATGAAAGAAAATAGCAACAACCAGAAAAGCTATCTAAAGCGCACTTGCCCAAATTTAGTGAAGGAGGTGAAGGAAAGAAAGTTTTGAAAGCTCAGAAGTTGCCATTCTCCTCAAGAAAGGCGCCCTCATGGCTTTAGAGTAAAATGGGAAAGTGGGTAACCTACTCTCACAGGTCACCAAGCCAAGAACTTGATCAACAGGTCATCATGAAGTTTATAAAAGAATCCAACCAATTCCATTTGAGAACTTTTGATCATTTGTAATTTGTGAATGAGAGCTCTGAGCTACTCACATGTTGATAGATGTGCCTCAACCATTCCTCTTGGGTGATGTGCCCCAAGGACCTATGAGTTTCCTATGAGTATTATGCAGGTCCAACAAACAATATTATAGCCAGTAACCTTCAGTACAGTTCAACCATGAAGATCTAATGTCAAATTGAAGAGGAGGCTACCATTGGAGGAGATTTACAGCTAGATTTGGTGGAAGAATATAATTATGGAGAGATGTTCTCAAGACCTCCAGTGAAGTCTATCAGTTGAAGTTGCAGATATTAGTTGCTTCTATATTCTAGAATTCAATATAAGATCGAGTTTCCACTCCTCTTCTACCTCTACTACTCCCACAACTAGATTTGGAGGTGATTCCACTAAAGAAGAGAGCTAGTTGATGATGGCGCTCATTTGAAGATCCACCACTCAGAGTGCAGCAAGATCAACCATATAATCTGTAGATGGACTGATATTCACTTGCATAACAGAGCCACACTAACTTCTTACTTCTCTTCTCTACTCTCCCAATATTGTAATCAAGAAATTAGCCTGTGAGGCACTATCATTTGAAGAGCAAGCAGTTAAATAAAGGAGGAATGTTCTGAATGAAATATCTTGTGTTTTTATGTATGGAACATCTCATATAAGATATAAATAATCATTAGAACAGAGTTTGGAATTTATAAAAGCAGTTTGCCGATTTAAAATTCAAGACTAGCTAGATTGATGCCCATTCTAGACTAGTTTTACCACTTTCACTGCCATTTCCATTCTAAGAAATTTTTTTACATTCTTCCAGTTGGAGAAGGTCCTTAATTTATCCCAATATCCATATAATTCATAAAAATAAAAATTTGTAAGCCTTTATACCCTCTTTGGAAAGATTAGGAAAAGACTAGCTCAGCAATCCCGGGAGAGCCCAAAAACCCCAATTCTTCCCAAACTCTCCCAAGTCTGCTAAATTATCTTCCTGAACATAACCAGCATTCATTTGAATGATATAATCTTTTTTATTAACTTCAGGAACCCACCCATTCTAGTAAGCATATGCTGGTGTGCCCAGAAAGCTTTGCGGTATGCTTCAGCAGTAGCTGATGTCCGAAACATAAATGGCCCCAATGATTTGTGCTTAGGACTCTTTCTCTGATCTGATTGGTTGCTACTTCACATGCCCCATACAAATTCCAGAATTTAATGTTCATCCCACCGTCCTCATTCCTTGCCTCAATACCCCTCACTTACCTCCTGCTCCATTCAGAGAAATTGTCAGAAATTTCACTAGAGAAGTTCATACATTTTTTGAAGTTGAGTTAATATCTTGGTTGAAATTTTCCAAGGATATTACAGTGGTATCATAGCACTTTCCTTGGCTCATCATGTGGAAAGTAACTCTTAGTGGAAAGGTAGCTCAACACTATCGTCAAGTTGCAGTTGTGGAATTAGTTCCATTCATGGAAGATTTAGAGTTTGAGTTGCATGAAGAAGAAGATTATTTTTATGAAGAGTATGATGATTATGATGAGCAGTATGAACAATATTGCATACAATATGAGGAAGATAATTTCCAAGAAATACCTTCCACAAGCATCTCCCATGAGATCATGTTTAGAATAAGAGACTATGGTTATTCTGATAGCCATATTCAGGAAAAAGTTGCATGTTCCACAGTCAAAGGTCAACCTTCTATCGAAGAGATAATAAAATATATGAAATATTTATTGGATGCATTTGACTTCACAAGAATTTTTGGATCCTCTTCAAGAAGAGCCTGCAAGAATCTTCATCCTAAGACAACCAGGGAGAAGCAAGACCCAAAAACCAATCATGAGATTGTTGACAGAATGGAAGAAGAATCTACTGCAAGATTCTATGCTGGGGATCTCAAGATCACCTCAGAAGAGATTGGTAAGCTTAATGATGGTGAGAAATATTTTCGATTGGATCCAAAAGAAGAACCTAAATCAGATTCAAAGTCACCACTTGAGCTTCATAGTGAGGCAGAAGTTGACCACACATTAGTTAGATGTGAACTAGTAGAATTAGTGGTAGAACAAGGCACCATAACCCCACCGATAGAAGAGATAAGTATGATGCCAAGGTATGGACCGCATTCAGATTTTTGTACTAGTTTGTAAAATGATGATGTTGCAGCCACATCAGAGGATGATTATTGCATAAGGGATTCCTTGGATGGTGGGTCTCGCATCCTTAGTGATAAGGGTGAATGCAGTGGCAAGACTGAATCACTAGAAAGGTGTTTACAGGATGCCCACATGGTTGGAAGAGAACCTATTGAGGAATGTTTTAAGTGTGAGGAAGCATCTAATGATGTGTATTCTCATATATATGTGGGAGACATGGAAGTACCCATTGGTGATGGTGTTGTGGATGCAAGATCCATGGAGAAAGAAGGTCTTGCAACAATAGAAATTGAAAATGAGAGATTGGTGGAAGGCCAAACCACCAACACACCATCACAAGGAGGAGAAAATATAACACATGGGAATTGATTCAATTCTGATTTTTACATGCCTATGTGTCAGCATGATGGGTCAGCCACTTCAGAGGAGAATATGAGTTTGGTTGAACCCCTAAGGGTTGAGACTCCTGAATTGGGGAGGGATGAAAATTGGAGAGAAAGACTTACTGGTGCACCAGAGATGAATGAGCACCCCAGTTGCAGCCAAAGATCTGATATTCATGATTTGAAATATGAATATCTTGCAGCCCCAAAATATGGATCAGCTTTCATAACTTCAACAGAATCAGCTAAAGTTGATCCTAGGAAGCTAGAAGAAGAGAAGGTTCATCTGCCAGAACATCATTTCCTTGAAGGGACACTAAAGATGAATGAATGCAAAATTCAAGAAGCCCTTCAAACCCTCAATGACACCCATGCCTTAATGAATAACATCTGTTGGAATTTGGGGGAGCAGTCTTCCATGAGAGACATGGAAGATTTTCAGAAAGCCATGGCAAGCATAAAAGGTAAATTCTTGAACCTGCTTTCTGATACAGATAGTTTGTTGGAGCTTGTAGAATTGTTTCATGGTACATCCTTGAGGGATGATGAAGAGATCAACAAGCTCAATGATGAATTAATGGCCACCCAAGATTCTTTGAGAAGCACTCAAAGTGCTCTCCAAGAATCCAAGAAAAAAATATTGCAGCTTCATGAAAAGTTGCAAAGATCCCCCCTACCCTCCTACTCACCATTCAGTCAACTTCATTTGGATGAAAGCATTCTTGATCATAGGGAGGAACCTCATGAGATGGTGGATCATGAGGATCATTCATTTTTATATGTGCTTGAAGAGTGTGCAGAACAGTTTGATGAGAACCAAGCACTTGACTTTTTTCCAAGGGAACTTGAGTTGTTCCTTGAAGACAGACCCTCTCCCATGGAAGAGTGGGATGAGAGAACCTAGTTTGGGATATCCAATAATGGAGAAGTTGCAGCCCTAAGTCTGATCACTGAAGGTTGCAGACATGCAAAGAAGGTTCACAGTTCTTTCCCACATGTCCTAGATTCAACAACACCAATGGGGAATGAACAGTGGGTGAAGAAATTCTTCTTGTTTGTGTCACATGTACAACAGGAGGATCATGATCTGTCCCCATGGGAGATGGATCTTATTGCAGAAGAGATGGCTGATTATAGCTCATATAAATCAGCAAGCAGGATCTCTGATTCACCCACCAGATGGATGGATAGAGGCCTCACTAGAAAAGAAAATCTGGAAGGTAAAAAGTTCACTTGTTTCTGCAATTAATTTCTTATTATAACTGACATTGTCTTGAATTGTGAGCAGCAACAAAAGTATATTTTGCAGCCGTTTGATGTCACTCATCCACATATGGATTGGGTGAAAGATTACCTGACAAGCATGAAACTTCCTGGCAAAATTTTTTATGCTTATGGTCAAGGGAAGGCAGCTAAGCAGGCAAGTTGCCAAGTTAAATTAATGGAATATTTTACTTGTACAGGTTGGCCTATGTGGAGCGAATCCACATGCTGGGAGGGATGCTTGAAATTTTTCTCCAATGGCGGAGAATTGAGCCATTGGATGTTTTCACTAGAAGAAACATTTTTCTATCCACTTGGTTTAGTTGGCAGTAATGTCCTTTCAGTTAGTCCTTGGATGAAAAAGGCACATTTTTTATGACAGATCCACTAAATTGATTTTGATGATTGGGAAAATGCAGTTGATACTTTGGGATCCGGGCATTCATTGGAGTGATAGATTGCCAAAGGTGACAGAAAATTTTTGGTCCTTGCAGGAGAAACAATGGGATCCAGGAATTCTACTCAGTTATCCTAACTGGGTTGAAAATTTTGTTTATGATTCATTTGCAAATATAAATTATAGTGCAGTTTTTCTTCATTTTTTTGAAGGCCCAAGTTTAATTTACATACTGTACAGTGGATGGGGACAATTAAAATTAGAGTGGTGCAGCAGAAGCTTGGTGGAATCCTGACATTGCTTGAGGACAAGCAATCTTAGGAAGAGAGGACTGTCATGTCCCCATATTTTTCCATGGTCCATGGGGTAATTTTGGCCTAAGTCACTTAGGCAATAATTATTTAATTAATGAGCAAGTATGGAAACTACCTTATGGAAGATGCCTAAGGTTGTATTTGGGAATTAAATGGACAAGGAGGGCCCCCCATGCAGTTATTAACCCCGTGACTAAGTCCAAGTGATTGAATAATTGAGAAATTAATTAATTGAGGAAATTTTGAGGCATTACACCATAATAATTAATTAATTAATGGATAATTAATTAATTGCTAAGTTAAATTATTTTTGAGTTGTATTATTTTCATTTAAATGTTTATTGCTAATAAATGTGCCAAGTGGTTGATGACTTGGCTAGGAAATTCGAATTGGTAAGTGAGCCAAACTTGCCTAAGTGGTAAAGTCTCAGAAAAGCTAAGGAATCTAGTGGAGACAAGTTGGCAAGATGAACCCAGAAAGGAAACTGACAAAAGCTACAAAAATCAGACAAAAGCAGGAAAGAGGAAAGTAAAGAAAGTGGAAAGATTTAGAAAAGCTTTCTGAAAGAAAATAGCAACAACCAGAAATGCTATCTAAAGCGTACTTTCCCAAATTCAGTGAAGGAGGTGAAGGAAAGAAAGTTTTGAAAGCTCAGAAGTTGCTATTCTCCTCAAGAAAGGCGTCCTCATGGCTTTGGAGTAGAATGGGAAAGTGGGTAACCTACTCTCATAGGTCACCAAGCCAAGAACTTGCTCAGCAGGTCATCATGAAGTTTATAAAAGAATCCAACCAATTCCATTTGAGAACTTTTGATCATTTGTAATTTGTGAATGAGAGCTCTGAGCTACTCACATGTTGAGAGATGTGTCTCAACCATTCCTCTTGGGTGATGTGCCCCAAGGCCCTATGAGTTTCCTATGAGTATTATGCAGGTCCAACAAACAATATTATAGCCATTAACCTTCAGTACAGTTCAGCCATGAAGATCTAATGTCAAATTGAAGAGGAGGCTACCATTGGAGGAGATTCACAGCTAGATTTGGTGGAAGAACACTGGTAGAAGAATATAATTATGGAGAGATGTTCTCAGGACCTCTAGTGAAGTCTATCAGCTGAAGTTGCAGAGATTATTTGCTTCTATATTCTAGAATTCAATATCAGATTGAGTTTCCACTCCTCTTCTACCTCTACTACTCCCACAACTAGATTTGGAGGTGATTCCACTAAAGAAGAGAGCTAGTTGATGATGGCACCCATTTGAAGATCAGCCACTCAGAGTGCAGAAATATCAGCCATCTAATCTGTATATGGACTGATATTCACTTCCAGAATAGAGCCACACTAACTTCTTACTTCTCTTCTCTATTCTCCCAATATTGTAATCAAGAAATTAGCCTGTGAGGCACTATCATTTGAAGAGCAAGCAGTTAAATAAAGGAGGAATGTTATGAATGAAATATCTTGTGTTTTATGTATGGAAATTCTCATATCAGATATAAATAATCATTAGAACAGAGTTTGGAATTTATAAAAGCAGTTTGCCAATTTAAAATTCAAGACTAGCTAGATTGATGCCCATTCTAGACTAGTTTTACCACTTTCACTGCCATTTCCATTCTAAGCAATATTTTTACATTCTGTCAGTTAGAGCAGGTCCTTAATTCAGCCCAGTATCCGTATAAGTCATAAGAATAAAAATTTGTAAGCCTTTAGACCCTCTTTGGAAAGATTAGGAAAAGACTAGCTCAACAATCCCTGGAGAGCCCAAAAACCCCAATTCTTCCCAAAATCTCCTAAGTCTGCTAAATTATCTTCCTGAACATAATCAACATTCATTTGAATAATATAACCTCTGTTATTAAGTTCAGGAACCCACCTAGTCTAGTAAGCATATGTTGGTGTGACTAGAAAGCTTTGTTGTAGGCTTCATCGGTAGCTGATGTACGAAACATAAATGGCCCCAGTGCTTTGTGATTAGGAATATTTATCTGATCTAATTGGTTGCTACTGCAGACACCCCATACAAATTACATAATTGAATGTTCATCCCACCATCCTCATTCCTTGCCTCAATACCCCTCACTTACCTCCTGCTCCATTCGAAGAAATTGTCAGAAATTTAACTAGAGAAGTTCATAAATTTTTTGAAGTTGAGTTAATATCTTGGTTGAAATTTTCCAAGGATATTACATCATTTGTCCCTAGGAACTACAATCCCTAGTCCCTAGTACAACTAGCCACCATAACTCTTGGACCACTATAATCCTAAACTAGTATATCTCCTAAGAATCCTAAATACTAATGCATAATGATATATATCCCTTAACCCCTATAATCCTAACCACGTAATTCTAACCTCTAAAGTGTCTAGTCAAATAAAAATTAACCCCTAACCCTTATCTTTGTCATCATCTTCATTATCTTTACCATCATCCTTGTCGCCGTCATCACCATCATCTTCATGTTCTTCATCATCATCATCATAATCTTCATCATCATCATCATATTCATCGTCATCACCATCATCATCATCATCATCATCATCATAATCTTCATCATCATCATCATCCTCATCGTCATCATCTTCATCATCATCATCATCATTTTCATCATCATCATCATTTTCATCATCATCACCATCTTCGTTATCATCATAATCATCATCATCATCATCATCATCATCGTCATCGTCACCACCCTTTTCCTCCTCCTCCTCCTCCTCCTCCTCCTCATCATCATCGTCATCACCATCTTCATCATCATCATCATCATCATCATCATCATCGTTGTCGTCATCATCACCACCACTTGTTGACTGAATCGTGACCTCATAGTCGATAGGGGTCCACCAACTGTCGACCCATACCACAGTCTCCCTGGGCACCAGTCCGGGAAGGTTTGAGCCCACCCAGCAACACCCGCACAGTGGATGAGGTCTCACTCGTGGCGTCCAGGAAGAGCAGACGAAACCATGTTTCCGTCGAGGGAGGAGGCAAGTTGTGGAAATATGATACTAACATCAATTCTAAATATTCATCGCAAAGTTCTAGCAAATCATCTTAATCACAGCAATTAACATTATCATAAACATAGATCGCACATTACTCTAATCGCAGCATTTTCACATAGACCGACAACACATTATTGCAGCATTCACATTATAGAAATAGAAAACAGATAACTGCATTAAGAATAGGAAATAACATAGGCATCGAGCAACATTACACATGGATCGCACCAAATCATCATCTTTATATTACTATGGCAAAACAGTACATAAATCTCTATGCAACATCCGTATTATCCCCGAATATAGCACTTAGCCATATCCACCACTATCGACACCTCTAACACTTACAATTCTTCTCTATTTATAGGCTTCCGTTGATTACAATACTTGTCCACTTTCCTAACCGACACTATGGACAATCGACTAACTGACTTGGTCTAATGACCCAAAAACCCGCATACCGCGGTACAATGACTCGATATTACAAAATATATGACCAAAAACCCACCAACTGTGGTATACTTGACTCAATACTACCAAATACATGGTCCAAGTGACCCAAAACCTGCCAAGTGTGGTATCCTTTGGCCCAAGATACTCCTTTCGTGCCTTCATCCAACGTGTTGCGGCATCAGCAGTACCACGATCTTTCCTCATCAACCTGCCTGCCAACAGGCCCCCAACACAATCTTGTGGCTCACCCTCGAGCCACGTCAGCTGCATCAGTTCTTGTTGTCTGGATCACGAATTGTTGTTCCCTTCGTTCGGTTGTATAGATCCTCGGCTACCAATTCTGTAAGCCCTCCATGAGAATAGGCAACCCCCAACCTGCTATCAGGTACATCGTGAACTCATCCTCCAGTCGCATTGAATAGTGCAGACTGAAAAGAAAAGAGAATGAACAGTACCAAGGGTTGAGAATGGCGGACGACTTTGGCACATCTGTTTCGCGCCAGCGTCCATCATCGACTTAAGTCATGGAGCTACCGCCCCAACCAGCGGTCTGATCAAAACCGGTACAACTCTTCGAACGACTACTGCATATTGAAGCATGTGGGACTGACCAGGGGTCCATTTCACTATCAACACATACCACAGTCGCCTTGGCACCAGCCCGGGCATAGACAGTGTAAGTGCACCTGCTGGATCAAGACGCTTAGGGACACTCGTCGTTTGGGCTCGCAGTGCCCCTGGGGTGCTACCATGGGAAACGAAGTGAAGCATTTCCACAGCCTCCTTGGAATTCCTCACAATTCAACTCACACAGGGATCAACCAGCATAACCACTCGTGGTCAGAACAACTTCTGGATGGCGAACTACTAACTTCCTTGGGTACTTATAGATGGACCCTCCTTTGTGACGATGGGGGGAATGATGCCTCGGTACCTCCCACCTGTGTGTGTGAGCCGGCCAACTACCACAATGGAGCGGGTGACCATGCAATATAAGGATGATGACTTGGTGCAATCCATGTGTAATGTTGCTCGATGCCTATGTTATTTCCTATTCTTAATGCAGTTATCTGTTTTCTGTTGCTATAATGTGAATGCTGCAATAATGTGTTATCGGTCTATGTGAAAATGCTACGATTAGAGTAATGTGCGATCTCTGTTTATGATAATGTTAATTGCTGCGATTAAGATGATCAACCTTCAACACTGTGACCAATCTTTGATAAATTTCTTATGTGTTGCCCACCAACGTGCTGGAGCAACCTTTAGTGATTCCTCCAAGGCTAGCAGTCGTTGTGGTTCTGGAACACGGTCTTCAAATTCTGCTACAAAAGTGTCTAAGCCAGGCAACCCCTCATAGATAGGCAGTGTGATCGTTTCTGTCGCAACACGACATAAATATTGCGTAACTAAGCCACACTTCCGGATTGATATTTCATGCATGCGATTCTGCCAATGTTCCAATGCATCATCGGAGTCGGAAGACGTAGATCTCTCACTGCGCCAGTCCAACTCATCGTGAACAGTGGGATGAATGTAATCCTCAGAAATATTAAATGCGTGATCCCAGCCAGTGTGATTGTCATCTTTGACAGGCTCAACATATCGGCGTCCTTCAGCCGGATCCAACGGAGCGATAACCCGAAAATCACGGTTCTCAAAAGTCATCATGCGCTTCTTGAAGTTAATTACAACTCCACTATAATTAGCCCATCCTATCCCCAATAGTGCAGGATAGGAGCTTCCGCCATCAACTACCTCTATGACATCAAAGTCGGCATAAGTCTTCATTCCCTCAATATTAATTGTGAGCTGCGGAACGCGCCCAATAGGTGTAACCTTCGCATGGTTAGCCAACCGGAGCTGTACAGGGGACCAACTCGATGGGGGATTCCCCATTTTCTGCCACGCCTACTTGGTTAAGATGTTAACATCCGAACCAAGATCAAGGATTACAGAATCAACATCATAATCTACGATCTAAATATTCATTCACATTTCCTTGCCAGTCTTCCTTCGCTGTAAGGAGTTTACTGCCGACTCCTGCCGTCCTTTTGAAATTCGCTGCAACCATCCCTCAATCTCAACCAGGGCAACTAGGTCTCATGCCAATGACAGACAGCGTTCAAGGAACTTCTGTAATATCCCTGGTGGTGGTCGATCGGCATCTGATGTAACATCAAAGATAGGTGGCATATCACAAACAACATCCTTACCGTGATCTTTCTCTAGAGTGCGACATGCCTCCATGAATGTCTCCTGTTCTGCATCAATGTCAAAATTTACCGTCTTTGGACCAGCCAAGCAAATGATCGATTGCGAACCATCTTCTCCATTCGTTTTACCTCCAGGAGTGACAACAGCCACCGATGCATCTTGGGGTCACGGTTCTGTCGAAATAGTCACAATATTAGCACCTTGTGTCTGATTCTGTTGCAGATTCCCTGATTGATTCACATTTGGATTAGCGTTCGGTGGTGGTCGCGGAGGCTGGTTCTGTACTGGGTTCTGTAGTTGCGGAGTGTTTCCATCCTACCATCTTGCAATCAACTATGGACAATTATCGATTGTATGATCATTACTGGAACAAAACGTACACTGATTCTGTAGTAGTGTGCAGTCACGCTGATAATGCCCCCATACCGCACAGTGGTAAAATTGAACAGGTCCACAACCAACTCGGCCTCCTCCTCCACGACCAAATCCACCACCACGTCCGTCCCTGTAGCCTCCCCAATAGCCTCCCTGCTACTGATACTGAGGTTGGTTAAACTGCTGCTGCATGTGTGTTGGTGGCATCCTTGGCCCTTGTGGTGCATACTGCGGTTGTTGCACGTACTGAGGCTGCGGGGGGTTCACTGGTGTATATTGCGGCACAAACTGCTGCGGTTGTTGTTGTTGCGGTACAAACTGCATCTGTGCTTGAGGCACCGGCTGAGCTACCTGCGGCTGCAGCGGGGTAGCACGCTGATCATCTTTGACATAGAATGCATCACACATTCTCTCCTGTAGCAACTCATATGCATGATAGTCCTTGTCATCATGTCCTACCGACTTACAGAAGGTGCAATACAGATTTCGTGGGGTTGTGACCATTTTCTGCATATACGGACAATTATCATGACCATGTCCAAACACCTGGCAGAAACGACACCACGGCCTACTGCCGCCATTCAGCGGATTGGGTGCACCTGAGACCAAATAGTTACGAAAATCTGGGCAATTATCTTTCGCATGTCCGTCTCGTCGACATCACGTACACCATACTTCATCGCGCTGTTCTTTGTTCTTCTTTAAATCTTGCAATTGTATAGTTAGGTTAGCGAGCTGTGTCTGTATCTGCGACATCCCATCTACATTATCTCCAATTGGTGACGCCTCCAATCGCATTGCAATCTCCAGAGCTTCGCTAGGTGTCGATATGTTTTTCTGCATCAGCAGTAGCCGAATATGGGGTAGCAGTGCCACGATGAACCATTCTTTATGTTGGACAAAACTCATATCAAAACTAACCTTTTCCATCAACGTCTTGAATCGCTGGTTGAAGTCCCATACCGTCTCATTGGGATACTGCTTAATTTCCTTCAATTCAGTAATATACTGGGCCTCTGACTTAGGCCATCTAAATTCATCAATCAACCCATCCCGAATCTCATTCAATGACTTATCTGGAGTCCCCGTAGGGATTAAGACAAATTTCATGAACCAATCTAATGCACGACCTTGCAGCGTCGTGGCCAACTGTCCCTTCTTAACATCGTCATTAGTGATATGTTTCACGATCCAAACCACTTCACACAAAAACCAATACTGTTCTGTATTATCTGTCGCACTGCCATGGAACAATGGTAGCTTAGCATCATCGCCCGCCATCTTGGGCTTCCTTCCTCCTATCGTTGTATTACTACTACCAATTAACTTTTGCGGCGTCGACGCACTCGGCGGTGTCAAAGTAGTTTTCCTTGCTGGTTGAGAGCTACTGAGCGGAGGTGTAGGAACGTTGGTGCTGGGGTTCGGTCCTGCCTCTATCCTGGGTGTAGCCTGGTCGTTCCTATCAGGACTGTGAGGTCGCTTTGTCCCATGTGGCCTTCCTTCATAGTCTTGCAGTCCGATCGCAGCAGGACCTTCTCCTATTCTCTGCCTCTTTTCCTGTCGGAACCTTGCTCCTCCCCTCGTAAGGCCACTTTCTTCCTTGGATTCACTCATAGTCTCCTCATGGTCTGCACCTATCTACCCCTTTACCATTCCATGCACCGTTCCTCAACAGTCGCGGTACCCACGGCCCCCACCCACCAGGCTGTCTACTGATCAAGGTGCATCTTTAATATACCTTTCTCGCAGATTAGCATCTTAATCAACAGTTGGAGTGATAGCAGAAACCTTCCCCTCGATCCGTCAAAGAAATACATTTCTGCTTCACTATAGGATTTCTTCGTATCGACCGCAAATTCTGTAATATATCCTTCCAAGATACTATCGAGCCAAACTTCGAAATCCCGTGATGCCTTATTATCAACTTTCTACAATTCCTTAATCAATTCCATGGTCCAAGTTGTCGGTTCACCATTTTGGAAACATCTCTTCTGGAAGGTCAGCTTCGACAACCATTCATATAGAATGACTGAAAATTCACAGAAAAACCATTCATGCGGTCCGTCGTGAATATATCTTCCCAACCAGTGATCTACCATTAATCGCGTGTTCCGACTTTCTTCTTCAGCGAACTCTTGCAATTTCTGATCGAACCATTTTTGTATCTCCGGCTTCGTCGGGTGCCACAGCATGACCTCCTTCTACTCTGCACATGTCATGGCAATGGAACCATTTGTTGACCGAATCACGACCTCACAGTCGATAGGGGTCCACCAACTGTCGATCCATACCACAGTCTCCCTGGGCACCGGCCCGAGCAGGTTTGAGCCCACCTAACAACACCCACAGAGTGGATGAGGTCTCACTAGGCGTCCAGGAAGAGTAGACGGAACCATGTTTCCGCTAAGGGAGGAGGCAAGTTGTGGCAATATGATACTAACATCAATTCTAAATATTCATCGCAAAGTTCTAGCAAATCACCTTAATCGCAGCAATTAACATTATCATAAACAGAGATCGCACATTACTCTAATCGCAGCATTTTCACATAGACCGATAACACATTATTGCAGCATTCACATTATAGCAACAAAAAACAGATAACTGCATTAAGAATAGGAAATAACATAGGCATCAAGCAACATTACACATGGATCGCACCAAATCATCATCCTTATATTGCTGTGGCAAAACAGTACATAAATCTCTATGCAACATCCATATTATCCCCGCATATAGCACTTAGCCATATCCACCACTATCGACTCCTCTAACACTTACAATTCTTCTCTATTTATAGGCTTCCGCCGATTACAATACTTGTCCACTCTTCTAACCGACACTATGGACAATCAACTAACTGGCTTGGTCTAATGACCCAAAAACCTGCATACCGCGGTACAATGACTCGATATTACAAAATTTATCACCAAAAACTTGCCAATTGCGGTATACTTGACTCAATACTACCAAATACATGGTCCAAGTGACCCAAAACTCTCCAAGTGCAGTATCCTTTGGCCCAAGATACTCCTTTCGCACCTTCATCCAACGTGTCGCGGCATCAACAATACCGCGATATTTCCTCATCAACCCGCCTGCCAACACCACCATCATCATCATCATCCCCATCATCATCCTCATCATCCTCATCATCATATTCGTCGTCGTCATCATCATCATCATCATCATCATCATCATCGTCGTCATCGTCATCATCATCGTCATCGTCATCACCACCTTCATCTTCATCATCATCTTCATTGAAGATGATGATGATGCCGATGATGATGATGATGGTGGTGATGACAACAACAACGATGATGATGCTGATGATGAAGCTGGTGATAATGATGATGATGAAGATGATAATGATGATGCTAAAGATGGTGATGATGATGATGAAGATGATGATGATGATGAAGAAGAATATGAAGATGGTGATGACGATGATGAAGATGATGATGATGATGACGATGATGAAGATGATAATGATGATGTTGATGATGAAGATGATGACGATGATGATGATGACAATGACGACGATGATGATGAAGATGATGATGATGGTGGTGATGACAATGACAACGATGATGATGATGACAATGAAGATGGTCATGATGATGATGATGATGAAGATGATGATGATGATGACGATGAAGATGGTGATGACGATGATGAAGATGAAGATGATGATGATGAGGATGATGAAGATGGCGATGACGATGATGAAGATGATGATGATGATTATGATGATATTGAAGATGATGATTATGATGAAAATGATGATGATGAAGATGATGATGATGATGATGAAGATGATGTTGATGCTAACGATGAGGATGACGATGATTGGTGGCAGCATGGTGAGCTAGCCGTCGCCTACACTGGACTAGCCTTACTAGTTTTGGAAACCCCTAACTCGAGTCGCAACCAAATGTGTCACCGCCAAATGAGTCGCAGCCAAATGAGTCACGGCCAAATGAGTTGCAGCCAAATGAGTCGTAGCCAAATGAGTCGCAGCCAAATGAGTTGCATCCAAGTGAGTCACAGCCAAATCTGGCTTTCTCACCAACGTGTCATTACTCAACCCACTATGAACAGTCACAACCAAGTGTTTAAGCCTTGAGCACTTGAAATGAGTCTATGCCTTGGTTCATTGTATGAGCTAGATGAAATATGGCTGTTGGTTTGAACACATGACCATCGAGTTCGACCTCTGTTCTTTGACCTATTCTGTGGCTAATGAAAACTGCTCTTAACCATTAATACTCTCCCCTATGTGCGTGCTATGGTTGAAATGAGAAATCATAAACCCTCCAAACATTGGATTTCAAAGTCACTGCCCTCTCTCTGTGTATCATCTAATTAACAATGCTAGTTTACAGCCTAAACACGAGTTCAATCAGAGATTGGGGTCTCTGTATTTCGATACTCTGTATAAATTTCAAATACTCCACATAATTATGAGCTGTAACTGAACACAAAAAGAGTTTACCTCTGTTACTTAATGATAGTCGGTCTACGAATGATTTGAGTGTTCTTAATTGTACATGGAAGTCACACAAGCATGAAAATAGAGATTCATTCACATAGACATCTGGTTAACACTTGCACATAGCTCTACCTGATAGAATCTCAGCTTATCTCTCATTCAAATGGACAGTAACACTATTGAACACACAGAACTTTCTAATTTCATTATCTGGTAGCAAG